>CM057150.1:29307844-29907844 GCA_029964075.1 Patiria pectinifera
CTGATCGGATCAGAGCCTGTCGGTTTGATCCAAGTTTGCCGACCTGATTCCAGCTCACTTATTTTGGACCACAACTCTTAAACATAATTTCCAGCTATTCATGTTGATTCATGTCAACTGGATGATGATGCATAGCGGTGGTCCTACTAAAATGCGTAACAAGCGTCAACAAGTGTCAACAAGCGTCAATAAGCGTCAACAAGCGTCAATGGTCCTCAACAAGCATTAACAAATTGTGTACATGCTTTCAAACATTAAAAGTAGCTTTATATGGAAGAAAAAGCAATAAATAACATCTTCTGCGTATCAATTAAAGTAAAAACTATTTCGACATTTTTTTTTTTTCAACCCGAAACGTGCGACGACTCTGTCGAGTTTGTGTTGGCCGCCATTTGTTTACATGAAGCTAGCCGTACTACGCATGCGTGAAGTGTACAGAACCATACTACGCATGCGTACTGCGCCATCCAAACAAGATGGCGGCCAACACTAATCGACAAACTCGTACATTTCGCGCTAAAAAAAAAGAAGTTTTCAAATAATTTTAACTTTATTATTTTAAATTTTTATTTATTGCTTTTTCTACCATATAAAGCTACTTTTAATGTTCGAAAGCATATATACAAAATTTTGTTGATGCTTGTTGACGACCGTTGACTCTTGTTGACGCTTGTTGACACAGTTTAGTAGGACCCCCTAGCGGCGATGTCCAGTCAACTTTCTGAGATTCCGGGATTCTCAGATTGATCTCAGACTGGACCTAGTGACCAAGCAAACTGATTATGCTTTTTTGATGAGCCCTTGTTCCTTTAGCTATGGACAAAGAAACAAAATTTGAAACCAGGACCCTGGTAACTCTGTACATGTATATATTGAGGGCTCATTTATTTACTTTTCACTACATTGTATATTACATGTAGAACTTTGAAGAGTTCAGAGTTGTGTGCTACATAAAACATTGACTCCAATCTTGACCCTAACCCTGCTAAATGCCACAGAATGCACCAGTTGTAAAAAGTTGTTGCAAGTTGTTGCATTTAGCAGTGTCCTGATCTGCATGCATTCCATGCCTGCATTGCGTTGCATTTGGCAGGGTGCCTAGAGAATACCCCGTGGGGGTTAGGATTACTATCAGTCCTTTTCCTCGCTGTCTGTGTCCTACAAAACGTGCATGTATAATGACATTTATCAGACACAAAAGAATTTTTTTTATGAAAAAATAATTCACCTGGAAAAGGCTGAATTTGGATTTTGTTTTCTGTTTGCACACAAATATTCACAACTTACTTGTAAATGCAACCAAAGAAACAGTTTGGTATTGTTTTGGTTTTGTTTATGGTTCAGTTGGGACAACAGCACGAAGTGTCTACATGTACTCATAAGTTCATGAAAGTACAATTTTTTTTGCACAGAAAATTAGTTGTATGCAATTTGCATTACAACACATGCAGAGTATTTTCTTGGCTTTTATGAGAAGGCCACACAGCGCCATCCTCTAAAGCTCTACAGTATGCAAACCACTCAGTTCCTGCACAAAATCCTCATTTCCTGCAAAAACTCCTCAGTTCTTACACAAAGTCCTCAGTTCCGGTGCAAAGTCCTCAGTTCCTGTACAAACTCCACAGTTCCTGCACAAGCTTTTCAGTTCCTGCACAAGCTTTTCAGTTCCTGCACAAACTCCTCAGTTTCTGCACAAACTCCTCAAGTTCTGCAAAAAGTCCTCAGTTCCTGCAGAAACTCCTCAGTTCCAACACAAAATCCTCAGTTCCTGCACAAAATCCTCAGTTTACTGTAAAAGTATTCAGTTCCTAAACAAAGTCTTAAGTTCCTGTGCAAAGTCCTCAGTTCCTGCACAAACTCCTTAATTCCTACACAAAATCTTCAGTTCCTGCTCAAAGTCGTCAGTTCCTGAGCGAAGTCCTCAGTTCCTGCACAAGGTCCTCACTTCCTGAGGGTTCCTGCAGAAAGTCCTCCGTTCTTGCACAAAGTCCTAGGTTCACAAACAAAGTCCTCAGTTCTGGCACAAACTCCTCAGTTCCTGCAAAAAAGTCGTCAGTTCCTGCACAAAATCCTTGGTTCTTGCACAAAGTCCTACATGTCACAAATAAAGTTTGCAGTCCCTGCGAAAAAAATCAGATCCTCAGCTCCTTCACAAAGTGTTCAATTCCTGCACAAAGTCCCTTTACAAAGTCCACAGATACTGGCTCCACTTTCAAGTGGATGTAATGTTGCTACTGTACATTGGAAAACTGAAAAGTTCTTAAATTTCTTTAGTTAATTCCTGAAGTGTACATGCTCAGTCGCTCAGCTGACTCCAGTGCTGCTTTGAGATTGTCGTCAAAGAGTTGACACCTACATATGGGGGGAAAACGTAATCGTGATTCCTATTGAATAATACTCTCTTGCTAATGACTATAACTGGTTTGTTGACTCAAACAAAAAGTATCTTGCTGTTGATCGGTTTCGAATGATGAAGAGCAACAACGAAAATCTGTTAACATGTATGTTGACCCATAGTGGAGCACTTCTGGAGCCCTTGATTAGGAAACTTAACTCTTTCACTACTGAATTTAATTTCCTGATATTTTTCACGTTTGTACGTAATAAATTGCTGGAAATTCCGCCGTGTGTTCATGTGGACGCCGCCATCTTTAAATGTCGCTCTGTAAATAACCTACTCTAAATAACCTGCAGCGCACCCCGGCGAGACGGAGAGCCGCTGGCAGCGGCTCAAACTAGGGTCAGAGGTTTTACGATATAGATTATGTAAATAAGGCACACATCATGGGGATACCCCTGTTTATTTACAGTGACGTCACCGAGCCACTGCCAGCCGCTTGCTTGCCACTGCAGCCGACATGTACAGTTCTTGTATGCCCCTGTAAGCGGCTCGCCGTAGCGAAAGAGTTAACGTGCAAAAATTCTATGCAATTATTTTTGGTACATGGATTTTCTTGTCTTTTTAAGACACAATTTTTTTGAAGGCACATGTATTATAATCATTTACAAACAAATCTAAAATGACCACTGATTAGAACTGTATTCGAGAAAACCCAACTAAACCTAGAACCCATCGGCTGTAGGTAGGTGAATCTTCGTGTCATTATCGTTTTCATTCTCACGTTAAGTACGCGATGTGAAAATAAACGTGATCGAACAAGGAGAACAACATGCCGGATGTGAAAGGTCGTACAAGTTCAATTCGAACATGAATGTTTCTTGGGGTGATTACAGTTTATTAGGGCTGTGCATCGGAACCGGGTACCGAATACCCGACTGTTAATGTCAGGAACCCTTTCTCGATAATGGGATCGCGTACCCGTAACCAACTTTACAAATTACTTAGTTACTTCGGCTTTTACTTGCTACCAAGAGTGTATTCATTCATTTTCTACACATTGATCAATGTTCAATTTGTATGAAATTGCTAAGGAGATGACATTAACCCAAACCACCCTGAATCCTTCAAAAACTTCTTCGCCAAAGTTAAGGAATTTGGAGGATTGAGGTTACACGGCACAAGTGCGTTACTGATTTCGTAGGATGCACTTTGTCAAGGTCTTGGGCCAGACCTTGTGTTGTTTTTGCTCAGCCATGCATAAATATAGGCCTGGATTATGCTTGAAATCCTCCGTACTGCTCCGGGTTGTCACTGGCCAAGTAGGATTGAGGCTATATGCTATTTTTCCATGGCAGGATTGAGGCTACATCCTAGCAAAAAGGCCCAGGGAGTTAGGGTTAATATTAAGGCTTAGTGACCATTCAACCCCTGTTTGTAAAGGGCCCCCCGGTAAGCTCGCCCCCTCCCAAAAAGCCCTTTTTTACCGGCCCAGCTACCGCCCCAGATGGCTAGTCCGGTAGCTAATCAAGAACTCTCCTATCCTGATGTCTATTGTTTGCAAGTGTTGACACATGTAATCTATCCCAGAAAACGCCCGCTTGTAGTTTTCATCCCCCAACGCGAAACAAAAGAGCCCCTTCGCCGGCACAGATCAAAACCCCTGCCATGCGGTTTGGCACACAATGGGACTGTAAATTACTTACACACTTGCAAGCATTAATCTCCTGAGCGAAACAATAGATCCCCCATACCAGCCCATGAAGGCTCTGTAATCCGATAAGCCGTCTTTTGTTCTGCTCTGGACGTTCCCCAAGGGGAAATAAACTGATGCGCCTGACTGACTTCAAAGCTTCAGGCCCGACAGACCTACATACCGGACTAGACTGGACTGAAGACCGGACGAGCTATAGACAGGCCGAGGTACCGGGGGCGCTTAACAAACCAGGGATAAATGGTCATTATTCCTAAAGCTTACCTAATGGGCATGTCTATTGAATAGAAAGGGTTCTTCAGGGCAAAATCGGAGTACACCTCGTAGATTTTCCGGAGTAGAGCTTCGATGCCGCCTTGTTTGGGATCGGCCAACACTATGAGCTTGATACCTGGAGGAAACATGCCAAAAGGTTACATGTGAACACTTTGTCGGGTGCCCGGCAGAAGGGCATATGAGCATTCTGACGCAGAAATCATTTTCAAGAAAATTGCATTGAAAGGTTCCATTGTTCCCCTGCGCATATTTTCGATCAAATGGATGCAGTTTTCTGCCCTTTTGCTGGTAACATTTTGGTCATTACGCGCTATTGCATACATGTAAGGGCATATGCACATATGCCCTTCTGCCGGGCACACGACGACTTGCTCTATCACGTGTTCAAATTCACTTTAATCCCGACTATGACAGACACAACACAGTGCATCAGTTGGAAAAGTCTAGTGCACTTTGATGCATGCAGCTACCAACACCAGTGCATAAACGGCCGGCTTCTCAGCAGGCCTGCTTCTGAGACATTTGAGAGCTAGTCCCATTGACCGATGCCTCATTTGTATCCTGCTGCGTTAGGAGACCACAGACCCTGAGGCAGTTTGGCCTTGAGACTTTTTGCCAGATGGATCTTGCTGAACAGGGCAGGCTTGCCACTTGGGCAACTGTTGCATTAGTCCGAAAATTTGGGACTCTCAATACTGTGTATGAGAGTCCCAAAACTTAAGGTATCCATATCGTGCAAAACTTTGTGCTGCATGACAAAACCAGTGTGAATCAAATTTGCAAGCTTCTTACTCACTACAGTTTCTTCAATAATCCCCTAAACTTCTGCCTAGCAAAGTTGCTGTTGTGAGCATTGCATCACCAAAATTTCAGCTTTTAATTCTAATTTTGCAGAGAGTTATCGGAATCCATACGCGAGACATCACATTGATGTGTACTGCAATGCATTGTGCAAAAAGACTCCTCAGCTATAACATTTTCATCGTGTAGATAAAACAGCGCCCTCTTGTTGATCTGAGTGAATGCAAAATGTTTCATTTTTTAGCAGAGGGCGCTATGTTCATTTGGCCATTGATTAAAAAACAAGTAAGCTGCAAGGCTCTTCCTACACCTACCCAGAATACATTGGGAATCACACACCTATTTCCAGAGCATGGAGATTGACGTGGGTGGTTTTTGAACTGCCAAAACCTTGCCTTAAAATTGGATTTAAGGTCTCAAATTTTGCAGGTGACATGTTTGCAACTATTAGCATTTTGATGTATGTGTTGTGTGGGCATTAATTAGCTGAATGGTGAGTAAAAAAACGTCAGTAGTAATTTTGCACGTTTTTATGCACTCATGCTCCCAGTCTGCTGTTGCATGTGTGTTTGGCAGGGGTTCTAGACAAAATACCCTGGGTTAATAGGGCTCTCACTGACCCGTGTGGCATACATCTGGGAGCCAAGAAGTCAGGGTTGCAATTGAAGTAGGCGAAGACTGCATACAATGCAGCGTTGCAACAAAGTAGATGGCATACAAGCCTTCAAAGCTGTGATAAGGGGGACGAACCTGTGTTTACAGGAACTGAGTGCCCATCTCTCTTTCAAAGCGATTGGACCAGACTCAAGTCCATGAATGCTGCTGTGGGGGGATCGCCACACCTCCTCCACAGCGAGTCTGTTACCTTCCCAGCATTGAATAATGCCGGTGCCCATTTAACACCTGGGTTGAGAAAGGTAATTCAGGTGAAGCACCTTACTGAAGGGCACAACGTGCATGGCCATGGCGGGGCTTGAACCCACAATCTCAAGAACATGAATGTTGTGCCCTACCGCTAGACCACACAAGCCCATTGAAGCTGTCATGGATAACAAAAACGGGGAGAACTACGCGGAACACACGCCCAGTGATTGGTCAGCACAATTATGACCATCGTGCACAACACACCTGGTTACAATGTATGCTGCTTGATAAAGAATTTGTGGTTTAAAAGGTCTACTGACTAGTTTACAAAGCATGACACGGTTACTAAGGCCCAAAAAAAAGGCTCCGGTTTCTGGTATGGAGCTTGCCCCAAAAGTGGTGCGGCGACGCGGCTTTTTTTTTTTTTGGCTTCAAATGTCGGCCGATGACTGCAAATGGTGCCCGACTAAACTTAGTGCAAATATATGGGAGTCCAGAGAGGCCACATAAAGCTTATTCTCGATCATAACCCCATCTAAAAACACGTTAAAATTGTGCAGCAGCAGGATTCCAGTCAAACCAGTGAGTTTGGCGGTTTTGAGACATCATCTTGTATTGAAAAAAAAACTTTTTCATTTTGCCGACGCGCATGGCTACGGCGACGCGCGCGCATACCAGAAACCGGAGACTTTTTTGGGGGGCCTAATCAAACGCTTGCCTACTGCAACGGTGGCCAATCACAGGAAAACAGGATGGTCACATGGTACTTTGTCGTCACACAATCGGACCCTATACTTGCCAATAGCGACTGTCCTACAGCTTTTGCTTTGCTGCCCAAAATATGCCACTATACCATTAGCTTGGCTTATGTTTAGAGTTCAGAGGCAAAGCACATAGATCAGGTACGGTAATGAGCTCCTCGGGTCTTACTGATCAAAATCGACGCGCGCGCTGACCAGAGACCTCCAATTTTTTTTTTTGGCCTCTGCCAAGTACACTAGAGTTCACTTGTTTGGTAAGCCAACGCATCCTCCAATTTACTTCAGTTGGAGTGCATTAGAATCTCCAAACACAAAAAATCCAACCACAACCAAACAATCCATCTGTACTTTATGGATGGTAGTATTCCATCTACTCTATCTTATGGAACCATTCCACAAAAAGCAGCCGCCATTTTTCCCCTCTTAACTGACCTGACAGCGTCTGAAGACAATGAAGCTTGAAGGAATCTGTCTCAAGGACCTGGATCCCGGACGACTTCTGCGCTGGAGAGAGCTGGCAACCAATGGCATACAGCCTGAAAATGATGCGGGAAAAAGAGCGACATCAGCATTGGAAATAGGGCGACAACGTCAAACAATGGAGTAATCGTAGCCTAAATGAGTGCAAATGATCGGTGCAAGACAAGTTTTTTTGGCTGTCTACTAAAGGGTCTCTCAAATGACATCACTTCCCAAATGTACACATTGCCACGGGCATCATAGCCTTTAGTCAAGTCCCACGCGCTTACCGGGACATGTGACGCACCCCGGATGCTGACACATAAAAAGACTAGCACAAGTGGCAAAGCCACGAGGGCCTTTACCATCTCGTGGAGAACGCTTACGTTTTTCTTTACATTTGTCTACCGATTTGGTAAACATGCATAATGCATTACCCGTTGTGAATTGACCAATAAAAAATGCAGAATTACTAACGTAAATCAGCCGTCGTCTGGCACCAGACAGCACGCGCGTCATGGCGCAGGTGCTGTTGCTAGTAGCCGCTAACCACCTAGATGATTGGTTTACATTGCTTGATTTATATTACGTGAATAAATGAATAAGTGATTAGTTCCACGAGATAGCTTTGCCGCTCGTGCTAGTCTTTTCATGTGCCAGCATCCGGGGTGCGTTACGTGTCCGGATGGTCCGGGTATAGGCGCGTGGGACTTGACTAAAGACTACCGTTATCAGCATTTTGGGCATAACATTTTTCGTGATGCGCATCCAAATTTTAAGCAACACGTGTGCGTGTTTACAACATTTTGCACACTGCCCGCACCTGATAGTGTTGAACACGCAGTTGCAATTTTCCTTTGAAGATATCGTCCTATAGGAGGATATCTGTAGTCAATCTGGTTCGGTGGTTATATACACGATCCTCTTTAAAAAAAAAAAAGTGCAGAACATGTGCAATTAGGCTAAAGCCGGATCAGCAACTAGTTTAGGCTGGTAAATATTCAGAAACCTGATCAGAATTCTGAATACTTGAATATTCAATCAGTTCAATATAAACTAGATATTCCGTACTTATCTGATCCCATGATCTGGAACCGGTTCCGGAACCAGTTCCTAGTTTGGTATTCAATATTCAATCCAGTCCAATATAAATTAGATATTCCGTACTTATCTGATCCCATGATCTGGAACCGGTTCCGGAACCAGTTCCTAGTTGGGTATTCAATATTCAATCCAGTCCAATATAAACTAGATATTCCGTACTTATCTGATCCCATGATCTGGAACCGGTTCCTGAACCAGTTCCTAGTTGGGTATTCAATATTCAATCCAGTCCAATATAAACTAGATATTCCGTACTTATCTGATCCCATGATCTGGAACCGGTTCCTGAACCGGTTCCTGAACCAGTTCCTAGTTGGGTATTCAATATTCAATCCAGTCCAATATAAACTAGATATTCCGTACTTATCTAATCCCATGATCTGGAACCGGTTCCTGAACCGGTTCCTAAACCAGTTCCTAGTTGGGTATTCAATATTCAATCCAGTCCAATATAAACTAGATATTCTGTACTTATCTAATCCCATGATCTGGAACCGGTTCCTGAACCAGTTCCTAGTTGGGTATTCAATATTCAATCCAGTCCAATATAAACTAGATATTCTGTACTTATCTGATCCCATGATCTGGAACCGATTCCTGAACCAGTTCCTAGTTGGGTACGCAGGTTCTGATGCACACCCCTAATTTTAAATACTTACGAGTGAAACATACTGGCCAGCATAATGCGCTCGTTGGTGGAGAGCTTTGGCCGGCCGAACTTAATGGCGATTGGGTAGTTGTCAGGATTTGCGATCATCTCCAGAACGTCGCGACCGTCCTCCAACTGACGTCCCCGCACTGGTTCCCCGTTGATTCCAAGTATGGTGTGCCCCACTGTACAGAATGAAACCAATTACAATATATTTCAGTTCATTGTGGCCTTCCCCATAAACTCCATGTTAATACAATGTAATGGAAGTGTTTCATCAAAAACACATCCTGGTCTACATGGATGGACATCACTAATTTTTCCCTGCAGTGACATGTGATAAACGAAGGTGGAAACATGCAGTGACAATTTACTACGTTCGCCACACAGTCGCCTACAATTCTTTCGGGTCCTACTAAAGCGCGTCAACAAGCGTCAACAAGCCTCAACGGTCGTCAACGAGCATCAACAAATTTTTTATCGGCTTTTGAATATTAAAATTTATATCAATTAAAGTTAGAATTACAATGTATTCTAAAACTTGGGTTTTTCTTACGCAAAATGTAGGACGAATATGTCAATAAAAGTTGGCCGCCATCTTGTTTATGTATAGTGTACTACGCATGCCTGAAGAGCCATACTACGCATGCGCGAAGTCTACAGCGCCATCCAAACAAGATGGCGGCCAACTTTTATCGACAAATTCATCGTACATTTCGCATTCAAAAAAACAAGTTTTAAAATAATTTTACCCCTATGCAGAAGATGTTTTTTATTGCTTTTTCTACCATATAAAGCTGTTTTCAATGTTCAAAAGCCTATACAAAATCTGTTGACGCTCGTTGACGACCGTTGAGGCTTGTTGACGCGCTTTAGTAGGACCGATTCTTTCTAATTCTAGTCTAAGTTAATTAAAGACTTAGGCCCTAGTCAATCTTAAACAAAAGTTACAGTTCTCTCCGAGTCTCACATGAAAGTATACTCTCTGACATGTCTGAGGTAGGTCAAGGTCAGTCAAACAATTTTTTTTTCTGTTTCGAAATTGGCGTCTGGTTGCAGCATTTGTTCTGTAATACTGAGGGAAAGATTCACATATCTGGCCATCACTTGTCACCCTATCCACAAACTCTATAACTGAGACTGGTCTGTACATTTCAAAAGTGTTTTCTCAGTAAAAACTCAAATAGTTCAATATTTTTCCTACTAGTACTAGTAGTACTGGCCTAGGCCTACTAGCATGACTAGTAATTTTGACTTTTTATGACATATTAGTAACAATGCATGACACTTTCTGGTCTGATGGCTAATTTTTCCCTTCAGTGACCTAGGCTTTAAATCACAGTGTAGCTCTACTGAGTGGAGCGTTGAATTACGGGTACCCCTCCATACAAACGCTCCACCGATTTGCCATACTTTGGTTACGGCGTCACAGTAGCATAGTGTACATACCCACGCGAGGACAAAAAGACCCCCCAAAAAACCCGGTAAAGAGAATACAAATGAGAGAGACAGTTACCCTGGATTGATCTACACATTCATGACATTCCATCAGACCCCTTATATTGTTCCCAAACAGCGAACATTTTGGGAAAAAACAGCAAAATAGTCTGAAAACTTACAGCTCAATGTGTTTGCCGTGAGGCTCAGTCCTTGCCCCGACTTGCCGAATGAGGGCGTCTGACGTGACGTCACCGGCGTTGCTCGATCGAAGAAAAACAAGTCGCGCTTTATCAACGACTGTTTCGTGTAATGATACATGCTCCGATCCGCGCCGCGCCGTACAACAGTATGGGATTTGAACACACCCAAGGAGCACGTGTCATTACACGAAACAGTTGTTGATAAAGCGCGACTTGTTTTTCTTCGATCGAGCAACGCCGGTGACGTCATGTCAGACGCCCTCATTCGACAAGTCGGGGCAAGGACTGAGCCTCACGGCAAACACATTGAGCTGTAAGTTTTCAGACTATTTTGCTGTTTTTTCCCAAAAATTTTCGCTGTTTTGGAACAATATAACTTGGGGTCTGATGGAATGTCATGAATGTGTAGATCAATCCTGTCTCTCTCATTTGTATTCTCTTTACCGGTTTTTTGGGGGGTCTTTTTGTCCTCGCGTGGGTAGCTGGAGTTACCCAGCCCTGAGTTTTATCATTGGGTTGTCTATTAGGGCTGGAGCTACATGTAGTTTCTCTCGTAACCGATAGTATAGGCAAAAATTTTTGGAAAATGTTGAATTTTGTCCCCGTTACACACTAATTGCAACTGCAACTCACCCCAAACTTGCCTGGAATAACCATTACACAGGTCCTTGAAGTAAAAAACGATCCACGATGAAGATTCAGCCTACAATTGCAGTGAAAAAGTGAGGAATAACCGCTAACCTGACAACCTTGCAGGCATGGCCAGGACAGCAATTGGTTTAAAATGCACAAAAAATTGTGTACATTGAATGGCGGTCGGTTACCGGTACCAGGCTGTCAACTAGTCGTTTTTGCCGGCTGGCTGTTGGCGCATGACGTCACGCGGAAGCGTAACACCCGATGACTGTTTCATGCACCATCGGTTGCGGTTCCAGTACCGCAGCTGTGATGCGAGTAGTAAACTTCATATGAGTGCATGAAACAGTCATCGGGTGTTACGCTTCCGCGCGACGTCATGCGCCAACAGCCAACAGCCAGCCGGCAAAAACGACTAGTTGACAGCCTGGTACCAGTAACCGACCGCCATTCATTGTACACAATTTTTTTTTGTGCACAAACCAATTGCTGTCCTGGCCATGCCTGCAAGGTTGTCAGGTTAGCGGTTATTCCTCCTTTTTTCACTGCAATTGTAGGCTGAATCTTCATCGTGGATCGTTTTTTACTTCAAGGACCTGTGTAATGGTTATTCCGGGCAAGTTTGGGGTGAGTTGCAGTTGCAATTAGTGTGTAACGGGAACAAAATTGCACATTTTCGAAATATTTTCGAATTTTTTTTGGGACCTGCCAACTCTAGTCTCTACTGGCCATCACTTGTCACCCTATCCACAAACCCTATGACTGAGACTGGTCTGAAAATGTCAAAAGGGTTTTCTCAGCAAACACTAAAATAGTTCAATGTTTTTCCTGCTAGTACTAGTAGTACTGGCCTAGGCCTACTAGCATGACTAGTAATTTTGACTTTTTATGAGTTTTTAGTAACAATGCATGACAGTTGACACTTTCTGGTCTGATGCCATGGCTAATTTTTCCCTTCATGTGACCTAGGCTTATCACAGTGATAGTTCAATAGTGAAGGGAAAAATTAGTGACCTATCAAGTATCAGTGATAGGTCACTGAAGGGAAAAATTAGTGATGGCCAGATATGGGAATCTTTCCATACTGAGTAGTCCCTTCTACTAAAATTAAAAAGTACTGGGAACGAAAGACAAACCTTTGATTCCATCTCGTTGTCCGAATGACACAACCACCCGCTCGTCGTAAATTTTCAACGTCAATTCCAGCGGGAAACTGAAGGTCTTTTCCACTTCTGTCTTCGGTTGAGTGTGGTCCATCTGGTAGATCAGGCCCCCGGCCCGATTGATCACGTACACACTATAGATTGGCATCTTGTTTGTCGAGGGTTTTCGTTGGCCAAAAAAAGGTGCAGCAACACAGAAAACGTTAACTTCACAAGGAGGTGGTCGCCATCTTCACTAATAGCGCCCTCTCTAGTTGGCATATACGTGAAACGGGCCCATAATAATGGAGCTATATTTAGCTCTATGGGCGCCGCACCGCAGCGGCACTAATAAAGGTGACCGACCGCGCAGAAAGCTTGGCTTTTATTACAAGCACTGTTTTTCCGTTTCTTTGAATTGTTTAACAAATAAAAAACTATGATATTCTTACAAACGATAAAAATCTGTCTTTTGTGAATGCAAATTAAACTATTTTCCAATCATCAATATCCTTCCACTGTCTTCGCTTAAGCTGTTCTCGATAATTCCTCCCCCGTTGCTCCCCCTTAAAGTCTAATCCAGTCAGAGATTGGCTTCTAGAAGTGGAAGTATCAACCAATCAGCGACTGTCTACCATGTATACAAATCTACTGTCGCCATGTTTGTTTTCAGTGTGTGCGTTTGTAGTTCCAGACCAGTAAAATAAACTTCCATAGACCCCAATGGCAAATGCTCCCACTTCAAAAATTCGGGAAAAATACTCACAACTCTCCAAGGTGCTCGAGACACACATCAAATTAAAGCTTATTTCATCATCTTTCATCATCTTTTCAATTTTCTGAGGGTCAACTGACGACTTTTAGGAGAAATGTCCATCCGAAGATGACCACCGTGAATAGTCCTGAAGCCCATCGCCATTTTGAAAAAAAAAACCCAATGCCTATACTCCGTTGCAAAATAGAGCGCAAGTTAAGGGCCAAAATTTCATCCAAAATGAACAGAACTACAAGCTCACAGTCCTGCACGGCTTCCACCCATATTTTTCACAAACCCTCAAGTTTATGTCCCACTAGCATCAAGTTAAAGCTTATTTCATCATCTTTCATTTTCTGTTCAATTTTCTGGGGGTCCGACAACTGATGACTTTTAGGAGAAATTTCCATCTGAAGATGACCACCCCTGAAATTGAAAACGATGCCTACACTCCATTGCAAAATAGAGCGCTTTAAGGGCCAACATTTCATCCAAAATGAACAGAACTACAAGCTCACAGTCCTGTGCACGGCTTCCACCCATATTTTTCACAAACCCTCAAGTTCAAGTCCTGATTTTGAGGGCTTTTGAGGGCATGCAAATCGTGATTTGGCCGGCGTAGGTAATATCGGACCGATTTCCTGGTTGCAACCTTGTGGGTGACCGCGTTTGTGTCACCATCGTCGTTTTCACCCCATATAATTTCCCTCAAAAATCAAAACCCTCCCCTCTTTCAACAAATGAGTCCTGCAGAGTGTCGACGTCATCTGCTTAAAGGAGTCTGAGAAAGTTAATAGTGGAGTTTCGTTCTCTTATAGAAACCGACGGGGTCCGGAACTTCACAATCCCCAATGAAATTCACCTCACAAACATCAAAAACGGACATCAACAAAACCTCTTTCCAATAATCAACCCATGTTACACTGCAAAAACTGTAGTGTTAATTTAACACCATTCGGTATCTATACACACTAAAAATTGCCGGGTCAAATTGACCCCGATATGAGTCTTCTGCACAGTCCTTTTCTGGGTAAAAATATTACGCTTTTCTAGGTCAAAATGATCCAGAAAAATGTCCTTTTTGACCCGGAGAAAATAATTCTGACCAGAAAAGAGTAAATTTTGACCCGGAACAGGACCGTGCAGATATAGACGCAGATTCTGGGTCAATGACCCAGGATTTTTAACAGTGTATAGGACAACACCAGTAAAATTAAACACCAGATGGTCCAATATAGATATCAATGGTGTAAATTTAACACTGCAGTTTTTGCAGTGTACCTAATTTTCGCATATTACTAGGGCCTACATGAACATCCAATGGGATACACCGTTTTTCGTCTTCTTTTTTTTGTTATTATATGCTCGGCGACGGAAGTGTTACTCGAGACCACAGATGTACTCTTCCCACTGCCACTAGAATCTTTGCAATATTAAGCAGCCTATCTGGTGGACTTTTTTTGAGACAAGACAATTTCATCGTCACGTCAAGGAACACACTTTACACACAACACCATTGATTTTTGTAATCACTCATTGTTAGTCAGTGAAAATCTGGGTTGAAAAAAGTGAGATTTTCAACTTGTGCGCCATTTTTCAGGCTCTAGTGATTCCCGCATGACCGAGCAAACAATTTGGTCCTGCTGAGCGCCAAGTCAATAAACAATGTGGCAAATAAAGGAAAGGCTTGCGCGTTGTCAAAATGCACTTTGCATTTGTGTGCGTGTGTGCGGTAACTAGGGACGCTTAAATTCTGACCTTGTTTGTCAGTCAATTGTTCCCGGGCGAATTGCAAAATCCACTCTGGACAAATAAGGGGATTTCCCTTCTTTTATTCTCGATAATAGTTGTGCAACCCGTACCGGGGTGGTCTTCAACAGTGACAATGAAGAACAACTTACTACGAAGGAATACAATGAATTGTTTGGAAGTTCCCCATGGAATTACCACTCAAGTATTTTATTTATCATGTTTCCCCCCTGCGGATTCGATTCGGGGGTTTCTTTTCTTTTTTTGCCCTGATTTTCTTTTTCATTCAATTTTTTGGTTTACTGCATAGGCATACTGTACTGGCAATTGCCAAGTTTATTGAAAATTCACATAAGATACGGTAGCGCGAAAGTATTTTAATAATAGTACTGAGCATAGGTCTACACATTCTTTTTGCTTTACATTAAATTTGATTAATTTTATATTCACACCATCCCCAACAATCCCATCGTCTTGCAGGCCTAATTAGCAAGTAAGAAACAAACTCGATTTTTACACGAGCAACCCACCCCCTTCAAAAAGATATAAAAACCTTAATAAACAGAAAAGAGTCAACTAACACGACGCTTCATTGGTCAAAACGTTCCAGAGTATGCTCCTGCCCAAGAGCAAAAGTAAAACAACAAAAACAAAGAGGAAAATAACAGTTGTTGTCCTGATGCAGGGGCCACCGTTTATTACAAACTGGTTACAATACTTTTCAGTCGTCGTTTAAATTTTCGGTTTAAAACTACACCAAGTCGGGCTCCCGACTAAACTGAAATATTCTGTCTGGATTTTTTTTCTTTCTAGAATGCATAACAAACGGAAACAGAAATCGCGCATAAATACAGGCAAAATACAATCAAGGCAAATTAACTAGAAAGCACTCTGAGAGGCTAAACAATTCCCCACCATACAGGGCGAGTCAAAAGGGAAACCCACATGTCGGGACTATTGTTTTAGTGAAGTTCTGCATGTAGCACTTTCAAAATCTAGAATAAGCAAACCAAATTCATTAGCTTTCTTTTAGTACAACAATCATTCAAATCACTCATGTACTTTTCAAGTTTTAAATTTTAAACACAACCACCGTTTTAAAATTCTGTCCACGCATCGCCAAAAAACGTGTGCGTTCTTTCAGCAAAACGAAAACAATTGACACATAAGTGATTTGAATGATTCTTGTACTAAACGAAAGCTTATATGAATTGGGCTTTCATATCCTAGATTTTGAAACCATAAGTAGCAGATCAGCAGCAGAGGAGAGAGTACTGTATTTTTGAGCTTCCTCTGTTTCCCCTTGTTCGTCTTGTGTGTGCCCTGCGCTGTGTGCATTTGCTCTGCTTCAGTCTATCGATGTTCTCAGTCCAAAAGTGTACTCTAACTTGGTCCACTATTACTCACTGTGTTGGTGTTAGGTTTTGATCTTTTTGTTGTAAGTTTCTAGTTTTGAGGCTTTGAGTCTGTTTAAGTTGGTTATTGGTCTTTGGTGTTAGGTTTTGCTCTTTTGGTTTTATCTTAGCCTTTGTAAATACACTCTTTAACTTTACTTGACTTTATTCCCTTCCAAGATAGGTACATATCTACAAATATTAGCCACTTTATTATTATTATACAAAACTATGACAAGTAAACCAATTTTCGTGGTGTTAAGAAATATGAAGAAGGGACACAGGGGACCCGCAAGAAGCAAAGCTTGTCGAGTGCGATTCCCCTGTAAAATATTAACATTATTATTAATGGTAAACGAATACATTACAAGGACAAGTCAAACAAACAAACTGGTGAACTATGTGAAATTAAAAATTTACATAAACGCAAATGCTATAGTTCTTAAAAATATATGAACATCCAACCACAAGTTTATTAAAATGATTGATAAGCGCATGAGGTACAACAATGAATTATAAAACATAAATGTTTGAAGAGAACAAAAGATTTTTTTTTCTTGAGCAAGAGTACTTGTTGAGGATTAGCTGTTTAAATTTAGGCTTAACGTTTGAAACAGATGCTAAACCTTGTAAGGATTTATCTAACGAATTCCAAAATCTGGGTCCTTCAAATTTAATCCTTTTTTTTGTCAAGGAAATTTCGGACAATTGGTAAGTGGAACTGAGATGATTGACGGGTTAAATATGCATGAACAACATTATTTCTGGAGAACATTTGGAAGGTAGGTTGGCAAATCATTTTTTGTTAGCTGGAACATGAAACAGTGCGCTTCTGTTTTTACAGGACGGTTGTGGCGTCTCGACGCCACAGATTTCCCATCAAAATGCCGGCTTCGCCTAACTTAACATACTTAGGCCTATAGAGACATTTTCTTGACGGTGAAGCGAGTCCAAGATTCGTCACGAAACCCCATCAGTCAGTGTGAGCTATAACAATAATATAAAGGGCCTTATGTCAAGACTGGCAAAACGCTTTACAAGAACAAAAAAATACTTCGTAAGCCACAATAACTGTACAATGATAAAAGCAATACAAGATAACATTTTGCTAATAGTACTCACACGACTGCGCTAAAATTACAAGTTTCAAGGTAAACAAAGGATTAATTAAACAACAAAAATTAATCTAAATGTAAAATACTAGTAAAACTTGTTGAGTGCAAGTAAATCTTAATACACTGTATATACATTCTTGTGTTTGCCGTTTGTTGTTGAAGAAACTATATTTTTCATCAGCGCCATAATTGATCCCAATTTAGGGGATCAAGAAATCCGAGGACCCGTTTAATATCTCCGCGGTAAACCCGATTTACCCGTAGGCCTATGTGTAAAAAAAAAACAGTCCGCCAGAGTGAGTGCCTCAAGTGTGCCATCTTACTCACCCTGCATCCTACCTCTAGCTCTATCTTCCTATACGCCACTTGCTCTATCCATCGTGCGCGCACTTGCCTTGATCTCAAAGTTCTGCCTCTATTAGTACCGCAGATTTGTGATGGGTTGTTCATTTGATGCTAAAAGCATTGAATTTGGCACACAGTCAGAGTATGCCATGAAGGTTATTTGGCTATAGGGCCATCGCAGATCTGTCCTTTGAAAAAAAATATGGGAAGAATAACATGCAATGGCAGCCAATTTGAAAAATTGCTTGTCATTCTACCTATATTTTCATGCCATATTTTCAATGGGGAGCGCCAATAAAATCCTAAAATCATTTACAATATATTAACTAATGCACCCTTGTCACGGCTATTTCTTCTTTAGGGGGAGACCGTTCGCATGTACATCACAATCCTTCTTTTTGCTAATGCAATTTTTTTTAACGGAATTTATTTGGGGGGGGGCTAGACAAACTTTTGGGGCTACAGCCCCTAGCCCCGTAGACCCGCGCCTGAACTACTGTCGCTCATATCAGTAGATATTTAGTTCTGATAGATAGGAACTTGTCCTGCTTTAAGTTGACTTTGGTCTCAACGATTCGACTAGCCTGCTCTTGTCATCGTCAGGGGACTACTGGCGAAAGTTGATGATAAGCAGGGCAAGTTCTTATCACAACTAAATATCTACTGAGCGACAGTAGTTATTACCACAGTGTTACTGCAAACGGAAACGATAATAATACGATCACCATCTTTTTGAGGAACCCGTAACTGCCGGTATAAAAACGCCAGTTATTTTCGTTAACATAAAATACTCAAGAATCAAAATTAGGATAAACAAACTTTTCAAAGGGCATATACGGCATGGGATGTTTTGAATTGCTATATATAATTGAAGTTAAGGTCTGGTTGAAATGAAAAAAAAAAAACTAAACAAATGTTTCCGTTACGGAGAACGACGAACACGAAAAAACACGTTTGTTTACATCGGAAGTGGCGAACAGTTTTTGGCGTCATGTACGCCTTTATCCAGCCATGCATAAAGTCATGGAGTTATGGGCTCTATCTTTGGGTTGTGACAGCATCAGACTGGTCCCGCAAAAACTGTGGTAATTTGATTAATCTAAAACAAACGTGGTGGCTTGTCACAAAAAATCACTATAATTCACTCAACCGATGAACACACACGCGTCTTTAAGAAATGTTTTTAAAGGAACATGTGCGATTCGAGGCACAATTAGTCAAAATTTTGCCTACCGAAATTCGTTCTCGCGCGCTATCGCAAGAATACCACAAAAACGCCCAGTTTGTAGAGAATGGTTGTGTGCATGGCGTTTACATGCCACTTTTACAGGTTCTTTTCGGATAAAATAATTTCGTTTGAAACGACAATACATTCTGTCAATGAAATGTGCACAAAGCCAGAACAAAGGCCTTGGATGTGTTTAAGAACGGTCACACACTTTCCCCTGTCTCTACGTGTTGGATGGGACAGGTTCTTCAATGGACTAGTCAATGGTCAATCTGTAGCCTGAAATGGTTCCGCATAGATTGGTTCCAGATTGAGATTGTTGTGAACTCGGTTCACGTCTGCGTTAGGTACGCCAGACGCCGCGCTCAACCAATACGTGTACGATGTGGCACTTTGAGATGGCATATTGGTTACGATTCTATCCAGATTGGACATATCGCCAGCACTCAGAGAAACGTTGGTAATTCTCGGTCTCCTGAGCCTTCTACACATATCATTGCACACGTGGTTCTTAAAGAACTTTACTATGCCAAACTTCCCTAAATCAGTAGGGCCATAGAAACCGAGTTGCGTGCCGCTGCTGTTAACCGCTGGGTCAGTGAACTTGTACCCAGAACTACTGCGCACCCCTTGCAAATCACAAACCAAAGCCTGGCCGTTGGATTCGTGATAAGTGAAATGACTGAAGGCAGCCGGGGTGGCGATATCTGCTCTTTCTGAGTAGCCAGAGTTGCTGTTAAATTTGACATACTTCCCCTCAAGGTACGGCTCGACAGCGAGGGTAGCGTTTGCCGGGATAACATTGGAAACGCTGTCGGAGGTGCCAGCAAGTTTCCCTTTTACCTTTCGTTCAAATGGAATGAAGCCCAGGAAATTGAACGCAGCACGGGTGCTTACTCGGGTGAATTCAGGTTTCACGAACTCGATCGGTTTGGTCGATGGCATCCTGGCGTTAAACAACTGCGCCATCTCGTGAGCTTTGCGATAGGCACGGTCGTCCGCGACCCAGGCATATTCCGACAGGCGGTCATACCACTCTTCTTTGTAGACTTTCACCACGCAGGGTTTCCCTTCCAAGTGGTGGTCCCCATGAAATGTGCCCCTGTAGGCATACCGGGAGGCCCCTTGAGCGAACCAGTCGTCTCGAAACTCCACCCACGTTGAGGTTCTCCCGATCAGTGCAGAGGTGTTGCTTTGGCTACTACCCATATTGCAAAGACTAAGATAAGTCTGAAATGAAAACATTTCAGCTTCGTGAGAATATTTTGAACAAACAATATTTGTAAACAACAAACTGAAACTTACAAGATGGGTATTACAGATTGCCGCGATTTCACGTTGACAAGCATAACGTGAAATAGGAGGAAATCTGCGATTCAAGCAAAACAGGCACATTATTTTCGACGATGAATGTAAATTCCTCGTTTTTTGTTAAACAGCTTATTTATCTCAACATGTCGCCTGTGTATGAACGCGCATATAGGAAACATGCAGTGGAAATTCAGCTCATCTTGTTCTCATGCATATTACTATGTGTGGCAACAATACATCCAAGATCTTAATACTTGTTTTCATTGGAAGTGACAAGGAAATAGTAAATTTGTAATTAGTAGCAAATCCTTTCATCAATACATGTAAGAGGGCGCTATTTTGTCTTTGTCAGACAAGGTACTCCTGGTCAAAAGTGCGCATTACATACATTAGGCCCCCAAAACAATTATTCGGTCTCTGGTCAGACCAAAGTTCCGGAATTGACGCGGCGACGCGGCTTTATTTATATATTTATTTTCTTTCTTCTTCAAGCTTGGATTGTACAGAGGTGGGGTACTATTTTGCTTTTTTGGTGTCCTCACGTACATTGGTGTCCTTCATAATTTGCCTTGGTGCTTTCGATCATTTGCCTTGGTGCAATTCCCCATTCCTTGGTGCTCTTTGGTAAAAAAAAAACCTTTAGGAGGTGCGGCAATAGAGGGCGCTGTTGGAGCTACCGCGGAACATTTTCAAAAAAAAAGAAGAAGATTGATGCGCATGATTTAAATCGACGCGCGCGCTGACGAGAGACCGACTTATTATTATTTTTTTGGCCTAATAGTCCTATAATTACCCACAAAAAGGTTTTGAGGTAGTTGGCCACTACCATTTTCCAAACAAGTTGTTTAACGTGATAAACGAGCAAAAATTGGAACTTACCCCCCCCCCAAAAAAAATGAGGACAAGTTTGATTTATATTGTACACAAAGCTAAAGAGACACAACTCTTTCGCCTTGAATGACATCACGCTTTGGCTCATGAATCTGGAAATTTTCACTAGCATGAAAAATTAAAATGTTGACATTTCTCCCTTTTACTGCTATACAAAGGAGGTGGAAAGTCATAGTACAACATGTAATATGACAAGAAAGCTGTTTGAAATGTATTTAAAAGGAAAATACAACATTTGCAAACATCGAAAATAAAACTACCAAGTTTTTACGAAATCACTTACTAGGATGTTGGTAAATGATAGCCTAAAGCATTCTGTAAAATTATGGCATCTGTTGTGAAGTCATTTTCAAGAAAATTGTATTTTGTAAACATTTCCAACGGTGGTCGGCCGACCACCGTAGGAAAAGCCTAACTATTTTTCAACTACTGCTCCAACTTTACCATTTCAATGTTTTAGTCCAAATTGTGTTTGCTATTTGTTACATGTTCATGAACGGGTGCAGGCCAGCTAGACTGGTTCCCTTACCTTACAATCTTCCGGCATCTATAAATTGATCCATTTCATCTAGTGGAGTCGGGGAACCAGAATACTTAAACATTTTTCTTTTTCTTGGTTTTCCAACATTTTCGAACACAAAGCTTCAAAACATGTCACTGTAACAATATTTGATCCACATTGTATTATACTAACCCCTCAAATAGTTCATTTCTGAAAATTACAGCGAAAGCCAATGATGTACATTCCCTTTAAGTCATAAAAATCCTATTGCATGTTTACTTTAAGCATGGCATTCATGTCTAAAAGCGGTTTGGGGGATTAACAACGCATTACAAGGTAATTTCATTTCACGTGAAAAAGGGGCACCCATCTCAGCCGTGATGAAGGGTGTATTTTTTTCACGCCCGGCCTCCGTTCAATAAAAGGGGGACTATACATGGCACCTTCTACGTGAGGCACATGACACAGACAATACAATCTACTATACTGCGAAGCTAAACCGCCCCGAACTATGATACCCTTTAAAGGGAACTTGTTATACGATCTTTTTATGACTTAAACACTTTGAAAACAGCTTTCTTGCCATGTCACTATGACTCTTCCACCTCCTTTGTTGCAGTAAAATGGATAAATTTCAACATTTTAGTTTTTATGCTAATGAAATTTCCATATTCATGAGCCAAGGCGTGATGTCATTCAAGGCAGAACAGTAGTGTCTCCATAGCTTTGTGTACAAATGTTATCAAACTTTTCTTCATTTTCTTGGAGTAAGTTCCACTATTTACCTTTTAATCATGTTAAACAGCTTGTTTAGACAATAGTAGTGGCAAATATTTCTTCAATTTTTTTGTTGTGGGTAATTTTGAAGGACTAATTTTTGTACTGTTCATATGCAGTTTTGACAACGAGTTTCTTGTGTGACAAAAGCAAAATAGCGCCCTCTTACATGTATTGATGAAAGGATTTGCTAATAATCGAAAAAATAACCCTTTCTTGTCACTTCTAAAAAACAAGTATTAAGATCTTGTATGTATTGTTGCAACACATAGTAATGTGCATGAAAACAAGGTGAGCTGAATTTCCACCGCATGTTTCCTCTAAGTACAGAGTTATTTGTAATTTTACAAACTCACCGACTATACTGTGCTTGCACGCCGCACACTGACGGTTGGCGAAGATTGCAACACGGACACGCTTACTAATATCTGTTGGATGGAAAATATGCGTATTTCATAGTAAACAAATAAATTAAGCTGTTTGTTTTTTTCATTTACTAACATTTTATGATTATAACGGCATGACCTAGCAGTTAAAAGCACCGGACTCATGCTCTGGTCATTCAGATGCAACAGTAGCGTGGGTTCGAGCCCGGGCCCGGACACTTGTGCCCTTAAGCAAGGCACTTAACCATTATTGCTTCGTCCTTCGGATGGGACGTTAAGCCGGAGGTCCTGTGTGTTATATATAAGGCCTAACGCACGTAAAAGAACCCAGTAACACTTATTGCTAAGAGAAGGGGGTTTGCCCCGGTGTTTCTGGCCTCCTAGTTATACTCCCTTGTGGAAGTCCTTCAGAGAAGAACCAACAAAGTACCAAGTAATAAATGAAAACTGAGATGTACAATGTTTCGTTTTTACTGAAGAAAGATAGACCATGTTCGCTGTCAACAGTCAAACTGCAGATCACTGACCTTGACATGAATCACTGACATTGACGTGAAAACAATTGTATTCGTCAAATACAAAGCCTGGGTGTCGCTTCCACAAATTATAGTTCTCAAATTTGGATTAATAAAAAAGAATGCGTTCAGAAGTAACCTTCTTTACAGTAATTTAGGTTTAAAGCAGCAATTAAAAAGTACCTGAATTTTGGATAGTTGAGCAACAATTCACTGTGCTTTGTTGAATTCTTCAGCTGGAATTCTTCTTTCACCTCAGAAGTATCTGAAATTAATAAAATATGTGCAAAAAACTAGAGATCTATACAGCAGTTTATAGAATTTTATAGAAATTAGGCCTTTTCTGTGGAGCAAAGGGTATATTTTTACAGGCTATTTTTATATAGAATATTATAAAGAACTGTATAGAATTTTATAGAGGTTTTCTCCAATTTCTTTAAAACAAATATTTATAGAGCTCTATAGAAAATTTGGAACTTTTTCTACGAACTATTTTATAGAACTCTATAGAATTTGCGAGCCTGTACAGTTCTACAGAACTATATAAAACTTTCTAAAGAATTCTATAGAACTTTTTTTTTAATGGGTGAATGTACGTGTTCTACATAACCCTCGAGGACCGACGCACACAGGGAGAACAACAGATCCTTTCAATCCTTGGGAGTTGGATTTTTTTGTTGGAAACGGTCCTCTGTAGTAATTAGTTTGTGTGCTTATTAGTCTGTGGGATGGGAGAGTGTGATATCATTGTCCTCGAGAGTATAGTAAAACAAGAGTGGGTGCACTGCTGTGTGTACCTTAATTGAACATCTTGAAAACAAACGGAACGGGGACCCGGATACGTAATGATATAGATTTAGTGTGAATTATTTAGTTATACGTGGTTTTAATCAAACATCCAGCAAGTACTGAAGAACACTATTTATATCAGTACAATTGCATATATTTTTCATTCTTTAACAACATTAGGACTGGGACTTGTTTGGAACTCATATAGAGGACTTCAGTAATATTTTTTTTTGTAGAATATAAAACCTGCATGATATAATCAGCCTCCAAGGAACGATATGAATAACTAATGCTGTACACAGCATTATACCATGTACATTGTTTACTTAAATAAACTAAATAGGAAAGTTCTTGTTTAATGTTTGACTGTTTAGTTTCATGACTCAAAATTTAACAACTCATGTGTTTCAGCAGTCAACTTCCTACGCGTATATTTAACACCCCTACTTTTAAAGTGGACAAGGACCAAAGCCGTAATGGTTTCTCAAGGTTGAACGAAACAGTACAGCCGTGCTTGTAGCCGCAAGTGAACATCACCCTACTTGTGAGACCCGTAGTAAATCATCACCCTGCTATCTTTAGAAAAAGGGGCAACAATAAATGCCATCACGTACGTAACCACACGTCCTTCCTACAGAATTATCCGCCCAGACCCTAAGATATAATCAATTCCTTAAAGAATGCAACTGATCCATGGGAGCCGGCGCACAGCTATTTATTTTGGTTACTTAAGAAAACGTCTTTGGGGATTGAAAGACTTCCCCCCCCCCCAAAAAAAAAAAAATAAAATAAAAAAAAACAGGACAAGAGGAAACTAGGCAAGCAATAAGTGGCAAAGAAACATTTGCTATACTAAGTTGTACACAGAAAGTGTAGTGAAGAAAAAAATGCCTGTTGTAATTTTGCTATTTCGAGGTCGAAATCGAATACTTTTGTTGGGTCGTTTATGGATAAGTATCAGACCACAGATCCTACACGGGACTATAACTCCTGGTTAGACCCCAGACATCGGCCCGTACTGTTGGCAAATAGTACGAATACTGTCAACAACAAAGACCGCTGCGCGCGATGGCTTTCATATTTGCAGGGCTCTGCGTCTGGATCTGGTGTCGAAGTCTATCAAGCCAGCTAATTATTTGTTTTGAATATTCATGAGTCTACGTTTTTGGTCTTAATTATTGAATTCTGACAAGTGATAACTACACAACCATGTTAATGCCGAGCATAACATCTTTAGCTTTAAAATGAACAATGAAATGTCGCTTTTGTTTCATCGGTTCGGGATCACATCTCTCTCAAATTTTTTTTAATGAAAGCCTTAAACGAAATTGGGGTAAACGGCGCTTTCCTCGAAATTTGACTTTTAATTCCCGGGTAAATACTTCATCTATGACGACAAAAACTGCACAATACCATCAGTTATATCATGGAGGAATAAGAGCACAGTTATATCCCGCACTAGTTTAATTTTTTTTAAACAATTTTGGAACAATGATATCTTACATAAGCAGTAGTTTTGCCTACAATTTTATGAAAATATTGTATTTCCGTATTAGATGTCATGCAAAAAAAAATCACACAATGGCACACCTGGATAATTCACGATTACGCGCCAACGGGTATTGATGCCCGGCATTATCACGCGTCCGCTCAGTGCATTTTGTACTACAGCTCAGAACAGTCGTTTATCCTTGTGTGTAGGATCGGGGCTCATACCACGGCATTATGATCGTGGTTGGACTGGTCCAGGTCATGTCCAAATCAAGGGCGGATCCAGAACACATTTTTTTGGGGGGGGGGGTGGCAAAACGATTAACTTACGGCGTGAAGTTCGGGGCCCGCTTAAGGGCCCCGGGGTTTTTTTGTTTTTGATTCTAGATGCTCTGAGGTGCGATCTGAGGCAATTTCTGACTACTTTAACCAATGTTTTTTTTTAAGGAAAAGATGGTGGTGTACTCATTGCCATGCCACTGCGTCACTAAAAGTCACTTAAACTAACCAAAATTGGATTCCTTTTTTAATGGGGGAGGGGGTGGGGGTGGGTGGGCATGGCCCCTTTGCCCCTCCCCCCCTTCCCGGATCCGCCCTAGTGGTCCAAATGTTAAAATACATCGACATAAGTGGGGTCAAAGTAATAACACCTTTATTGGGGAAACGCTGTATATTTATGAGGAACAAAGCTCCATGGTTCAACCATACCTCCATGCACAGACCAAAAAGGGTTTATCACACAGCATGCAATATATGGATGTAAATTGTAAAATTATCCAAAACTTACCTGATATGTCTGCGTCCAGAAGACGTGTCTTGTCGTTGCCCCTTCGATTTTTCGTTCTCCCTAGCGAGTATAGCGTGATTAAAAAACGTTCAAAAAAATGCACATCCGTCTCTGGCAACTATATGTGCTACGATCGAATCTGGTCTTATATAACACCGCGGTTCAACCACTTTCTAGCCTTTGTTAGAGAGCTATAAATAGATAAGTGGGAAAACCCATCACACCGTGATGAAGCAATCCTCTGCGCAGTTCATAGACTGGCTCCCTGTCCCTCCATTATTGTCCTCCCTCTAAAAAAGAAAAACAACGGGGGCGCTGTTGAAAGCCGATTTTCCGACATTGTCAATTTGTTAGTGCAAGGGGGTCGATCGCATTATCTCTAATTAATTATTATGAATGAATAATTTTGACAGAACTTGGGGGGGGGGGGTGACCCTGGGAATACATATATACGCTTCGGAATACATAAGTTGTAAAGTTTATCACAACAATGCGTAAATTATTGTGGTCCATAATCGCATTAGTGGCAATAATTGTGCATAAAAAATACTTCAAGTTACATGCCTAATGTGAATCCAACTCCGAACAGTCAAATAAATGACACTTACAAGCCAAATTTATTTTATTTGTATTTGTATTTATTTATTGTAATCTTTAACGAGGGTAGTCAATTTTAGTTTAAAAAAAAGCTTTCCAAAGGAGCCTTCACATTAAAATTACATGAAAACAGAATGAAACAAAGAAAATAGAATTACAAAAATAGACAAGACTTAAAAAAAAAAAATTACTCAAAACATACAGTATGAGTAAAAACTAACAGACAGCATAAAAACACTTATTGCCTATTATACAATTATTACAGTCGACTCTCGTTAGAACAAACTCTGTCAACACAAAATTCTGGACAAAGAACAACATAAGGCACTGGTCCCGACTGTGCATCCATGTGCACAACGAATGGGACCGATGTTCCCCCAATACAAACTTCTGACACAACAAACAATTAACCCGGCTAGGTCCCAATAGCCCCATAAATGTGGCCTATTTACTGGACTGCCTCCGTTAACATAGGCCACACATCCACATGTACAAAAATCGTGTCGACTTTGCCAAATTTTGATTTTCACATTTAGGCTTAGTTTGTAGGTTTTTTTTGCTTTAGAAGCATACTCACCCTCTTTATAGGCTAATCAGAAAGTGCTGCATTTTTCAGATGTATATTTTTCGTGAAATTTCCAGATTCATTTTTACACGTTTGCGTATCAAAATTTCAACATGAAATTTCACAAAAAGTAGACATCTGAAAAAGGCAGCACTTTCTGACTAGCCTATAAAGAGGGTGAGTATGCTTCTAAAGCAAAAAAATCCTACAAACTAAGCCTAAATGTGAAAATCAAAATTTGGCAAAGTCGACACGATTTTTGTACATGTGGGTGTGTGGCCTATGTTTACGGAGGCAGTCCAGTAAATAGGCCACATTTATGGGGCTAGGTCCCAACGAGTTTGCACCAACGAGACTCGACGGTACATGGAATTACGTGAAGTCCCCCAGTAAACCTAAAAAAGTGCGATTAAAAAGCAAAACATCACAGTCATCCCGATTTACACGTCAAAAATAAAATGCGAAGAAAAAACAAAAGTGAGGCTGTAAAACAAAAGCCTTGTTATTCCTCAAAGATTTGCATTAAGTCCCACAACAGTGCATGCCACCTAACCAAAAACCACATTTAAACCAACCAGATTGCACAATTCGATAAATATAATAGCCGAAAAGTTAATGAACAGAAAGTACAGCTTACCGTAATAGGAGCTCCAATTCCTTGGACATTCACACAAGCCCAGTTGTTCCTTAGTTGTACTAAAAAATGAAGTAGTGATGTACACACGAGTCATATAATCCAACTTGGCCGGCCAAATCACGGAAGAAACTCAATGCAAAATGCTATGGTCACAAAAAGATGCAAGAAGAAATAGCAATAGATATTCCTTGCCAAGACCTAGTCCACTTACGGTTGAATGCACAAAGCACTATTTAAAGAATTCTATTGAAATTATAACAATGGATATGCCCAACAGCAGCTGGCTGCCTAGTACAGTATCGCATCCATACCATGTGCAGCTTGTTACAAAAGGAACTTGCTGGAAAATAACGTACTCTCTATGTAAAAGAGTGAACTAAATGTTACTCTCCAAAAGAGTGCAGCCCCTGAAAACCACCCCAAAACAACTCCAAAACGAAAGAAAACCACTGCCACTCCCAAAACGAGTGAAAAATTACTCCAAACAGTGAAATTCCCACTCTTTCCAGGGCACCTATATCTATGGCTCCTCGAAAGAGTGGAAATTTAATTATTTTTTAAAATTATTTTGGAGTGATTTCGGATTTTTTTTTTTTTATAAGGGATTCACTCTTTTAGAGAGTGCCTTTTTAATTCACGCTTTTACATTTGCAGAGTCCAGACGCCACCTCAGCGGTTGTGTATCATGAAAGTCAAGAATATCTTCGAAGTATATCCTTACAAAATTGTAAAATAATGTTTTTTTGGTCCCATGCACACTCTTTTTTTGGCAATTACTAACCTTTATTGAGCTGATATATGAAGAAAAAAAGAGGCGTCAGGTTGTAGCATTCTTTCCCCTCGAGTTTTGATGAAATTTTCGAAAGGCACACAGTTTCAAGTAGTTTAGTTTTCACATTTTCACATTAACGTTTTTTTTTTCACAGACTAATAGCACTCAAAACTGTGTGCAGCAACAATGAAAACTTACCGATGTGTGTAAAGGTCCTTTAAACCCAGTAAATACGGGAACGAACTCACTGAGTCTTCACGCGAACTCGTAGCATGGGCGCCGCCATTTTGTTACACACTGTAATTTATGGAACGTGTAGTTGGTGTCTTATTTACATGTCATAAATAGGCATACGTCATCTTCCCCTTTACGCTGTAATTAAACAGAGCTGGATAAACACATTTTTAACAAATATTATAACGGTCAACAAGTGTCAAAGCTATTCTGGCATAGGATCCCAGCTAGCACCAGGAAGTTGGCCCACTGGCTTGGCCCAGGGGTGGCAAAATCTGCATAAATTATGTTGTGAATGTTGTTGGGAATGTACAAGGAAAAAAAAATCCCATACACAATAGTGCTAAATGTGCAAACTTCAATTTATTTTAAAAAAATACTCAGAACTCTCACAGGCATTCAAGCAGCACAGAAAAATGATGATCATGTCTCATCTTTCATTTTCTTTTCATTTTTTGGTGGGTTGACCATCGACTTTTCGAGATATTTGCACCCAAAGAAGACCTTCGAGCCCAATAGCATCCAAAATGCTCACAATTGGAGGCCCCAATTCCGAGCCAGAGGGTCATTACCATATCTCTTCAATTCCCCAACTTTATGGCTCTCAAAACTCTCTACTATAGAATCTTTTGAGGGTCTAACTTTTATTCATGAGCTCGGCGGACGGATTTTTGGCTTATTTGTCGTGCACCCTTATAAGGCCATGTACATGTACATGGTTAGTTGCTGTCGGCGGATTGCACCGACAACGCATTCTCGGCAAAGGAACAGTCCTGTTCGGGATCAGTCTGGAGAACTTACGCTCGCATCTGTTTGGGACTTGATCGGCAGACCTTAAAAAAAAAAGTGGCTGATCTTATTGTAGCCCTTGCTGTGTTGTCCCTTGGCTGGACAAGTTGGTAGAAGCAAAACCACAAAGGGGCCCACTCGACCTGAGGTACGAGGCTCGCTGATCCCTTCTGATGACTGCACCTGGTGGACTGATGTCCTGCTGATCTTTTGTGGTTGTTTAAAGCGTTTTGGCAAATTAAAGTGTTTCTAAATAAATACACTGTGCATGCCAAAAGCCGTTATATAATTTAAGGAAATTGCAGTATGAAGAACACTCCGTATTTTATCGTCATGCAACAAAAGAGGGCGCGCTACACAAACACTGCGCTTCGACGTCTGACCGTTCGAAACAGTTGTTGTGAAAACGGGAACTCAAGATGAACACATTGTATTGCCATGAATTTTCCTCTAATATTCTGAGGGCATAATCAAGAAATATGTTTAATTTATACGGCCCAGCCAAGGTTTGCAATTCAACAGAATACAGTGCTACAGTCTCTCCGGGATTTTGAGTGTGCTCATAAAATCGAAACCGCTCAGCAATCACAAGTCGTTTAATTGGTCCGTAGATGAGATTTAAGTGAGCAGAGCACAGATTTCAGCGTGTTTTTCCATTATCCGCTACAGGTTCAAAGGCTATTCGAAGCATTGTACACATTTTGCTTCTTCGGACGTGCAAGAAACCAAATTTGTGCACCCATACTGGAATTTGTATCCATGGGGAGTCATTTTCTTTGTTCTCGTGTACTAAAGTTTTCGAGTTTTGAAAGTGTAGTTTCAAAGTGCTCCTACTTTAACCAGAATTAATTACATCGGCTGACATTCAGACTTAACATTCTTTGCATAAAATACTTCAATTTGTGACATATCAACACACCTCGGAAATTCCTAGTTTTTGAGTAAAATCTATCTATTTCGTGATTAACCGTGTGGAGACAAAATCATCCATAGAAATTGCCCTCATTGGAGACGTATTCAGTCTTTTGTTCCCTATTATACCCGTGTCTCCACGGGGTACCGTGTAACAGTTCACTGTTACTATGTGAAATTTATGTAACACACAACGTGTATCGTAGATTGAATGAAAACGACAGGAAAAACGTATGCGTACTCCGTCGTGTTCGATCCGAACAACTGCTTTCCGACTTTTCCCAGGAACGGTAAGATATTAGGTTGGTTTCCCTTTAACTAGATGTTTGAAAGAGAATAAGTTAACAATCCAAACACGAAACATACTGCATGCAGGCCGCATTGACTCCTCAAAGGTCACTATAGGTCTCCATAATTCAAATGGTCTTCATCGCATGACATGAGGAACCAACATATATTCAGTTTAATGTTTTTAATAGTCACAAAGTGCACAGTTGTACCAGATATGACCTTATTCGGCCCCACTACTTGGCAGTTAAGTTTTAACTTGGACTTACCGGCATGGGAACTTTGACATTTTGTATTCATCATAAATTTTATCAGTTGCGCGCGCGTAACTCGCACGCTCCTTCCATATGGAAACTTAAGCCCCTGTCACACTTTTGCGTATCCCAATTCCTTATGAGTTCCTTATCAAACATTTTTAATACGCAGCCGTACGCTCAATTAACGTCGAAATGTTTTGATCACTTTGACTTATGTGCGAGCACATATAGCGTGCAAGTAACGAATTCAGTGCATCCATTGCGTATGCGATGCGTATGAGTTGCGTATGCAGTGCACGACATTATTTTTCGGGCTGCGAATAGGTCAGTATGCAGTGCGCATGCCGAGCGTATTCCGGAGGCACCCGACTTATGCCGACCGCATGCTTGACGCACTTCTGAGCGTATTCCCGCCACATTTTCGCCGCTCGCCGTTCAGCGTGCGTTGCATCTGCGCTGCAAGTACGCTATGTATACGTCTAATACAGGCGGCTCATATGCTGACGGGGTGCGTCACGAACACATAGCGTACTCGTAACGCACTCGACCGATGCGGGACCGATGCGCTGCGTATTTATAGCTTATGACCTGCGTAACAGCGTATGCAGCGTACTTTTGTGCATACCCACAACTATCCTGCGTACTGGGTCGTACCATGCGTATATCTGCGTAAATAAAACCTACACAAAACGATAGAGATGCATATGAGGTGCGTATTATGCGTACGACTGCGTATGAAAAAAATGTCATGCGCAACTCATAAGGAATTAGGATACGCAGAAGTGTGACGGGGCCCATACGTTGAACAGAAAGGGCCTAAATGTAGGAAACATGGATTTTTGTTTTCACGAAGGGACACACATCTTTACTAATTAATTTTGCCTAATTAACTATTGTGCTGATTCTTATTACTGGGTTTACATAAAAGTTACCTTTCAAAGAATCATGTGAATGTTTTCTTACTGCATAAAGATCTTGCAAAGTAGTTTTTGCAGTTTTAAAATAGGAGGAATTTCTCTTGCGATTATCTCGAAAATAAAAAAAAATCTTCAAAATCCACATACATGTGTGGCTCTTCGTGAAAACAGTGATGATTTGAGCCACATTTTATTGGGTTATTCCATATCCTGTACGCTCATGTCAGGCTGGTGTATCAGTACGCCTACGCAACAGTGACTTTGCTTCACCTTGATCGACACTCTGAGCGTAGTTACCTAATTTGAACGGATTGAACAATTTCAGTAATTTTTTTCATCTAAAAGTAGCTTATAAAATTGGCTTTCCAGTTGTTATTATCTGTGGTGCTACATATTTTTTTCAATATGAAATATCATTGTTGGGATTTGGGTTCCGCTTTTTTTTAATCACCCTGTAGAATGCGCACTAAGTACATGTAGGTAAAACGGGTCCGCGCACATGACACGGCCACGACGTACGTATACAAGTACACCAAATGGCACTGCTCTCTATTATTTACATTGTAAACCTTCGGTGATAAAAATAACCTTTGCTAACACTAGCTTGGGAGTCCCCTTGGAATCATGATGTAAGTTCTTTATTTTTAGAAACCTATATAAAAAGCAAGTCTGACGCATCACAGATCCACATACAAGCTGACGGTAGATCAGTTCACAGCTAGCTGAACGGTGCAAGTATCAGACGTTGGCTTTCGAATGTGTCGCGGAGAGATCTTTGGAGTACAGCGTAATTGGCAAGAACATTTTGGTAAGTGAACTAAATTATCTTCGCCTCTATAACCCAACAGTCCTGATTCCTCAAGATTTATTATGAGTTCTTACACGCCACAGGGATTTAGGGTTCATTTAAGGGAAACTTTGCAATGCGTACCGAACAATTTGAGTCATGCACAGTATGGAGCGATAGTTTGGGTCAGTTTACAGTACGACTCACTGACTAACTGACTGACTCACTGAATGGCTCCCCGTACTGTCACTTTTGACGTGGCCTGAATGTTGGCTGGTGAAGAGAACCGCGGGAAAGACTATTGTATTCCAGGGTATCCTGCGTAATGAAATGAAAGCGCTCCATGTATGATGGAGTACACCAGATTAAAGACAGTGTGAATAGCCATATTGAATCGATTCAAGAGAATGAGTGCGTTCGATTACTTCGCCCAGCTTACTCGCGCCTGGCTCCTCGCGTAATGACAGACATGCGCAGTGGAGCTAGATAAACGAAAGTTTTCGGGTAAAGTTTCGTGCAAGAGCTGGAAACATGGGCGTCGCCAGGATTTTTTTCTAGAGGGGGGGGCAAAACATATTTTCCCAAAAAATCCTGTTTTTCTCAATATATTCTCGATTTATCAGATTTAGAGGGGGTAGGGACATTTTGCCCCCTCACCCATTAAATTTACACCAATATGACTTCTCGCCTCATTTCTTTTCTTTTCTTTTTCTAACGCTTTTTCTTCCTTTTTTGTTTTTTTTTGTTTTTCGGGGGGGGGTTGAATGTTGCAACCTGACGCCACTGTTTTCTTCATATATCATCTCACTTTTATTCATTGCAAAAATGATGATAAGACATGAATCTGGGACTAAGAAATATTTCCAATTTTGTAAAAATTCTTGACTCTCCATTGACTTTTTATACAATTGCGGAAGTGGCGTCCGGTTGCAACATTTTGCTCAGGCTGCATCCGAATCAATAATCTATCTAGAGCACATCCACGCCCAGTGAAAAATATATGCGGGAACGCGCTGACAATACCTCGTAGTCGTTACTCCGTGCATAGAGCTACATAGGGTTTAGCTTTATGCTCCGTTGAAGCCCGTTTCGGACACGGCCTGATGAGGCGCCCGCCGGACGTTGCATGACCTTATGGGATACTTATCCAAGTAATCGGCTCGGCGAGTCGGTTACTTGGGCCAGGCTCGAGTAAGCGCGAGAAGTCACGTGAGAGGTAAATCGAACGCTAGTCGCGCTTGCACGAGTAAGCATGGGGAAAGTAATCGAACGCACTGCTTGTAGTAAGATTTGGGATCAGCTTTACTTAGAATTGCCTCGTCTTGGTTTCAGGTGAATGAGTCTGGACCAAAATGGGGAACACTCAAAGCCATACATCTGAGTCCTTTACCGTGAAAGGTGTAGACAAGTATGCAATATTTGAAGACGACTGGTTTGCCGAAGGAGCTTCCAGATACGCCTACAATGGCACAATATTCACCGTCAATGGCTGGTGGTTCGAACGCGGTGAGCAGTGCGTTGTGAAACTGTACAAAGAGGAATATTGTAAGAGATTGAAAGAAGCAGCTTGGAAAGCGGACGATCGCGCCTCGTTTAAAGCACAGGAGATGGTTAGGCTGTTCAACAATGATCCCCGCAACGAGGACGCAGCACGTATCGAGGTTCTCATTCCCCACATCACCAAAGTCAAGACATTTGCTACCTTCAAGTGGCTACTAAGAGACCCTGTTCCTAAAACTGTACGCGGATCCCATGCTCAAACAAATGAGAGCGCCGATAAGATGGTTAAAAAAAATGCGTCCGTAACGATAGAGCATTTCCTTAAAGGGAAGTACGTCCAATTCTTAAGCAATACCGCTTACGAGAACCCTAGTGCGGATACTCTTGCTCCAGCAGCCTTCTCCCACTTCACGTACCATGAATCAGGAGGCGAGATCCTTGTGACCGACTTACAAGGAGTTCACAACCAGAAAACCTACGTCTTCACCGATCCAGCGGTCCATAGCATGGAGAAACATGGGAAGAAGTTCGGCTACTACGGCCCCACTGATCTTGGGATGTTTGGCGTGATAAGATTCTTCCTAGATCACAAATGCAATAGCTTGTGTGAAGGGTTACTAATACCCGACATATCAAACATTCCAGGTTGTGTGAAGGGGGATCTAAAGCTGGCAATCGAAGCTATCTCGGCAAGAAGTGGTTCAACGTACACGTACGCATTGCTAAATTCCGGTCTCACGGCCGAACGCATACAAGAGCTGCATACCAAAATTGCCCAGGCGATTTCGGAGAATTACCGTGTTGTTGAGAGATCGCAATCAGAAAGAAATTTTGGGTTTAGAGATGAATTTATTTCCTGGTATTCAGTTGGATTATTCTGAAAATTTTATTTAGTCAATTGACTAAAAAAAATCATGCGCAGTGTCTTATCTGACTTATTGATAGTTTGTCATGTATAGGTCATTTTGACTAATTATAATTAGTCCTGAAAAAGTGTCTTATTTGACTAATTTCTGAAACGATTAGTAATGCAAGAACATTATTTAGTAATGCGGGAAAATTAAATAGTAATACAAGAAATTCAATTAGTAAAGAAAGAAATCTAATTAGTAATGCAAGAAATGTAATTAGTCATACCAGAATATTAATTTGTCATGCATTCACGGTGCCTCGCAGTGTACCAGCTCTGTTTTCGTGTTGTGTTTTGTCGTCTTCATCGTCGCTCAACCCAACATTTCCCTAAAATTAACTTCCCTCACAAGTCAAATCTACAACATTCCGAATCGATTAAATATCACTATAGTAGTTGGGCGAGTATAACCTTTTTGGAACGGTGCACGGGTAAAAATACACAATTGCATTCAGCACAGAGTTGATCCAGTGTGTAGCCATAGAATATTGGTGTGACCGTGTATACTTTACATAGCGGTCTGTTTAGCGGCCTAGCCCTAACCATTCTTAAGAGCATTAAATATTCAATCGAGTCTAGGTATAGGCTTTTATACTGGCTTGTAAAACCGCAGTGCTTTAGACTACATTTCTCATCTGCAAATATTAAGTAATATTTTGATTATGCTTACATATAATCGAAAATCAGCTGCGCACGTACATTTACGTCGAACGGCGATATAATGACGGCTAGAAAATGGCGTCGGTGCAGGGTCACGTATAAGTACGCTTAATCGAACGCTCGAAAGTGATTACATCTCATGTAAATGTATGGAGTCGATGGTGCCATATTTGGTTCAGTAAACATTGTTTGTGGGTTTAATTAACCGTAAAAGAATCTATATCATTTGAGGTGTCTGACATGCTGCCAATTTGTGGAAATCTTCAATGTTGTGAATATCAAAATCGTTTGTCCAATTTCTCGACTAGCCATGATTTTTAGGAGTAATTTTTTGTAGATTGTGAATCAGTAACTTCAGCGACTATTTGGTGCTAATTCTTCTAACCAAATAAATCAATGTGGTGTTGTAAAACAAACATATCCTCATTGCCGCTATAACGAATAAATGCTGGAGCGAGCACCTTTAATGTTTTATATCCAGCTGCTGTATGGAATGTTTCCATGACAACATGTAATTTGAGCCACCCGACCCTCACAACCAGCCCATTCACCCCTGATTAACCTCTGGCATGTCTGGAGTATCTTTCAGGCCCAAAAAACAGCCGTTAAAACCACAGACATAACCCCATTTGACATGCCATTTTGGTCACTGGGGTGATCGAAATAATCCCAATGTTTATAGTGCATTTGTACACAAGCCTATGTAAATGTGCACAAGCACACAGGGTTTTCCCGCCAATGTTCAACCCCTCCAGTAGGATCACAAGACTGACACCCCCTCTTGTATCGTGGATGTACCTTGGTCCATACTAGGATCTGCCCCGGGTGGGTATACCACGTGGCCAGGACAATATCAAACAAAAAATGTGAATAGTTGGTATTCCCAGGTGAATCCCGCTATGGTTTTAAAACGAAATAAAAGGCTGTACATAAAGATGTGTTAAAAGTTAAAATGGAGTGTACTTCGATGTTTTTTACATAGCAAAAACTAAAATCTCAAATATCAATTCAACTTCCTTAAATAACATACAGTTTAAACAAAATGTAATTTTTTTGAAATATAATGAATGTTACTTTATGCTTAAAAAAGAGGAATATTGTTTAAATAAGAGATCGCAAGAACGATCCGTAGCCCACTTTTTGGAACTGTATGAGTGCATGAATCTGTAAATGTTTGTCTCTCCTCGTAAATATGTACATTGTGTGTAGGTCTGCATGGCTGCTAAATGTCAGCATAATATTCCAATCCTCTGTAATCTTCAGTATCGCGGATTTTCCATACTGGTTTATATATACTTTGTTATTGTAGTGGTACCTGAACGATTGTTAGTCTATACTCTTTAGTACGTTTACTGAAATGCACGTTTTAACTGCACCTGTTGGAAGGATCAGATAGTGGAATTAAAACTGTACAGTGGCTTACTGACTGGATTGACCTGAAAAAAACCCCAAACAAATCAACAAAATAAGCAGGCCTGATGTTTCGGTCCTAACAAGACTTGTGGGCAGAACGTCAAATTGTTTAACAAAGTCACTGACCTGCCATTGTTGTGGAACGCATGTATTCCGTTTATATGTTTTGTATTTTAACACACATATGTAAAACTATAAATATGCAACTTGCTTTACATGCGCTGAAGGAGTCACTTTAGTCCGATTATAATTCTAACTTTAGTGACGTCTTGGTTATCACCTTTAAATGAAATTTTGTACAAAAATTTGCCATTTTATTGTCGTTAAAGCAAGTTTAAATCCATTGAAAGGCATCCAAATCTATGTATAAAGGCGTATGCACTTTGTAATTAAAATGGAGTAAAATTTCTTGAATTTTCTCATCAAAACTAAAGTCTCTATTATCCGCAGATCAGTGTTTACTGTCGCGGAGTCCGTGTTTAGATAAATTCTCGTCTTGCATTGGTTGCTATCCGGACACAGTGTGAACCAGTGAAGTTTAGCTATCAGTGTAGAATTTTTACCAATTTTCTACGAGACTTATTTCAAGGGCGGATCCAGGGGGGGGCCAAAGGGGGCCATGGCCCCCCCCAAAAAAATATGAAACCAATTTTTTTTTTTTTATGTGACATCGCAATAAAGGCAGGCACTGAGCACACCACCATCTTTTCCTCAAAAAAACATTGGTTAAAGTGGTCAGAAGTTGCCTCAGATCGCACCACAGAGCATCTAGAATCCCAAAAATTTTCGGGGCCCTTAAGCGGGCCCCGAACCCCACGCCGTAATATATTTGACCCAAATTTTTTTTTGGCCCCCCCGAAAATTATGTTCTGGATCCGCCCTTGACTTATTTTGCAATGACCCAAATTAATTACCAACTGATATTTTTTTTACGATCCAAAAGTTTTGAACTTGCAGATTAAAACTAAGTCCAGCCCTCCCCTTAAAAAACTAAGGTTGTAAATAATCATTTGAAACTTCATGTAGTAATCTTAGTTCATGCAATCCAGTAATTGTGTACAAAATTTAATGGAGATTGAATCAATCGTACAAAAAAGCCAACCAGTTTGGATTTTTTTAACAGATCTGAAAAATGGTTCGTAACCCATAATTTTGTAATTGCTAGAATCTGTATTTTTTTTCCACAAATTGTAGAGATTTTTTTTGTAAATTCATGTAAAATACAAACAAAATAACAGTCAAAAACGTTTGAACTTGCAGATTGAAACTTTGTCCTGGTCAAGAAAAATGTAAGGTTGTAATTAACAGTTGTAAACTTCATGTATCATCTTAGTTTATGCACTGCATAAAATCAATCTTACAATAACAGTCAACCAGTTTAATTTTACAACAGATAGGAAGATTGGCTGGTAGCACATAATTCTGTAAGTGCTTGGATCTGTGAATGTTAATATATTTTCGTAAATTGTAGAGTATTTGTAAATTCATGTACAAAATCAACAAAAGAACAGTTTAAATCAGTATTCAAAACACTACTGCATGCATTAAATTACAAAGATGCTTGTCCGTAGAATTTACGTCTAAGCTATTCAACATTTGATAAGCACGAACCTTGTGTAACATTTTAAATAAATCCATTTTTTAAACATTTCAAAACAATGTTTGCATATATTATTTGCAAATTCGTCACCGTTTTGACGAAGTGACACATCCGTCCAAAACCGAGATTTTCTGACATCTGAGATTTTTGGGTATTTTAACATTTTATGATGTCCTCTACATGATTACCAATTTACGATATACAACATTCCATCGATCGTTAATTACGCTAATTGCACAAAGTTTTGAAAGTGCTACACACTAAGTTTTTCGTTTTGACGAAGTGACGGATCTCAATGTGTCACTTAATCTCATTGATTTTACATGTCATGTGCTATATTTAAAAATATGAAGCCTCCACAATTTGCGTTTTGCCGAAGTGACGCATCTGCGTTCTAAAATGTATCAATTTCATATACGCACACGCGCTGTGTACAAACCCATGCCTCATTTTTGTGAAGAAGTAGATTTTCCATTTTGACGAAGTGACGAGTATCGGATAATATCTTTAATTAAACACGATTTTAGGAACAGAGAGAATTGTTTTGGCTATTTAACTCCTGGGCTATTGTCTCCGTTTTATATTTTTCAATTCTGGGGGAGAAATGTACACAAAAATGCAAATTGAAAAATAACAGCGTTGCTGTTGAAACCCCTCAGCCAGAGTCAAGTTATCATCCGGAAACCATTAACTCAACATGGTGACCTTGACCTTTGGCCTTTGACCCCAGAACTAGTCCCAACATGCCTGTACCAATGGGAAACCCCCAACTGAAGATAGACCCCAAAATTTCATGTCTAACTCAAGTTATCATTCAAAACCATTTACATTTAACTCACCACGGTGACCTTGACCTTTGACCTTTTGACCCCAAAACCAATCCGAACTTGCCTAGACCCAAGGGCAACCCCCTACCTAAGTCAAACACCAAAATCTCATTTCTAACTCAAGTTATCATCTGGAAACCATTTACATTTAACTCACCTCGGTGACCTTGACCTTCGACTTTTTGACCCCAAAACCAATCCAAACTTGCCTACTCCCATGGGCAATTCCCTCTTCCAAAGTTAGACACCAAAGTCTCATTTATAACTCAAGTTATCATTCGGAAACCATTTACATTTAACTCACCACGGTGACCTTGATCTTTGACCTTTTGACCCCAAAACCAATCCCAACTTGCCTTCTCCCAAGGGCAACCCCCTACCAAAAGTTAGACATCAAAATCTCATTTCTAACTCAAGTTATCATCCAGAAACCATTTACGTTTAACTCACCATGGTGACCTTGACCTTTGACCTTTTGACCCCAAAACCATACCCAACTAGCCTACTCCTAAGGGCAGCCCCCTACCGAAGTTACAATCCCAAACAACATTTCTAACTTAAGTTATTATCCGGAAACTAAGCTACCCGGACGTCCGGACAGCACATACGGACGTCCGGACGTACGCACTAGGCGATGACAATACCCCTCGAGCCTCTCGGCTGAGGGGTAAAAATCCACCAACTTCAAACGCAATTTCTTCACTCGGTTTTGCATCTGTGCGCACGGATGTGTCACTTCGTCAAAACGGTGACGAATTTATACGCGCACGGAAAATGTCACCCCAGATGACTGCCCTTATGACTGTGGGACGTATGTGTGATTCGTCTCTCGCTCATGCGAAGACGTTACCGATTTGTGCAGATGCAGTAAAACATTTCTGCGTACTTGTACGCCAGTGGGCGTGTGTGTACACCCCTTCCATGCACTTGGGATCTGAAAAGTGGTAACAAATTGCCATCTCTTGTACATGCACAGAGTCCATGAGGGGACGTCTCCATACAACGACGTCCCATTAGGTACGTTTCTTAAGTGCCCTTAAAGACGTAATATGTACGTCGATGTACGTTTGTTATCTACTCAGTGATTGCCCAATTCATGTCACGTGACTTTACTATAAGTCCCTTTTGCGTCCGGGTTATGAGTAGGAGGCGGATAGATCTTTTGACTTGCCTGAACTACGCGTAAGCGTTTCGATATCGCGATGCGTGTTTCTTTTCCAACTTCGTCCCCTGTATGTACTGTCACTGGCGTAGCCAGGAATTTTTAAGTGTGTGTGTGGGGGCGCTGGGGGGCTGGAACATTTCATGGGGGGAGGCGTCATGTAGATCAATGATAATTTTTTTAGAAACTCAAAATCTCAGTGGGGGAGGCGACTGGGGGGGGGGCGACAAGGTTTCATGGGGGGGGGGCTGTCGCCCCCACGCCCCCCCCCCCGGCTACGCCATTGCAGGTCATACAGTTCAAGTTTATGTAAACTTGTATGAAAAGTCAAAGAAAGTAACTCCCATGATCTATTTGACACCAAGTTTGTGTTAACTTGCCGGTAACGCCCTAACAAATTATCCAGACAAATATGTTTATTTTGTAACATTTGATGTTCGTCTGTCGGTCTTCTATGCTGTTATGTTTGCTTTTAGGTACCTTCAATGGTACTATGTTTAATTAACCTGTTCATTTGTTTAATTAAACTAATAACGCACATATAGTTGCCAAATATGGCACTAACAAGTTTGAGGTCGGCAATTTCGTCTTTAAAAATCTGGGTACGTCGGGTTACTGTACACACAATTTTCCTGGAAACAATTGTACCAAACTACAGAAAGTCGTACGCAAGAGCTCCCTAGCAAGTATCGCTGACGCCATTATGATTCCAAAATTTCTCACTGTGTCACACAGTGAAATAACTAAACAGCGTCGTTGTATTGTGAACACATACAAGCATTCAAGTCGCGTTCTTGCACACTTTCTGCAAGTCGACATAGATATCCTTGAACCACTGCCCCTGCTTTGCATAACAAGTGCACATGAAGGAACGATTCGACTTTTATTTAAAGAATTTCTATGTACAGTCACCAGACTCTATTCAGTAAAGTCCCCGTCAAAACGAAAGTACACAATGCACGTGCATAACGCACGGCTACACCATCGTACATTGTGGCAGGGACACCAACAAGTAACACAACAACTAAAGTTTTTTTTAAAAATTGATAAATATTCTGATTGAATTTCGTTAAAAGATACTCGTTGGTGAGGTATCACATATTCTAGCAAATTGATAAAAATGTACAATATTACAATATGCAATTTTGAGGGAAATGGGCAAAATACTGCATAAATAATTTCACTTGATCATATTCATAATACACAAACCGAAAATTTTCATTTTCAGACCCACAACGAGAAATATTGTTAACACTGGGCTTATTGTGAGGAGTTGTGCTGGGAATCCACCAATACATAAATTCCCATAAGCACCAAAGATAAATACCCCAATTTTAACAAATCGGGGAACATACTCTGAACCCTCACAGGTGATCAAAACATACATCAAATGAAAGTTGAATTAATCCTCTTTACCTTTTTGGAAATCTTTTTTTGAGGGGGGGGGGGGGTTGACCTATGACTTTTAGGTGATTTTTCCCTCCAACGATGATCACCCCATCGCCATTTTGAAAAAAAAACCCAAAAAATAAACAGATTCCTTCCACTCCATATCAATCTATATTCCATTCAAATGTTTTGTTCAGAAATCTAAATTCAGGAACATGGACCCTTCACTTCTACAAATACAGACCCTCAAGTGCAGGGGCCGAAATTCTTTATTATTACAGATAAACTAGTATACAAATCGTAATTTGGCCGGATTAGGTCGTGCCTATTTGGGCTGCCTCTCATATGTACTGCGATCGGGAAATCTCCAGCGTAATAAAGACTTGAAGAAACTTTATTTTATTTATTTGATTCAATTATTTTATTTTAAATCTTAAAACATAAAATAAAAGCTAAAAGTTGGACAGGCTGCCACGGATATGTAAAAGTAAAAAAACACAATTGTCATCAGACATTTATCCAAACCCCTTCCAATAAAACAGATTTAAAATTCCATTCATAAAATCAAAATACTATTGAAAAGTAAATTGTACAAATCAAATGAGACGAGACATGACGAGACATGACGAGACATGACGAGACGAGACAAGACGGGGAGATGAGACAAGACTCAGCAAAAAAATCATAGAGTGAAACATTGGACAAGCCAGACAGATACAAAAATATAAAAACGAACTAATAAACAAATACTCTTACACCCCAACAAACAAACAAACAAACAAACAAACAAACAAAACAAACAAACAACCAGACTCAATAACGGGAATGAATGACAAACGGGCTAAAAAGATTATTACAAACAAAACAAAACAAAACCACTTCCCAGAGAGAAAAATGCAAACCATAAAAACAAACAACCTAGTTGACATACATACGTCTACACTCACATGAAATACACACACTAAAGAAACAACAAGAAAATACCCGGGAACAAAATGAAATTAGACACAATTTTACATTGACGATAAAATAAATATGACTGCAATAATTCCTCCCTCAGTTTTGAAAGAAAAGATTCAGGCAATCGAACAGTTCTCGTATCTTGTAATCCATGTGTCTATCAGTTCTAAGTTTCAAGTGGTGACACGTTAAAGGCTGTGCGACGGAGCTGCCCTGCAATTTATTCCTGAAATTATTGTTGCATTCCCTATTAGTTCATTAAATTTATATTAGAATCAACATTATTATCTATGATAACGAATTTGGCGAGAAACAGAGCTTTCACTCAGTGACTTTACTGGTTTATTTAACTTCGTGGGGATTCCTCCAACGTCAGGCTTTTCCTTGGTTTCAACACCGGTGTCGGAGTCTCACAACACCTAACTGGGTGAACCAAGTATGCCAAAGATTCTAGCTGAACCGAGTGGGCACGGTACGAGCTTTCGCTTCGCAGAGACGGCCGGACTGAAGCGGGAGCGGACCGCTACAGTGACGGGGAAGCAACAGCTGGACGGGGCCAGCGAGTGTACCGGATCAAACTATAGTTAGAGCCATGGTGTGCATGGTCAACCGGGGCCAGTGGCGTAGCCAGGAATTTTTCAGTGGGGCTGGAACATTTCATGGGGGCGTCATGTAGATCAATGATAATATTTTTTGAAACTCAACATCTCAATGGGGCGACAAGGTTTCATGGTGGGGGGAGGGTTGTCCCCCCCCCACGCCCCCCGTGGCTACGCCACTGTGTACTGTACATGTGTGTCATGTAGGCCTACGTGTATCCAATCGCTATAAAAACTGGACTATTCAACCACTGGACTCCAAGATTACGAGGACCGCAGCCTGTGATGTGATGTCTGCCCAAACCTGTGGGGGGGGGGGGGGTACGAGCGAATGTTTTTCTCATCTACCTCACGTGACAGGCACAACCTCGTATGTCACATGTCATTCACCTCATCCAGAAAACGACAAAACCACGGTCATCTTTGTGGCTTCCAAAACTACAACCTGTCATTCCCAACAGCATATCAGCTGGCAAAACACAAGAAAACTGAGGGTCACCAGTGCAAAAGAGGAAGACCGACAACTTCACGCCGTCACTGAACTAGACACACATGTACATGGTGTTCAAGTACATGTACATGCAAGTGCATGTACATGTACATGTTCAGTTTTTTATTAATCGAAATTAGGGGTGGGTGGATGGGTCAAAATAATTTGGAAAAAAGTCGAAATTTTAAAACATTGAAAATTCTGAATGGCCCCTTACTTCCAGTCGAAACCGGTCGAACCCGAAAGTGCCTTGTTACTCTAAAAACGGTAAAAGATATGAACGTGCTTTCAACGATGTTAGTCTTCGGCAAGAAAGTACTTTTCGAAACTCTAACCGATGACGTCATGAAATATTAGAGCGCCCTGGTTGAAAATTGTCCAAAATGCATTTTGAATAGATGTCTGTGGCGAAGTTTGCTGTAATCTTTGGAAAATTGATATATATGATGACCTTCATGCAAACAACACATGTGTGAAGTTTGAAGCCGATGACGTCATCAGACCGGAAGTTACAACGAAAAGACTTTTTATTCTTCAAAAATCGCTAAAAAATCAATCTTGAGAGATATAATCTTAAATTGTCTACTTAACGATCGATTAAACATTGGCGTCAATTGTGCCAGGCGCGTGGCTTGTCAAATTGTTCACACACGTGACCCGCCGCATACAAAAATACCCTAACGGTAGTTCGTCGCTCAAAAATTCAATGAAAGCGAGAGCTGGGTGTGCGTGAGTGCACTGCATGTACAGGACATTGTACATGTACAGTACATTGTACATGCATTCAGTGCAGATCCATTATTTCATCATCGTCATGCTTGTTGGAACGGGGCCAAACACGTGGCGCGTAGTCTTACGCTCAAGACGCTTGGTCTTCTATAACAAATTCCATAGACTTTGTGCACGATTCTTCTCGTCAGCATTTTAGTCATAAAGCACACTCATTATGACATTGAAACTTAATATAGTTAAAGAACATATAGCAAAGGTCGTTGGCGAAGATGGACGCAATGATGACGTCATCATGTGATTTATTATGAAATTTTGAATATTTATTTAAGCCCATTGACTTTGTACACAGTTTTTCCACCTTGTGCCCTTCTTTTTCAAGGGACCTTTTTGGCCACTTTTCAATGGGGCATCTTCATCAAAGTAACACCAAGCAAAGACAGAATGCTAAGATTGTGCCTGAACAATGATGGCATGATGACGTCATCAGGTGTCACGTGACAAGCAATAAAACTTTGCTATTTTTTTATCTTTAAAAATCTATATAAAATCAATAATGAGATATGTCGTCTTTTGCTATTTGCGGCAAGTGATAGAGTAAATTAAGGTCTTTATTTTATAACGTGTACGTAAAATCACATGACCCTTGCTTCCGGAAGTGCCTTATTATTGGCTTATTATTTAAAATTGGAAATAGATATGAACTTGCTTTCAACAGTGTTACGTCTCTGGCCAGACAATATTCTTCAAAACTTGTACCGGTGACGTCATGAAATTCTCGACCGCCCAAAATACATTTGAATAGATGTCTGTGGCGAAGTGTTTTGTAATCGCCTGAAAAGTGGTATATATAATGAACTTTATGCAAACAACACATGTGTGAAGTTTGAAGTTGATGACGTTATCAGACCGGAAGTTAACGTAGCCTGGCTTTTCGTTTGCTTTTTGCGGGCATACATGTAGATGTACATGTCCAGTTATTAGTACGTAGACTCTGAGAAAGTCTGAGGAGAAGTACTGTTGTCACGCGAGTACGACTAAAATAGATCACTGCGCGCGTCTTCGTCTTGAAAAAAGGCAAGACAGAAAAGCGCGCATGCGCAGTTAATGTGTCATAACCGGTGTCACGCAACCTCGTCCCCAGTGCTTACTTTATTTCCAACCGCGTTTCCAATAGTAAACCCTGGATAGGAAACTTTCTTCCTGTATCCTGATTGGATACCGCAATTGGCTAGTAATGGATTTTTATCGTGTACTTGGTGCTATATATTCACAACGTGCAGTACGTGTTTTCGCGATCATTCGTCCACGCCTTCTCGAAAATACTAATTTCCTTTCCAATTTGCTCATATTAATATGAAATATGATACTGCATGTTGTCTCGATAAGATCGTAACAGTTTGATTACAAAAATCGTGTTTTCGTAACTCACGCCGTGCTCGCGCTGCTACGAATTGACTCTGTTTATACCCCAGACACCGCATACAAAAACAAACGCTAATGTGTAACGCATATCCAGGCACCAGACTGTTCCTCATTTGCATACGTGTGCAAAAATCTTGCACATGCAAATGATCCAATACCAGGGTGAAAGAGCAGGTAGTGGTGGGCGCGTACTGCTCGACACGCTAGGGACGAGGTTGGGTGTCACGGTCTCACTTCTCCGGCGTGCTAGCTTCTCCGAAAGGGAAATTTGGCATCAACACGCATGCACAAAATTTTGTAGAAGTGTACATTTTCGTCTACTGTAGCCTATTAGCGTGCTGAGTGCTTCGGGGTTGTACTGGTGCACGTATAAGATCTTATGATATTTGTATGCATGGTTACAGGGTACAAGTCCAATCCAGAATTTTCGTGACGCGCACAACTCCCAATAACCAAACCAATTTATTTTAGGCCGTGGCTGCAAAAGTAAAGACAAAATGGACCACGAACCAGCAAGGAACACGGGCCAAGAAGTTCGTTCTTAATTATTTCTCCATGAACACACACACACATGCATGACGCTGGGAACACAAATCAGAATGCTACGGACCATGGAATGACTTGACTCCACAGGAAGTGTTGCATATTAACACGTTCTTGGGTATTCCTCACTGTGTTATTAATGGGCTTGGTAGACCAGAATACAGCTCGAGGAAAAGTAAGCATAGCGGACACATGAGCATGAATCGTGCTTATGTGACGGACACTGTAACGTACGGTGGCCCACAACTGTCACGGCAAGCGCAAAAGCGCCACGGCAAGTGCAAAAGCGCCACGGCAAGCGCAAAAACAAAAGCGCCACGGCAAAAGCAAAAGCGCCGCGGCAAAAGCAAAAGCGCCGCGGCAAAAGCAAAAGCGCCGCGGCAAAAGCAAAAGCTCCGCGGCAAGCTCAAAAGCGCCGCGGCAAGCGCAAAAGCGCCGCGGCACAAGCAAAAGCGCCACGGCAAGCGCAAAAGCGACACGGCGAAAGCAAAAGCGCCACGGGTTTATTGGGAAGGGGCGTAATCATACATGCCGCTACTTCATCAAAAAATAAAATGGGAAGGAGAATGGCCGCCACCAGGACTTCTATTAATCACAGACTTTAATTCTTTGAGAAGTGATTTTATGGCTGAGAATATTTTCTCAGCCATAAAATCAGCAAGGAAAACCGGTCAGTGAAGCAACGTTCAGGGAATAAATCGTCGATATTAATTTGTTGTAGGATAATTCCAAGATTATTCCAAGAGTGTTGCTGCCGTGAATCAGAGTTTATAAAGGAGAGGGAAAGTAGGACTCGCTATCAGCACCATCAGGGCCGTTCCTTATTTCTTTACATTTCGTGGGATGCAAACAATATTGAGGACGGGAGGCTCTGTGAGCTGATGCATTTTTTTGATGAGTTTTTTTTGCCTTCCGAATAGCATGCAGAGAAGAGTTCCGTTAATTTGAGCCTTAGTTCACCGGTGTGTATACCAGTGTAGGCACACAAGTGAGCTGCCCAGAGTGTATGAGTTAAGTTTTTTCTTTTTCGGTATATCATACACATCTAGGAAGTCGATTAAGGCTCTCCTGCAGGGCTGCGGTAATGGGTGGGTAAGGCTTGTCAACACGTAACTCGCCCGTGGGCCCATTAAATAGGTTAGAAATTCCCAGAGAGCAGGAATTTCAAAACTCTTCCCTGAACGTTGCTTTCACTGACCGGTTTTCCTTGCTATTTTCTCAGCCATAAAATCACTTCTCAAAGAATTAAAGTCTGTGATTAAAAGAATTCATGGTGGCGGCCATACTCCTTTCCATTTAATTTTAGATGTAGTGGCGGCATGTATGATTAGCCCCTTCCCAATAAACACGACTGAGTTGAAGAGAACTCACAAATCGAGAAATGGATCGTTCTATTAGACAGTTGCAACGCTTTCGACAGAGGAGGTTAGGCTGTGGATGTCATGTAAGGAACGTAACACAGGCGAAGACTTTGGATATAGAATAAGAAAGAAATTAATTAACCTTAGAAAAAAGGGGGGGGGTAAGGCCAAAAAAAACAAATAAGTCGGTCTCTGGTCGGCGCGCGCGTCGATTTTAATCATGCGCGTCAATCTTTTTTTCCAAAATGTTCCGCGGTAGCTCTAACAGCGCCCTCTATTGCTGCACCTCCTCATTTTTTTCTACCAAAGAGCACCAAGGAATGGGAAATTGCACCGAAGCAAATGATCGAGAGCACCAAGGCAAATTATGGAGGACACCAATGTACATGAGGACACCAAAAAAGCAAAATAGTACCCCAAGCTTGAAGAAAGAAAGAAAAAGCCTCTTCGCCGCGTCAATTCCGGAACTTTGGTCTGACCAGAGACCGAATATTATTTTTTTTGGCCTAAGGGAGAGACACTATAACAAAGGAGAAGTGTTATCGTTCAGATGCACAGTTCTAAGCTCTTCTATGAAAATTTGGTGGCTCTGAAAAGAGCCGTTTGCTTTGTTTCGAGTGAATACAGAACTATTTGATGCCGGAAACAAGCCCTCTTTCTGCCCTGCAGGCTGATTCTGCGATGATGTGGAAGACTGTCCACAGGGTAACTCATCATCGCTATCGCTAAGCATCAACAGGTCTTGTTCGGCTTCTTGGTTTCTTGAGCCGGGGTGGGTGGGCAAATGAGTTCTAGGTTCAGAGTTAATTTCTTTCTTTCTTATTCTATATCCCAACTCTGGGCAGCTCAATTGTGTGCCTACACTGGTATACACACCGGTGAACTCGTGGGCGTCGCCAGGATTTTTTCTCAGAGGGGGGCAAAACATATTTTTCCCAAAAAATTCTTGTATTTCTGAACAAATTCTCGATTTCTCAGTTTAAACCGGGGGCAGGGACATTTTGCCCCCCAACTCATTAAATTTACACCACTATGACTTCGCGCCTCTTTTTCTTTTCTTTTTTTTTCTCTTTTTTTTCCCTTCCTTTTTTGTGTGCTATTCCAGGGAAGCGCCCCTTGGCCACCCCTCGCGACGCCCATGGGTCAACTAAGTCTCAAATTAACGGAAATCCTCTCTGCATGCTAGTCGGAAGGAAAAAGAACTCTTCAAAAAATGCATCAGCTCGCAGAGCCTCCCGTCCTCGATATTGTTTGCATCCCACGAAATGTAAAGAAATGAGGAACGGCCCTGATGGTGCTGATAGTGAGTCCCACTCCTTTATAAACTCTGATTCATGGCAGCAACTCTCTTGGAATAATCTTGGAATTATCCTACAACAAATTAATATCGACCATTTATTTCCTGAACGTTGCTTGCACTGACCGGTTTTCCTTGGCCTTGCTATTTTCTCAGCCATAAAATCACTTCTCAAAGAATTAAATTTTGTGCTTAATAAGAATTCCTGGTGGCGACCATTCTCCTTCCCATTTTATTTTTTGATGTAGTAGCGGCATGTATGATTACGCCCCTTCCCAATAAACCCGTGGCGCTTTTGCTTTCGCCGTGGCGCTTTTGCGCTTGCCGTGGCGCTTTTGCGCAATTGCCGTGGCGCTTTTGCGCAATTGCCGTGGCGCTTTTGCGCAATTGCCGTGGCGCTTTTGCGCTTGCCGCGGCGCTTTTTGTTTTGCCGTGGCGCTTTTTCTTTTGCCGTGGCGCTTTTGCGCTTGCCGTGGCGCTTTTGCTTTTGCCGTGACAGTTGTGGGCCACCATAGTAACGTGCTCAGTTATCCGCCGAATCCACCCGGAGAAGCTAGCACGCCGGAGAAGTGAGACCGTGATACCGGGGTTAAGCTTGTACACTGCATGCACACTGTGATTCGGAAAGTAGAATGTGTGCCCTTACGCTGTTCGCGGCGCGGCCCGGAAAGGCATCCTCGTACGAACTCCGGGCAGCGATTTGGCGAATATAAATGTTTGTTTCTGTTTATAAATTTACCTTCGGATAGTAAGTATTATTTCGGGTTTTTTTCTTCAAGCAAATGGTATTGGGAGCTCATGCTGAAAACAGCTTACCATTTAAAATGGCTCCAGTTATGATCGGACACAGTATTCACTACCCATATTCACTTTTTCTACGTTTAAAAAAATCTATACATACTGACATTGATCACTACCTAAAATAATTTTTTTAAACAAAACGATTAATTTTATTAGACAGTTTAAATTTCGTTATCCTTTGTACATGTTCTTACATAAAAAAAGAATATTCATAACTTAACTGGACTGTGTTTCGTAAAATAGTTGTCTACCCGACAAATGCGTTTGTAACAACAAACGCGAAGCTCTAATTTTGTTTGCACATGTTGGTTTACCGTATTTGAAAAGCGCAGCATTTCGTTCAGGTATTGATTAACCCACTACGCAGGGGATGCATACCTTTGTTCCCCAATACCTATGTTCACCACCCCTATAACCTTAACCCTGACCCTAGCCAACATTAGGGTCCTCAGCAGCTCCCCTGTGCCACTGAGACCAACGTCCAGTTATTCACTTCATAGGAAATAACAGTACACGAACATGTAATTATAAAACTTTGAACAATAAGTGGAGGAGGCCTCCAAAAAAGCTGACCTTGTAAACCGCAGATCCCATTAATGTACTGACATACATTGAAAATTACATATAAATGATAATGACAATAAGCGTGCACAACATTTAGGATGTTGTAAATTAATGCTACACTTAAGGAGACATAGGACAAACACGACAAGACACCATCAAGAGGCTGACAATTCCGTTCGACAATGAAAGAATTCAAAGGGGTGCAGGTGATTACAAAGGTATATAAGGTGAATAAATTTTTAAAAATGTATAAATCACTATTGACAATAGTTACCGACAAGCCAACGTTTAAGTTGTTTCTTGGAGACGGGCATTTTATTAATTGATATAAAATTATTACGGTAAACTAAAGAATTTCAAAATTTAGGACCCTGTTACTGATACACAATCGAAGGATTTAGAAAGGCGTACATAAGGAATATGAAAATCTTTGGCGGATCTGGTATACAAATGAAATTGAGTGTTAACAAAGATATTTTGAAAATACTTGGTAATTCATTTGCTATAAACTGATACATAAATGAGCCAAGCTGGAGCAAATATAATTATGTCAAAAACCTTGAGAGTTTTATGGTTGTAAAACAATGGCTCAGAAGGACTATGAAAATGAATACATTAATATAGGTTTTCTCGGTCAATTTCGGCAAATGAGCAGCCAATTTAACCACTACGCTATTCTATTTCGCGCGAAATCAAATGCTACTGAAAAGGGTCATTCGATTTCGTTTTATGACCAGTCAAATATACTGTTGCGATTTAACAAAATAATCATGCAATTTAACAATTCAACAAAGCAGCATTCAAATTCGCAAGAGCTTTTTGAGGCGTGTGTTTAGTCATTCAAATTCATTTTTGGGCAGTCATTTCTGGAATTTGTGCAATCTAAAAAACATTTTTTTTAATTTTTGTTTCCTTAAGAATGTTGAAGGCATAAATACGGTTCACTTTTTGGCACTTGAGTCACTTTGCCGATGTACTTCGAAGACGAGCTTTCGCTACAGTTTTACACGCATATTTCTAGAAATGGCAGCTCGTGGTCGCTACGCTAGAGTGGCCCAGGTAGATCGAGAAAGGTTGATTGAGGCCTTCGAGGGAAACGAGCAAGACTACCTTCAGCTTGCGGTCAATTTGAACATCAACAAGTCCACAGCCAGATCAATTGTTGCAACATATTTGAGGACTGGAAGGCGAGAGACGCTGGCAAGAGGAGGAGCAACCCACAGCAAGATGGATGATGACATGCGAAACCATCTGCAAGGCATCCTTGACGCTAATCCCGTCTTGACACTTCAACAAATGAAGGCTTGTTTGAGTGAGCATCTGCCAGAGAAGCCCCAGGTTTCTATTGCCACCATAGCCAGGGCCTTGGATGGGATGGTGATTACACTGAAACTAGTGTAGGACGTCCCTAATGCAAGAAATTCCCCTGAAGTTCTTGATCAACGCGTCCAGTATGGTGAGTGGTTCCTGCAGCATGGTGTTCTGGCGCATCTAGTCTTCATTGACGAGACAGGTTATAACGTCTGGACTCGACGCTCCCTGGGTAGAGCTCCACGAGGGATCGCTGCAAGACGAGTCGTCGACAGACAATGAGGGAGAAATTGTAATGTCACCTTCGCTGTTTCTAGTTAAGTAGGCTTGGTGCACCACCGAATCGCATTCGAAACTGTGACGCGAGAGAGATTCGAGGAATTTCTTGCGGACACAATTCAAGAGTGTGATGCAGTTTTCCCAGACGACGAACCCATTTACCTCATATACGACAATGCGAGGCCTCACGTGCGAGCCCAACTCCCTGAAGGTGCCAACCCAATGATCCAGCTGAAGCGCCTCCCTCCCTACTCCCCATTCCTGAACAGCACGGAGATGGCACACTCTGCATCAAGGCTGCAGTTAAACGCATCCTTGGGTTACCTGAGTGGCAACAACGTGTCGGAGACGGACAGGCTGCCAAGCAAGCAGGAATGAACATGCAGCAGTGGAGGTGCGATCTCCTTCAACAAGCAGCCATCCAGAGCGTTGATGTCATCACCCAAGTGAAGTGCATGCAGTGGTACAACCATACCCAAACATATATGCCAAGATGTCTGGCACGCCAACAGATTGATGGTTGAGGAAGAAACAACATAAACAATAAAAAAACAAGAAAAACATAAAGAAACACCCCATTCAAACACAATACAAAATTAGATCTTGGTCAGTTAACCAATGAAGATCCCCCCCCCCAAAAAAATGAAGAAGAACACAAAGAAGAAGAAAAAACCTCATTGGCCCCATGTAAAGTCCACTGGAAGCATAAATAAAGAAAACAAGGTTAGCCTGAATTAAAGCGAAGATACGAAACAGTTGCCTAATGCAGTTTATCTGTTTATTCGTATTTCTTTAGTCGTACTTATTTGAATTCTTAAGCGAAATTGATTGCCTCTTTACGAAATTGAAAAGAATTAATCTCCAGTCGAACCAGCTTTGCTAAATTGAATGATGATTGTGTGTCACGAAAAAGGATGACGATATGCTAAATTGAACACAGTGCTAAAGGAATTTGAATGCCTCAAAACGAAATTGAATGGCCGAATTCAAAATTTGAAACGCAGTAACAACCGGAGAGGCAAAATAGCTTTAATTCGAATGCACGAAACTTAAATTGGCTGCTCATTTGCCGAAATTGACCGAGAAAACCTATAATTCTAAGAGCCATATTTTGCAAGACAAGGATTCTATTCAATACATAAACACTTGATTTGCCCCAGGCAAGAGTACTATAAGAAATATATGGTAATATCAGAGCATTGTAAATGTTGTATAGAACATGTAAAGGAAAGAAATGTTTCAGTTTGTTAATAATTCCTACGTTTCTTGAAATCAATTTGCATAAATGATTGGTATGATAACTCCAATTAAGTTTGTCATTGATATATAAAGCGAGAAATTAATACAATCAAATGTGTAAGTGGCAAGTTGTCATACAAAATATCACCTTAATAACATAAAATGGGTTTTATTAAAATATGTTTTCCCGGTTAATTTCACCAAGTATTCATTCAATTTAACGCCTGGCTCATTCGATTTAGACTGAAATTGAAAGATCACGCAGATCGGCATTCGACAATCAAAAAGAATCATTCAATTTCACTATACGAGCATTATATCGTCTTTTAGCTTCACTCGTCCATATCAAAGATGCATTCGTATTAAAAGTATCCGTTGTTCATTCAATTTCGTTTGGCCCAGCAGTAAGGGGCTGATCAGGCATTCGTTTTCATTAATGGGCAAACACATTTCACATTTTGTCAAACATCTTTTCAGACTTCATACGTGTCCGTATTTCTTAGCGTAAATCACACTTGATGTTTTCAACCCGTAGATGTCATTCTTTCTTAATTAAAAGGTATGTGCAAGGAATTTTTTTCTCAGGAATTCTTTTTGTGCAACTTTTTACTGCTGTGAGATGTTAGAAAACTACACATTTGACTTTTTGGTTAATTTTAGTGCAAAAGTGCACTTCTTGTTCCCTTCATATCACTTAATTTTTAACACTGTAAATTTTACAGTCATCAAGTTCTTTTGAACCTCAGAGGAAAATAGGAAAATATATCGATTAAAACATCTTACTAATTTAAATGACCAAACGATGAAAGCGATTGCCAATAAACGAATAAGAAACGAAAAGTATTGTCATACGTTTTAAGCGCACAGATGTTCGCCAATTTGAATGCGTCAACCGTCAACAGGTTGCAAAAACTTAAATTAAGACTGCTACAAATTGAGTCTTGAATGCACAAAAACGAAATAGGATGCCCGAAAACGTAAACGAACATTCAGAGCAAAACCTTGGTTGCCTTAAAATGAAATTGAATGAACCCAAAATGAAAAAAGGAAACCCCAATTTGACCACATGTGCAAAACTCACGCGAAATGAATGGCTGATAAAGAAAGTGATTAGAAAAATGCGGAAATTCTCCTGGAAAACCTTTATTAAGGGATAATTTATTGGCTTTAACCATGTTGGAAATATGAAGAAGTGCGAGTTTCACAGTGTCAAAGAGTATGCCTATATTACTATGAGAATAAATAAAATAAGAATCATCTGCAAACGTAATATAGGAAAATTTGGTTGAAGATTTGGAAAAGTCGTTAATATCAATGGGAAAAAAAAAGAGGACCTAAAACGGAGCCTTGGGGTACACCGCAAGATCAATACTTACGAGAGGAATTTGAACCATCTATGCAAACATATCGTTGCCTATATTAGGACAGTTTAGACAAAAGAATCGAATGGTCTATGGTATCCAATGCATTGGAGAGGTCCAGGAAGATTCCCAAGGTATGCAAGAATGTTTCACGACCAGTAGTAATTTTATCAACTTACTGTAAATAGCACGTGTGGTGGCGTGGTTCTCTCTAAAACCGAACTGAGAATCAGATAAAATGTTATGTTTGTCCAAATATTGAGATGTTTGCTCCTAAATATGCCGTAACTTTAATGTAACTTTAATTTACACTGATCGTTTAGGAATTTTTTATTCAACACGTGCACTTAAAGTGCAGGCATTCATTGTAGCATGTTGAGGGTTAGGTTACAATAGAAATAATTATTTCTAATGCAATACTTTTAAATAATAACGACTTTAAAAAGCATGTACGAAAATGCGAGAGCTCACATTTTTCTGGCAACGATCACATTTCTGTGTCGGCTGTTTTTATTTTAACAAAGTTACAAATTAACTACAAATAAAGACTTGCGTATATTAATAAAATCAAACGATTGCAATTACTGCATATCGGACGCCAGATTTAAAAGATGGAAACAAAATAATTAGATTTTTAATGGTAAAATACATTGTGCGGTTATACGATAAGGTGTATGTAAATGAACAGCTTTTGAGTAGTTTGTTTTGAATCATACCAGAGATACGAATTAACTACTGATACCCTCAACACCTGTGAACATAAAATAACATAGTTGCAATTATTGGCAGATAAATCTTCTTTTTTCTCTTTTTTTTTTAAATGTACAAATAGATTTAAAGGGAAATACAGATTACTTGTTATAAAATAGGGAGTATCTATAAAGTTCGGTGATTGAACTTTGTGCATCAGTCTATCAGTCATAATATGCTATTTGGAAAAGAATGTGGGAAAATCCCTGTTCACTTTGACTTCGAATCTTACAAAAAGAACCTATTAAAGAGCTGATGACATTTAAGGGTCAAAGGTAACCTAGTAACGACAAGCCAAAAATAAACTAGCCAATCGGAAGCCAGAAGAAAAGGGTCAACACTGATAGTGGCCTGACGTCACATCCGCACGTCACGCTTTCGAGTATTACGGAAAACCCCAGTAAAGCGTCTCGTCACATGTGGACTACTGTACGATACATACGATAAATTTCTTTGCAAACGATCGTGAACTGTATAAAATGAATTAACGAGACACCTCTTTGCACAATTATGATGTCCTTTTCTTTCAGTGCCTGAAATCTAAAGTCATTGCATTGGGTTGTAGACCAGTAAATCGGTCCGAAATTGTCTACGCCTGCCAAATCACGATTTGCATGCCCTCAAATCTTCAGAACTTGAGCATACTGTGAGCCAAGAACTGGAGGGTTTGTAGAAAATATGGGTGGAAGCCGTGCACAGGACTGTGAGCTTGTAGTTCTGTTCAATTTTGATGAAATTGGGGCCCTTAAAGCGCTCTATTTTGTAATGCATCGTTTTTCAAAATGGCGATGGGCTCTATTTTAAGGGGTGATCATCTTCGGATGGAAATTTCTTCTAAAAGTTATCAGGTGACCCCCCGTAAATTGAAAAAAAAAGAAAGATGATGAAATAAGCTTTAATTTGATGTGTGTCTCGAACACTTTGGAGAGTTGTGAGTATTTTCCCGAATTTCTGAAGTGAGAGCATTTTATCATTGGGGTCAATGGAAGTTTATTTACTGGTCTTGAACCTATAATTTCAAAATGGCGTCGTCCATCGTTCGTTGTCAAAATATTCCGCAACTGTGGTTTTCAGGGGGGGGGGCGTGACGGGGGTTGGTCGGCGTTTCAAAGGGGTTTCCAATGGCGGTTCCGCAACAAATGCGCCCAAAATCTGCAGGAGGCTCTGATCGTCATCCGATTACAGAAATTTCGAGCGAAAATGGGGGGGGGGGGTGATTTGGGGGTGGACAGGAGCTGGAATTCAATTTATTTTCGTTGGGGGCGCTCTACAGCAAGGAAGTCGCTAACAGAGGGCTGATTTTCAGGCCAGAAATCGCAGTCAGAGATTTTTTTTCTCGCATTTTTTTGGATGAAATATGAGTCATCCATCCTTCCTCGTGCCGTACAAGTGGCGTTGAGGAATTTTTCAAAACCTCGCTTCTTTAAATGTTGCGGACCAGTGAATCACGATTTGCATGCCCTCAAAATATTCATTTGCATGCCCTCAAAATATTCATTAATTGAGCATATTGTGGGCCATGAACTGGAGGGTTTGTTTAAAGTATGGGTGGAAGTCGTGCACATGACTGTGAGCTTGTAGTTCTGTTCAATTAGGATGAAATTGGGGCCCTTAAAGCGCTCTATTTTGCAATGGAGTGTAGGCATCGTTTTTCAAAATGGCGATGGGCTTTAGGACTATTTTAAGGGGTGATCATCTTCGGAAGGAAATTTCTACTAAAAGTCATAAGTTGAACCCCCGTAAATTCAAAAGAAAATGAAAGATGATGAAATAAGCTTTAATTTGATGTGTGTCTTGAACACCTTTGAGAGTTGTGTGTATTTCCCCCGAATTTCTGAAGTGGGAGCATTTATAATTGGGGTCAATGGAAGTGTATTTACTGGTCTGGAACCATAGGGGTTTTCTATCCAATATGGATCAACTTTAAGTGTACAGCAACGAGGAGGATACTGTATAGTACAGACAATTGCAATATTATACATTTTTTAGACACAGACATACAAGCAATTTAAAATTTACTGCTTGCCTCTTTTGCAAGTATTATAAAATTAATTCAATTACAATGTAAATTATTTTGCTGTTATTTGGGTTGGACTTGTTGGTATTTTGTTTATAAAATAAACTCAGGCATCTTTTATCAGTCAATAAATATGATTCATGAAGTAGTGTTTTGAATGCTGATCGCAACTGTTATTTTGTCGGTATTTTACATGAATTTACAAATACTCTGCAATTAATGAAAGAAAAAAACATTTACAGATTCTAGCACTTACAAAATTATGGGCTACGAACCATTCTTCAGATCTGTTACAACAAATATAAAAAATTTGGTAAGATTGATTCAACTTCCATTTTAAATGTTTTACAAAATATACTGGACTGCATAAACAAAGATTACATTCTTGAAGTTTCAAACTTTTATTTGCAACCTGAAAAACAGTTTGGCCGGGACATAATTTCAATCTGGAAGTTCAAACTTTTTAGATCAGATAAAACCATGTATTATATAAATGACACTTGGCACTTCTGTCCATCGTTGGGTGTGTAAAATGACTGCCAACAATTCCAGGCGCCGCCGCACCTTTTTGTCTGCGTTACAGCCAAAATATCAGTTGGTAAATAATTGTAATTATTACAAACAAAAATCGTAGAAACTTGGTTAACAGTCCACACTGATAGCTGAACTTCACTGGTTCACACTGTGCCCGGATACGGACCCAAATATAGCAACCAATGCAAGACGAGAATTTATCTAAACACGGACTCTGCGACAGTAAACACGGATCTGCCGATTATAGAGACGTTAAACACGAGATCTGCGGATCATATAGAGACTTTTGTTTTGATAAGAAAAATCAAGAAATTTTACTCCATTTTAATTAAATAATGAATACGCCTAAGTTAGATTTATAATCGCACTAAAGTGACCCCTTCAGCAGTTAGGTTTGCCGGTTCCTGTACATTTCGCCGAATATACATTGTCAACGCATGTAAAACAAGTCAGTAAGCCACTGTACAGTTTTAATTCCACTATCTGATCCTTCCAACAGGTGCAGTTAAAACGTGCATTTCAGTAAACGTACTAAAGAGTATAGACTAACAATCGTTCAGATACCACTACAATAACAAAGTGTATATAAACCAGTATGGAAAATCCGCGATACTGAAGATTACAGAGGATTGGAATATTAAGATGACATTTAGCAGCTATGCAGACATACACAAAATGTACATATTTACGAGGAAAGATAAACAGTTACAGATTCACGCACTCACAGAGTTCCAAATAGTGGGATACGGATCGTTCTTGCGATCTCTTATTTAAACAAAATTCCTTTTTTAAACGCCTGTTTTGTAAGTTACCGTAGATTTTGTTCAGGAAATTGAATTGATATTGGAGAATTTAGTTTTTGCTATGTCAAAAAAATCTCGAAGTTCACTCCATTTAAAACTTTGAACACACCTTTATGTGCAGTTTTGTAATGCGTTTCAAAAGATTCGCAAATTCGTTTTAGCGGCAATGAGGATATATTTGTTTTACAACACCACATTCATTTATTTGATTTGAAGAATTAGCACCAAATAGTCGCTAAAGTTAAAGTTACTGAGTCACAATCAAAATAAAAATACTCCTATAGAAGTTCGGATGCCAGTATATCCGCATCATTCTCAGAACACACATCGCAAACACACACAAAACAAGTTTTGTTGATATGTGTTTTCATTACAAAACCATGGCTAGTAAATAAATTGGAAAAACGATTTTGATATTCACAACGTTGAAGATTTCCACACAAATTGGCAGCATTCCAAATACCTCAAATTATATAGATTCTTATACGGTTAATTAAACCCACAAACAATGTTTACTGAACCAAATATGGCACCATGGACTCCATACATTTACACCAGATGTAATCACTTTCGAGCGTTCGATTAAGTGTGCGTGTACAAACACTGCCTTGTGGGGTACCGGAACAATGGGAGGTACCCCACAAGGAATGCCCACCGACTTGCGGGGCACCGGTTTGGTACCAAACAAGTTTTTTTCACGAAATAAATACATGGATTTTACTCAAAAACTAGGAATTTCCAAGGTGGGTTGATCAGTCGCAAATGGAAGAGTTTTAGAAAAGGGATATTAAGTCCGAATTTCAGACCAGGAAATGAACTATAGTTTATTAAAATAAGAGCATTTTGACATAAGTGTGCGACGTTGCAAAATTTTAGTACACGATAACAAAGGAAGTACCCCACTTCTATGCCTATGTAAGCGTTTATGTGTGTGTGTGTGTGTGGGGGGGGGGGGGGGAGATTGCAAGCGCGTACCGATTGGCGCGCGCGTGCCTTTACGTAAATGCAAGACTTATTTATTCCGAAAGCGCATCAACCGGTAACGTCTTTGCGTTTAAGGCGCCGTAGGAATTCCGCGTCAACATTTCATACCTGTAGTCCCATTTAATACCATGAAATAAATTCATCTCTAAACCCCCATTTTCCTCTTGATTGCGATCAGTCAACGGCATGGTTATTCTGCGAAATCGCCTGCGCAATGTTGGTATGCAGCTCTTGTATGCGATCGGCCGTGAGACCGGAATTTAGCAGGGCGTTCGTGTACGTTAAACCACTTCTTGCTTTGATAGCTTCGATTGCCAGCTTTAGATCCCCCTTCATATCATCTGGAATATTTGAAATGTCGGGTATTAGTAACCCTTCACACAAGCTATTGCATTTGTGATCTAGGAAGAATCTTATCACGCCAAACATCCCAAGATCGGTTGGGCCGTAGTGACCGAATGTATGCCCATGTTTCTCCACGCTATGTACGGCTGGGTCGGTGAAGACGTAGCTTTTCTGGTTGTAAAATCCTTGTAAGTCGGTCACAAGGATCTCGCCTCCTGATTCATGGTACGTGAAGTGGGAGAAGGCTACTGGAGCAAGGGTATCCTCGTCGGGGCTCACGTAAGCGGAATTGCTTAAGAATTGGACGGACTGCCCTTGAAGTAGGCCTAAAGGCTCAATCGCTACGGGCGCATCCTTTGGGACCATCTTATCGGCGTCCTCTTTTGTTTGAGCATCGGATCCGCGTACAGTTTTAGGAAAGGGGTCTCTTAGTAGCCACTTGTAGGTAGCAAACGTCTCGACTTTGGAGATGTAGGGAATGAGAACCTGAATGCGTGCTGCGTCCTCGTTGCGGGGGTCAATGTTGAATAGCCTAGCCATCTCCTGTGCTTTTAATGAGGCGCGATCGTCCGCTTTCCAAGATGCTGCTTTCAAGTCCTCTTTGTACAGTTTCACAACGCACTGCTCACCGCGTTCAAACCACCAGCCATTAACAGTGTATATTTTTCCTCGGTAGGCGTATCTGGAAGCTCCTTCGGCAAACCAGTCGTCTTCAAATGTTGCGTACTTGTTTACATCGTTTACTACAAACGGCTTAGATGTGTGGCTTTGAGCGATCCTCATTTTGCTATATAGACTCACTCACCTGAAACCAAGACGAGGCAATTCTAAGTAAAGCTGATCCCAAAACTTACTACATTCTCTTGAATCGACTCAATATATGGCTATTCACGCCGTCATTTTATGCATATGATGTAAACCATAATGCATGGAGCGCTTTCAGCTCATTACGCAGGATACCCTGGAATACAATAGTCTTTCCCGCGGTTCTCTTCACCAGCCAACTATCAGGCCACGTCAAAAGTGACAGTACAGTCAGCCATTCGGTGAGTCAGTCAGTTAGTCAGTGAGTCGTACTGTAAACTGACCCAAACTATCGCTCCAAACTGTGCATGACTCAAATTGCTCAGTACGTATTGCAAAGGTTCACTTAAATAACCCTAAATCCCTGTGGCGCGTAAGAACTCATAATAGTTCTTGAGGAATCAGGACCGAAGGGGTAGAGGCATAGCTAATTTAGTTCACTTACGAAAATGTTCTTGCCAATTATGTTGTTACTCCAAAGATCTCTCCGCGACGCACTTCAAAGCCAAAGTCTGACACTTGCACCCTTCAACTAGCTGTGAACCGATCTACCGTCAGCTTGTATGTGGGTCTGTGATGCGTCAGACTTGCTGTTTATATAGGTTTCTAAAAATAAAGAACTTACATCATGATCCCAAGGGGATTCCCAAGCCAGTGTTAGCGAAGGTTTTTTTTTTTATAACCGCAGATTGACAGTGTAAATAATAGAGAGCGGGCCATTTGGTGTAGTTGTATACGTACGTCGTGGTCGTGTCATGTGCGCGGGCCTACATGTACTTTTTTCCTACATGTACTGTTTCCCTACATGTACTTAGTGCGCATTCTACCGGGTGAGTAAAAAAAGCGGAGCCCAAACCCCAAAATTTATATTTATATTTAAAAAACATATGTAGCACCACAAATAATAACGACTGGAAAGCCAATTTCATAAGCTACATTTAGATGAAAAAAAAATTCTGAAATTGTTCAATCCGTTCAATGAAAACCTCTTTTGTCCAAAAATACGAGCCTTTTGAAGGCCTGTCTTAATTTTTTTTTTAATAAAGTGGATTTTATAAATCATATTGTTTGCCGAACCAGGGTTGTTAATAAAGATATTGTAACAGATGTTGACAGTTGTTTAAACAAGTATTCTGTGTCATTATCTTTGTTGTTCGAAACTGTCAGAATAAACAATATACTTACTTTTTTGGACTTAACAGGTTTTAGGGTCATACGTTTAAATGATAATATTCTTTGAACGGATTAAGCAATTTCCTACACTCGTGATTTTGCTAATGTTAATCTTCAACATTTTATTGATAACTTGCATTCGTTTGATTGGACGGATGTATTTTGCTGTAATAATCCCGAATCAGCATATAATACATTTATGGATAATTTTAATTATGCTCGCCAGTTCGAACAGGAAAAAAACAATATCCGTAATACCTGGAAAGTAATCAATTCCGTCTTAAATAACAAAAAATCTTCTCGAAGCATTGGCAGTATTATTTTTGATGGCAAAGTAATTAATAATACTGAACATATTGCAAATTATTTTAATGATTACTTTATCAACATTGGTCCTAATCTTGCCAGCAACATTCAATCTATCCAACCACCTCGTAATTTTACTGACTACCTTTCCGATCCTAATACAAATTCGTTCTTTCTTACCCCAGTTAATGAATGAGATTGTGAATATTGTTAAAGATTTGCGGAACAAAACGAGCTCTGGCCATGACACAATCAACATTTCTATTATTAAAAAGTCAATGTTATCCATATGTAAACCTCTTGCGCATATTATCAAAACATCCTTTACGACGGGCATTGTTCCATCCCAATTAACAATTTCCAAAGTCATCCGTGTTTTCAAAAAGGGTGCTCCAAATTGCATTGAAAATTATAGACCCATCTCCATCCTGTCCTGTTTTTCGACGATTTTCTCAAAATGTGTCTACGCCCGTACCGTTAAATTTCTGGACAAACAAAACATTTGGACTAAATCACAATTTGGTTTTCGTAGTCATTCTACCAGTCATGCACTCCTTGATTTTATTGATAAAGTTTCTAATGCGATTGATGACTCGAAACACACTATAGGAATATTTCTTGACCTCTCTAAGGCATTTGATACTATTGACCATAAAATATTATTGCATAAACTTTCATTTTATGGTATCAGAGGAATTCCTCTTGAATGGTTTAGGAGCTATCTTTCGAATAGATCGCAGTATGTATCAATTAATGGTATAAATTCAAGTTCTGGTATTCTTACCCATGGCGTACCTCAGGGATCCATCCTTGGGCCATTGCTTATTATATATTAACGCCTTTCCAAATTCTTCTAGTGTGCTATCAATTAATATTGTTTGCTGATGACTCAAATTTACTTTTTTCACATGTGACCTGCTCCGTCAAAATCAGACTTTTCTGGGCATAAGGTCGAAAATGATATTTTTACATACTGTTAACATATGTTCTTTTTCCTTTTAATATGTGGTTTATTTTTTGAAGTTCATTGTGTCGAAAAGTAGAAAACTGAGACAATGGCCACGAACGTCACAACACAGTTATATCTTTAACTGATATACCTTATCAAAATCATCAAAAATAGTATATGTAGAGTTCAAATATGTAGTGACATTAATCACCTTGTGCAAACAGTTAACAAGGAGCTTAAGTCTGCTGCGAATTGGTTCGCAATCAATGGGCTATCCCTTAATACTGCCACATCAAACTACATTATATTTAGTAATTCTGCTGATGAACTTCCATGTGAAGTCAAGATTAACGATTCCATTATTAAACAAACTCTTTGCTGTAAATTTTTGGGATTATTTATTGAAATAGTTCTTGTTTTGCATTGAAGCGTATGCATCATATTTCTAAATGGTGATAAGCTTCAGGAAAGGTTTTAAGATTGATTATCCATTCCTCAATGTAATTCATTTTTGCTCATACATTTCCGAAATGTGTGCATAACATTGTAGTGTGTGCTAGCCACTCATGTTTACACACTACGAGTAGTTTACCATTCGTCATACACAAAAAAGCCTTGGTTCCCGAGTGCAAATACCGGCGGCATTATTATTATAATGACTTGGCGGTTGCCAAGCCAACCCTATTTACAACATGTACATGTATACAGTCAATTCTATTTTTCTCTTTATAGAGAATTTGGCCCTTGAACTTGAATTGTTCGTGCATACAGTGTACTATGACTAGCCCAGTCCTTCACTTCCAATTTAATAGCAATTTTTGAATCAGTGGAATTGAATTTTGTGCGCTAAAGGCCAGCTGTATTAGGATTGCCTTGCATTTTTTTCACATTGCTTTAAATTCACTTTCATTGTTTTGCTCCCCACCTCAGAGGTAGAATGCCCTGACTAGAATAACTAAATGTAGAACGGATACCGATTGCTATGTTTTCACAGTTTTGGAGTCGTTTTAAAATCAAACCTTTATAATTAATACCAATATTATTTTGGCACAAATATTCTGAAAAACGCAATCGTTGCGGTCGAGAGGTACCATGAAGGAGACTATGTCAAGTTTTCAAACAACACTGGGCATGTCCATCGTAGAGAAAAGGCCAAGCCAGCTGTTTTTAGTAATTTAACTGTAACAAAATGGCAAAATCGTGTCAGCTGCAATCTCACAGACCCAGCTCTTTTAACGGGGGCACAAAAGCCGCACTTGTACGGTCCCGCTGATTTTGAGGAAAGCGGGTTCACGTATCTTGACTTTTTTTTTAGGATCACTGCAGGTGCAATGCAAGGCTAGTGGCTCTACAACAGGTGAATTGTTGGAATTCAATGAAATAATAAGTAAAATGCCAGGGGAGAGTTCTACAATTGAAACATATTAGTGAAAAAAGTCGTGTGGCATCCCCCAATCTATTTTTTTTATCACACACTATTTAGCTTTAAGAGATTGTTTCCTGTCTACTTTTATTGACAGTAGTTTGGCGGGTTTATTGGGTTTTTTTTTGGGGGGGGGTGTGTTTTAATGTCATTTAATTTTTGCGTTCATTTTAATTATACTTTTTGTTAAGGTTTCATGTTAAAATTTGTGTAAGATTTTGATGTATCTTTGCTTTTAATCCAACCATTTCGTTTGATGTTTAATTGCAAATAAATACATTAATAATAATGAAATCGAATAAATACAAAACAAAAATTCAAGCTTGAAGCAGTCCAAAAATAAATCCATCATTTTCGAACAAATGAAAAACAAAACTAACACGGGATATTGTCGTTTTCATTGTTCGGTTTTAAACATTTTTTTCATACATCCTAACGTGTTTTATACGTCGTGCAGGAATGAAACAAAGAGCGCTGAAAGCAGAATCGCGCCACCAGATCTCTGGGGGTTTTTTGGCTGATGTATCATAACGTATAACCGCAAATCTCGTATTTGGACATTCGGCAAGGAACCTCTACCACGTTTGGTACCGTTGCGGTGGTTGAGATGACTTCATACCATTTAAAAGTCTTATATTTTTCTTTGTTCTAGTGGCCGATTCGAACAATAAAAAAAGGCAAAATTCATGCTTAAACCCTTCACACTTTCAAAACGTATTTAATATAAAAACAGTCAATCATAAAATGTAATAACCATCACAAAATTTGAACAGGGAGTGCATCAATGCAAATGACAAGAACAAATTATATAAGCCCCACTTGGTTGTGACGTGTGTCGTGTGTTGAATATCTCATTTCTGTCGGACAAGCGTCGATACGTCCAGGAATTAAAAATTAACCTGGTCCACCAGCTGGTGCCATCAACAGACGGTGACCATGACGACCACCGAATGTGCCATCAACAGACGGTGACCATGACGACCACCGAATGTGCCATCAACAGACGGTGACCATGACGACCACCGAATGTGCCATCAACAGACGGTGACCATGACGACCACCGAATGTGCCATCAACAGACGGTGACCATGACAACTACCGAATGTGCCATCAACAGACGGTGACCATGACAACTACCAAATGTGCCCATAGGGGCGAATATCGGTTGTGTTTGTTCTGTCTGCTTCGCATGCTGGTTCGTGTGCTCATGTATTCACACAACTATACTTAATTAGCGCGTGAACCAAAACCACAATACAGTCTATGCTAGCCACTTATGTGAACACGTTATAGGCAATCTATCGTCGAAATAAATGAATAGGTTTGGTCCCCCTGTACAAATACACTCTGTGTCATTATTATAATGACTTGATGGTTGCCGAGTCAACCGTTTGTAAACAGATTCATACAAAAATGTCTTAAAAGAGATTTTGGCACTAAAACTTGAATTTTGCAGCCATAAGTGTACAACAACTGGCCTGGTTGTTCGCTTAAAGTGAATAACCATTCTAAATCAGTTAAAGAATTGTGTGTGCTTTAGAACCAGTATTACAAGGATTTCCTTGCTTTGTTTTAGCATTGCTTTATATTCGCTTTCGTTGTTTGCTCCCCACCTCTGACGCAGGGCGATCTGCCTAGAATAATATCTAAATGTAGACAGCAAATTACTGTCGACTTAAAAGATATTGGCACCGACTGCTTTGTTGTCACGGTCTGGGAGTTTGTTTTAGACTTAAAGCGTAGGTGTTAAAAATTAAAAAAAAAACCTGTTGTCTCCAATGCTCATGTTAAATGTTATTCTTTACTAATAAAATATGTATTTGGCCTGATCCCATTTGGTGATTGTTACTCATTGTTGCTCAAAAATTTCTGGACATTTTTATTTTTGCCTAACAAAGCCACTCTTGCGAACATACAGGAAAATTTCCATCGCAATATAACAACAGACTAATTGGATCCTAAGTAAGACGCCAAGCGGCAAAATCATTTTTAATAACAGAGAACCAATCAACGACCGCGGAATGTGAATCAAGTAAAGTATGTAGTGCGTATACCGCACTGTATCAAAAATATACGGTACGGATTACGTCTTCCTCCTGTTTACCACTGAACTAGCCAGCATTTTCCCATTTTTGGGAGCATTTTTGGTATAAGCAGGAAACCGTGGTAATTAGCTCAGTCAGTCACGAGAAGGGAAGGAAGCCAGATCTAGCGAGTTGTGCCTCATGTTGTTGGGATGGATCAGTTGTGTGAGGGCGCACTCACTGATCTCCATATGAAATGTGGATAGAACATTTGGCTGTTAGAAGCAAAGTCACCGTCCGCCATATTACAACTCCAAGAACAACTGTAAAGAACGCTATCTAATCGCCGTACACTTTTTACAACACAAATTATTGGGATTTTTTCAACGGAATTAAAATGGCAGCACACAATGTAAAAATCCTGGGCAAATAATTCGTTGGGCAAAATATAAACAATGCAATAAGTATAGGCAATTTTGCCTAATAGTTGAACGTGTTAACTATTCGCCAATCGTTGGTCGAGTAATCAACCCGTTTTTCTCAACCTTTTTACAGATCTAGCGAGTTGTGCCTCATGTTGTTGGGATTACGACGGAGAAGCTCAGTTTTTGCTACTACGACTTGTTTTTTACATTGACAAGTGCAGTGAACAACCGCACCAACATGTACAATTTTTTTACAAATATTGATGTTGAGGTCCCGTCACTCGCGTGACATACGCGACCCTTTAGTCAACGGTTAACTGTAATGCTTTAAAATGCACCTTCATGTTCCATGCAAACATTCTGATGTGTTTTTTTTTTCGTTTTTATGCTGATGCAAATTTGAGCAAAACTGTGATGTAACTACACCGCTAAATTTGCTAGAATATTGGATATTTTGCTGTCTGATCTTAAAGATTTACTTAATAATCTGTGCTTACAGTGCATGACTGTACATCAATGAGAAACCTTTGTCAATGAGCAAATTAAGTTCGGTTCGTGATTTCAGCAGTACCCCAAAACGGAACGGCGCCTTCCTCAAATGTAACGCCCTCAGGATATCATAAATGCACTTGTACTTCTCAATACAATTAATCAAGAAAGAATGTCAAATAGCTTTTACACATTTTAAAGGAGTAGAAAATTGCATAAAATATGTTCACAAGTAAAAGACATGTCATATGCCCCTGAATTCTAAGCTTATCTGGCAGAACTTAAGTGTTAGGATGGGTATTTAAAATAATGACAACTTAGCTTTTTATTGATTGTTAAACATTCGTGAAAGGAGAAGTTATTACGAAATGAACACATTCAAGTACAAATACAAATTGGAACACATCACTATGGATGCATAGTCGATATAATGGGTAACACTAACGTACAAAAAGCACACTCATTATGACTGGACAAAATGGGAAAGTGCTCTTGGTATATTAAAAAAAAACCGCGTACATAAAAAGAGGTTTGACTTTCCGTTCTTTTGCTATTTGACATTATTACTGCGATATCACTATTTGTTTATTGACCAACAAAAAAACCGGAAACAAACCCCAGGAACATGATTGGTTCTGCTTTTAAAAAAAGAACTCTACATTAATTAAGTAGGAACTTTTTTTTAACAAATACTAATTTATCTAAAAATTAATGTGGCCTGACGTTGCGAACTTAGCAAGTTCTTTTTCAGAGGCTAAAACGTAGATTTCGAGGACGCCTGTAAGCCAATGTGGGGCCGTTGGGGATGGCGCGGGCATTTCATATCAGGAAAAAAAGATTTATCCCCGCTTTGAATTTATACTTATGAAATAATTACGTACATAGGCCATGCTCCTACAGTGTAGGCCTACTTTGATGTTTTGGACGGCAGCGCAAAGATACAGCAGATCGGTGATGGGATTGTTCATTCGATGATAAAGGCATGATATATGGCACAGTCAGAGTATGTCAGGGGAAAAATATTTTGCCAAATGGCAGATTTGCCCTTTGAAAAACGGAACAGGTGAAATGACTTGCAATGCAGCCATTTTGAAATTTGCTCTTATTGACCTTCGCATCATTTTTGTCGTAAAAAGGAGGCTTACATGTATGATGGAAGTGCAATGCTGCAAAGGTATTTGAGAGAGCCATGCATATCTATTTTATTTGCTTTTCTGCGTTGGTGCCTGCAGAAAAGCCTTTAATTCTGTTCTGTTGCACGAAATTGTGAAGGTTAGGACACTTTCGCATTGCATGAACACGGTCCAATTTTACGTTGTTTGTTGTGCCACCTTCAGAACAAAAAAAAATCAACCGCGTCGTAGACAGACTGCAGATTTGTTTTTAGGGAAAATCGGGGTGAAGAGGGGCGACGTGGGTTTTTCCCCCTGATGACGTTTCCATCCCCTTAAAACACTCAAAAATATCCTTCAAAAATGGAGCATGTGGTGACCTCAGTAAGGCCAAGGCTTGAGAATTCTGCACCCACTTACGAACTCGACCGACACGAACGTTCTTCCGGAAATTTGGATAGTCAAGACAAAAATCTGAGAAAACGGTAACGTCAGACCATACAGCGACATCGACATTGTGCATGAGCTGACAGGCTGGTCTTTAGTTTGCTCCCTTACATATTGCGCTGATTAAAAAGCGTTTACAGGTTCCAGATACACACCATCGCTCTCTAAGTCTGGCTTCTAGACGCACAATTAAAAAATTACATCACCGTCTGCAAATGCATGGTGCCCAAATAAAGTGCAAAATGATGGGAGCCCAGAGAGGCCATATCAAGCTTATACTCGATCCTAACCTCATCTAAAAACACGTTAAAGAGGTTATGGAATCCTCGAAGACATTTCCGTCATTTTTCGGGTATATGTAGCCTAAGGTGTGATGAAATAAAAACGACTATTGTTTCTGTCATAAAATGAGTACAAAAGGCGTTTTTGAGAGCTGTTTTTTAAGTCCTGTCATGCCTGTTTCGACCCGAACGTGCAATTTGTGTAAAAGTCGTCGTTGCGGGCAGCAAACAAAACACAGTAAATCGTGACGTAATAAACAGAACTCCCGATGCAGAGTAGCATAAACGAGTCCTGTTTATTACGTCACGATTTACTGTGTTTTGTTTGCTGCCCGCAACGACGACTTTTACACAAATTGCACGTTCGGGTCGAAACAGGACCTGAAAAATAGCTCTCAAAAGTACCCTTTGTACTCATTTCATGACAGAAACAATAGTCGTTTTTATTTCCTCACACCTTAGGCTACATATACCCAAAAAATGACGGAAATGTTTTCGAGCATTCCACAACCTCTTTAAAATTGTGCAGCAGCAGGATTCCAGTCGAACAATTGAGTTTGGCGGTTTGAGACATATCATCTTACGTTAAAAAAAACGAAAACCTTTTAATTTTGCCGACGCGCAAGGGTACAGCGACGCGCGCGCAGAAACCGGAGACTTTTTTTTATCCAATCATAGAATCCTGAGTGAATGCAAGTCGGGAAATAAATTTGAATCTGAATCTGAATCTGAATCTGAATCAGGCAAAATACGCAGCGAATGTATGTATGAGGAACTGAGGTCTGGTATGGATTTGCTAACTGAAGCCTTGATTTGATCTATTGTATTTGAGCTCTCAAGTTCCCCGTACATAGTGGTATACGCCGAATCGATTTGTTGTAGGCCACTGTGGTATTCAGTTTCTACATCCGAGTCGGATTCTTCTGGGATTGTCTCTACATCCGAGTCGGATTCTTCTGGGATTGTCTCTACATCCGAGTCGGATTCTTCTGGGATTGTCTCCAGCTCAATTTTTCGCTGTAGTTTTTCGACTTCAGACTTTGAGACGCCAGACGACTTGCCTAACTGATACGTATAGGTGGAGGACTTCTCGCCTGACATGTTTTGGACAATTTGATCCATGACCACCTGTTCGCCCCGCGTAACATTAAATATGTGGGGTTTATTCAGCCCTTTACACAGTTCATTGCAACTGTGACTCTTAAAAAACTTTACAATACCGAATTTTCCTAAATCGGTAGGGCCATAGACGCCGAGCTCTGTGCCTCCACTCAGCACTGCTGGGTCGGTGAACGTGTACCGTGTACCGCTCATCACTCCTTGCAGATCGCTGACCAAAACCTGGCCTTCGGATGCATGATAAGTAAAATGACTGAAGGCAGCTGGCAAGGCGCCGTTTTTAGTGTGTACGAATCCAGTGTTGCTCGTGAATTTGACGTAATCTCCCTCAAGGTACCTTTCAACAAGTACCGACGCATTTGAGGGAATAACGTTTGTGACTATGTCTCTTGTGAATGCCAGTTTGCCTTTGACTGTTCTGTAATATGGAAGAAATCCAAGGACATAGTTAGTAGCATGGGCGTCAACGCGAGTAAATTCGGGCTTAACAAACTCTATCTTACGATCGATGCTTGTTGGATACATGGCGGTGTGATGCATGTTAAACAACTGTGCCATCTCATTAGCTTTGCGGTAGGCAAGGTCATCTACTTTCCACGCATAGTCCTTTGCGTCTTCATACCATTCCTCTTTATAAACTTTAACAACGCATCGTTTCCCTTCCTTTTCGGGGGTTCCACGAAATGTTCCCTTGTAGACCCGTCGGGAGGCCCCTTGAGCGAACCAGTCGTCCTCGAACTCCACCCATGTACGCGAGAGTCCAATCTCTTTGGATTTGTTGGTTGCCGGGTAACTACCCATCTTGCCGAGAACGAATGGGTTCTGGAATGAGAACATTTCAGCATTTTACTGAAATATTTTGGCTCACACAATCAACTGCTATGCATTTTGGGAATCCAAAATGACGGTTAGGGAACATACTCTACTCAATTATTGACACATAATGTTGCGTGACCGTGAAGCATTGAGGTCAATGGACGGCTATAAACAAACAAGATTGCATCACAATTTATTAAGTCGTCTCAGCTTTTCACAAAATTAATTTAGGCCCTTCTTGGTTTGTGTGTTGAGTTCTTGAGTCTTAGTTTCCAAGATTACGGTGTATAGTCTTTAATAGAGACTGACTGTTTTGTTTTGACATGGTGTAGGTGCGCGCTTGAACACGCGCTGGTCACATTGGTGTGTTATAGTACGGCATATGATGATGGGATTATACCTTTGGTGCAGTGGCGTAGCCAGGAATTTTTCAGGGGGGGGCGCTAGGGGGGCTGGAACATTTCATGGGGGCGTCATGTAGGGGCGTCAATCGCTTCTCAAAAGTGGGGGGCGGGGGACACACCTTGATCACAACTGATGCGAGCGCGAAGCCCTTACGGCGTGGGCGTTCGGGGCCCGCTTAAAATAATTGGATTCTAGATGTTCTGTAGTGTGATCTGAAGCAATTTCTTACCACTTTCTTCCATGCTTTAACTAATATTTTCTTAGCACACGATAATTATTTGAACATCGTTTTCGAGGTCACGGGAGTCATTGAATCAGCTACCAGAATTCTGAGCTATAGGCGTGGGGTTCGGGGCCCGCTTAAGGGCCCCGAAATTTTTTGGATTCTAAATGCTCTGTAGTGCTATCTGAGGCAATTTCTGACCACTTTAACCAATATTTTCTAATTTTAATTGGTCTATTATTATTATTTAGCTTAGGCTATATGAATGGAGGAAAAAGTTTGTGCGTGGCCGATTCGCGTGATATCGCTGACTGAAACTGTGTGACCCACGGACCACCTGTCTATAATACGGGTTCCGTGGTGTGAGCGAGCAGTGATGCAGTGGGTGCACGCATTATAGATTATCATTATTCGCTGTCAAGCCGGTTGTCAGCTTACTGGTCCGTCGTTTCTCAGCGGTCATCATTTGGATCATTCGCAACTTAGACTTAGATCAATGATATTTTTTTTTAGAAACTCAAAATCTCAGTTGGGGGGGGGGGGCGACTGGGGGCGACACGGTTTCATCGGGGGGCGGGGCGGTCACCCCCACGCTCCCGGTGGCTACGCCACTGCTTTGGTGGTAGGCATGGGATTTGCCACACAGTCAGAGTATGTCATAATGAGAAAGATATTTGGCTATAGGGCCGTCGCAGATTTGTCCTTTTAAAATCAAATATAGACAGAATAAAAAAACAATGGCAGCCATTTTTAAAGTTTTGAAATTTGCTTCTACCAAATATTTTTTTACACCTCGCCTCCTATAGGCAGTTAGTTTGTTACTGTTATTTTTCCTTCACTTATCGTCTCCTGATCTCTGTAGGCCGAATCAATTCTGCGAGTAAACGAATTTTCTTTATATTTCCACGGTGCCAACAGGCCCACTCAGTCCATGCATATAACCCTTGCAGGCATATATTTTAACGTTGCGACTGACTTAAAACAGTAAGATCTACACGTACCTTAGCACACCTGGCTTTCTGTGATGTATGGCCATTTAATTACAGTTAAAGTCAAAGAAATTCAGAGACATGGGTCATGCTAGACGTCACCGACGAGAAAGTAACATTTCGTGCAACACAGATTTCTGTACTCGGTTATTTATTACCATAATACTAAATGAATAACCGGCATTAACACAAACAAGTCTTTGAAATACCAGCAGAATAGGGTATTTGCCAACAACTACACAACTGAGCTAGGTACTGAAACCGACTGACAAACAACATTGACTAAGTTTTGCTTCCCATTGCAACACACTGAAAAATTGCCCGAGTTACCCGAAATTTTGGGTAACGGAATTAACGTTATATTTGGGGTTAAAGCAATCACGAATAACCCAATTTTGGTTAAATCTGCACATTTTTCTGGGTTGAAATTCTGGGTTAAAACTGCTTTAGTTAAAATTCTGGGTACATTATTTTGGTTATACTTTTGGGTTAATGTTATGGTGAATAGCCCTTGACTTGGTGCCAGGTCTGTTAGTGGTTATTTGCTAAGGAATTTCTGTACTGATAAGTCGTAATTTGAGCAAGATATGCTCAGGTGTTGTTGAGTTAGACAAACAAGTATTAAGGGGGGACTTTTTTTTTTGGTTGAGTGTAGTTCAAGAACGCGTTATTGGGAAATGTACAAAAAACACTGTTTCGCTCAGTCACTTGTTTAACCTGAATAAGTCTTCCACCTTTGAAGAATAATCACATTGTCGTATGTATACACTTTTTGTTGCCTAATCTAAACAGCAAAAGTTAAAAGTTAAATAGTTTAAAACCTGTAGCGCATTAAAAAAAAACATGTTATTTTAAAGATTTCGTCGAAGCATTTAATTGACATCAACGATAAAAAATAGCAAATAAGCAAAAAAAGGTGGAGGCCCATTTTCATAGACCAATAATGAATTTTAGTTGTTTCATGTTTTGAAGTTTGAATTTGTAATATATATTTGGGCCCGCTATTTTAAAACATTATATCATTGAAATTCAGCGTTTCTAATATTCAAATTCGTCCATCAACTTCGATTTAGTGTCCTCTACTTATTCAATTTCGTCTTTTGTCAAACAATTTCAAATTCAGTTCCTGATGCAAATTCAAACTACGAGCACACGTTTTCGTCCCGGGGTATTTAATTTCGTCTGGTCTACGGCAACCTTGTTATTCAGATATCAAAGTCGTCTAAGTTTATTTATATAAGACAAATTCGATTATGATTGCTGCGATTCAGCATCAGCTTACACGAATTTGATATGCAATGACGAATATTCTTGACCCGGTGACTAAAGACGGTGACCAAGCTTTGAAATTAAATAGTAGAATGTTTAAGAGTGTGAATTTTTTTCTCGGACAAAATTGAATGTTAGAGTTGGTGAATGTGAATGGAAACTGTTTCAAAATAGCTTGAAAACCTGTATTTGTTTGTATTTGTTCATACTACATAGCTGTTTTCTTTTGCTTTTATTTTCCTAGCTTTGCAAGGTATTGATTTTGGAATAGGATATCAAATGAAAAAAAATATTTATCTTTAGCTATTGATACAAATATAAAATACATTTGACAAGAAAAATATTGATTTTGTGTCAGAGCGCGGACACTATATTTTTAATGGGGCATAAGCAGCCATATGACATGGCTGCTCGCTGTTTTTAAATATAACGCAATGCTCTTTACTGTAATTTTCTAGACGTTACTGCTTTTACACTGATATACAAATTGTCTTTCTTACAATATACACTACAAACTGAAAGGAATGAAGATTTAATTATTTAATGAATCAGAATTTCGCAATGTAATGCAGTGGTTTTTTTTCTTAACGATTTGTTTTAAAGTACAACATTATAGTGTCGATCTTAACCCTAAAGGGGCCGGGTTATTTTGACCATCCCTCAGCTGGGGGGGGGGGGCGTAAGATCTCGGCCATCGAGTGACGAAAAATTCGGTACATGCATAGAGCAACTCTTCTTGAACATACCCAAGAAATTTCACGACTATAGGTCAAAGGGTTTTGGAATGATGGCTAATTAATTATTCATGACTTTTTGATGACTTTTTGGCTTCTTGATGAGACTACCGAGAACTCAGAAACCAAATTTGAAGTTCCTCAGTAAAGTATTTCTCAAGAATTAGTGCTGACAATATTTCTATTGCTTTAGCAATATTGACCTTGACCTTTGACTTCTTGGCCCCAAAAGCATGATTCTTCTTGAAACTACCAAGAAGAACCCACAAACCAAACTTCGAGTTCCTAAGTAAAGTATTTCTTAAGTTATCGCGTTGACAAGATTTCTGTAGTTTAAGCAATAGTGACCTTGACCTTTGACCTTTCGCCCTAATCAACAGGATTCTTGATGAAACTACCAAGAGCAACCCAGAAACCAAATTTGAAGTTCCTCAGTAAAGTATTTCTCAAGCATTCGTGCTGACAATATTTCTATTGTTTTAGCAATGTTGACCTTGATGTTTGACTTCTTGGCCCCAAAAGCACGAGTCTTCTTCAGACTATCAAGAACAACCCACAAACCAAATTTTAAGTTCCCAAGTAAAGTATTTCTTAAGTTTTCGCGTTGACAAGATTTCTGTTGCTCTAGCAAAAGTGACCTTGACCTTTGACCTGTCGCCCCTAAAATCAATAGGCTTCTTAAGACTATTAAGAACAACAACCCACAAACCAAATTTCATGTTCCCAAGTAAAGTATTTCTCAAGTTATCGTGTTGACAACATTTGTTTTGTTTTATCAAAAGTGACTTTACCTCTGACCTTTCGGCCCCAAAGTAAATAGGCTTCTTAACATTATCTAGAAGAATCTACAAACTAAATTTGAAGTTCTTAAGTAAAGTATTTCTCAAGTTACCGTGCTGATAAGAGTCAACCTAACCAAATCCTAACACACACACACACTATCATTCTGGAATTTGTATTCCTGTGGAGACATTTCCACACACACACACACACACACAGACGTGCGCACACACAGCCTTACCTTACATACCTACTATGGACATTCCTTTGTATTCGCGTAGTTAAAAAAACAGCGAAGAAAAACTCATTTAACTTGTACTGTGAAAACCCTTTCAATAACATCCTTTTATCATGGTTTCCTTGCGTGTTCCTCTTCACTTCGAGACTGTTAAACCTAACCCTTTAATGCCTCTAAACCTGTTTTCTAGAGAGGGGGAACCTAGATCTGATACACGGCACCCTAGGAAGACATTTGTAAAATTGGGAACAAAAGATTGTATACGTCTCCACAGGCAATTTCTATAGATGAATACGTCTCCACAAGGGTATCACGAAATGAATATATGGATTTTACTCAAAAACTAGGAATTTTTCAAGGTGGGTTGATTTGTCGCAAATTGAAGTATTTTATGTAAGGAATTCTAAGTCAGAATTTCAGCCAAGAAATTAATTCTGGTTTAAATATATGAGCATTTGAAACGTGCACGAGAACAAAGAAACGTCTCCACAAGAATACACATTTCAACAATAGTGCTTTCGTATCTGGTTAACCCACCCATGGAAGGATATGACGGAAACAGTTTGCCTCTTCGGCTTCGCAGTGGGGCATAAAATAATGACTATTGTGGCAAACATTTAGATGTCGCGAAAAAAATCATAACCTGTCATGAAAAACTACACAACGTCGCGACGTTGTCGCCAAACAAATTTCATGACTGCTCATGTCTCTTCAGGACATCATACCAACACAGCGTGATAAAATCTTCTATTTATTTAAAACTGAAACAACCAGAAAATACTGAATTCAATATTTTTCTTACAATATGATGGCATAAAAAGTTACAATTGTTTGCAATGTGTCTTGTACATGACGTAATCAATACAGAATATTTCTTAACATGTATTAAAAACAAATGGAGAAAAACACTATGTTCGGTTCATCGAACAGAAAATCCGAAATGACTTCAAAATGACGCTATCCTCCATACTGTCTTTAACTTTTAAACTTTACATTTTCGTTCTACCAGCAAAATTTGACATAAAAGCTATGAGATGGCGAGTTTCTGTACTGTAAAATAGAATTTCGTTTTATTTAAAATACTTCAATTTGATCATTTTGTTTAATAAACAAAAATAAACAAGACCAGAAAGACATCCAGCGCAACCTACAAACCAGCCAACGGACGATCTTTTTTCTATAGCCAAATAGATCAACTTACCTAAGATGCTTGCACTTCCAAAGATGAAAATGTTGAAGACAACAGCTCCGGGAGACAATACAAATCTGTAAGAGCAGAGCGTTGAATTTGTATGTGATAACAGAACATAACAGGATTCTTTTACAGAGGTTCTTTTCAATTGTCAGAAGTCTCGTCAAAATGTTTTCCCAACTGATTTCGGTGCAATTTCAAAGACTTTTCATTTTGACTTGGCAATTAAGTGGTCATTCCATCATCAAACCTGAAGTAATACGCTTTAATCCTTAAAGGGCAGGGCCTCCCCCCTTTCGATTTTTTAGCCTCGACTCTTGCTCATCTTTTGATACCAAAAACATAACATTCCGCGCTGCGCAAAACAAATCGTGAAAACTGAATATCCCCATATATTGTACACAAAGCAGAATTACCATTGCTGCATCTGAAGAATTACCTGATAATTTCAAAATCCTTTCATCTATATTCATGAAACTTCTTGGGTATGTTCATATTAAGTTCTTCTCTGCATGCAGCAAGTCTCATAATTGTCTGTCACCCAATGGCCATGAGATGGTCAACATAAACCGGTCTCTTTAGGGTTGAAAGAAAATATTTCCTGATATTCGTTACTGTAGAGTTAGCTCTTGTACGTTTTTGTCTTTTCCTCTATTAACAAAAACAGTAAGACGGTCGTGAGCCAGCAGTGCAAATAAAGTAGAATCATAGCGCCCACAATGAAAAGAAAACTTCAAAAATAATAAAATACATTCACAGAACCTTAAAATAATCGGTTTCAATGTCAACTCTTGCATTTAAAGCATTCTTCGCGTAAGACGCTAGAACCCGCACTGTAAAAAAAAAGCTTGCCTTAATTCTTTTTTTTTTCTTTTTTAAGGTTTCGTTTACTTCAGGCTGATTTTAAAACTAATACTTCTAATCATGAGAACAATTAGGATAAAACTTATCTATGGAATATTAGTGTATATATTAAGTGAGTGATAGATGTTCGGAGACGTAATATATAGTCCCAAGTTCAAAGTTGTAATATTTGGATGTGCCATACTTGCTTGCTTCGTTTAAAGTATACGTAAACCATGGCATTTTGTGGGGAAAATAATCACAGGTTGGTTTAAAATTGGGCAGATTTTTGCTTTCTATGGCAAACCAAAATATAAATAATTATGCGAACATTATATTTTGAACATTTAAAAAAGGTAATTGAGACGATAATGACAGGTGATGGGTTAATTTGCACAAAAGACGATCGGCTACAAAGAGCAAGGTACCAAATTATGAGCAATAAGTTATTTTAATAGATGTAATTGGGATTTGCTGACCTTCGCATTCTGCTTTGTCGTTGTTTTCATTAAAACAAAAGGTTTTAAGCAGAATTAAGAGGCAGTGGCTTCAGCTCTGATGCAGCGCCTCTGTTAAAGGGAGACTGCGTTCTGGAACAGCACAATCGGGCTACAAAATGAACGAAATGATGTTCATCGGAATGAACATTTAAAAGTAGGATATTAACATCCACACAACTATTCTTTAAAAACTGGGCGTTTTTGTGTTATACCTGTATTATGCGTGCGAAAACGACCGCTTGGGTCCACTTTTGCGACTCCAAAAATTCGAGATGTCTGGGTGGTATTTGTGATTTCATCCGTAAAGTGTTCGCCTTTTGCATTGGTGATTGGTCACCGTTGTTCGCGAGCACGGTGCTATATTGACAAACACAACATGCATTATACATTGGCTGAAAACGACAGGAAAAGCGTATTCGTGCTCCGTCTTGTCCGATTTAAACAACCGTTTTTCCCCCGTCTATTATCGGGAACGGCAAGACATTATGTTGGTTTCCTTTCAACCAGATGTTTCAAATAGAATAAGTAAACAATCCAGAACATGGCATTTTCGGGGATTTCAGGACCTAATGCCCCTTTTACGCTGAACATCTTTCTGGCATCGTATAGACGAATCCATAACGCGCGTTTTCGGCAGCGCTGATTTTTGTCACAAGGTGGCACTCTTCAAATCTGCCATTGGTTGGACGAGTTTCGCGGCGAGTTTATGCACAGTTACATAGGCGAATGTCAATATCTCGAGATATTTCGTGTATAACTTAGCTAATTACCAGATTTTCTGAAAACCACGTAATGGACAAAGAGAACATTAGCTCAGGACGAGTATGTGCGTTGATCGGCTGCGAAAATAGCAGCATAAAACTGTAAAAATGGAGAATTTCTGTGTGCCATCTCCACTCGCCAATGACGCATCGTGAATGCGCTGGCTCGCAACCGTGGAAGCTGCACCGGTTTCCTGCCGGCAGCGATTGTGAAGTGTCGTCCCTCAGTAGCCGCAATATGTGGATTAGAAACATTCACAGAAAGGACTTCATGTACGTGTACTTTAAACCAAGGCCATCTAAAAAATAGCAGGGCGAGTATGTTATTGAAAAACTAGGGGAAGTAATCATGGTGCGCCGGTAATTCCATACCTGGACATTACTTGACACCCGTGCACAAAGTACTATGACTTGAGTCTGGTCTGAAAAAAATCCAAGTGTTGGATAGAATTTTGCAACCTAACGCCACTTTTTTTCTTCATATATCATATCATTGAAGGTCAGTCATATTGTTATCACTATCGGTGTGTATCTTTAGCCCCTATCACCTGTGTAAAATGTATAGAATTTTTTTTTTCAATCTGACAATCAATCTGCTTAATATCTTGTAAGTTGATTTCCGGTTTGGAAGCTTGCTTACACATGTTGTGGTGTACATTCTTTCACATTTCATACAAATTAATCCTGGAAATCCTCGATATCTACTTTTTCACGTAGGTTATTGAAGTATGGTTTACTTTTTTTGCGAAATTAAAAAAGTGTGTTCAAGAATAAAGTGTTTATATCCTGCAAAAATTAATAAAAAGAACAGCATTTTTTTTCCAAGTGTTGGTGATGAACGTAGGGACAGAAGTGCAGCCCAGGGCCAATATATCGTACAAAATAGTTGACTGACGTTTAGTTTTATATTTAATTAGTTTTCTTTCATTTGGTAGATTTGCTCAATCCACTTTCTGGATGGAAAACCATCGAAGAATCACCCCTACCCATCACTGCACATGGGATATAAACCTCATGTAAGATATAAAATCACAGCACATTATTACTAAATATGTTTACTCCAATTGATAGGTAAAAAAATGTGTTTTCAGTAACTTGGCAATCTGTAGGTTGCTGTAGGTAGGGTCAGGTGTCTGAATATTTTTAGCAACAAAGCATTCTCTAAACAGTGGATGTGAGGGATTTTCCGAACTAACCTTTCAGCTGGGGTTGTTATGCTATAATTTGAAGTTTATATAGCTTTATAATGGGACGTAAGCTTAATGGCAAGATTAACACATGGTCTGTGGATGGAGTTTATGTGGTTGCCAGTACTTCATGAACTGCAAAAACTCCAATAATGTGGATGTATATGATTTTGTCGTTACAGAAACCACTACCTTCTGGCAGACATGCCCCAAGAATGAGACGAGATTTTAAGCTGCAATCATTAGTTCAAGAGCAAGAATCTGCATCTGAGCATGCCTTTCACGAGGTGCCACATGCTTCCCCTGCGTGTGGCGAAACCATACTGCCTGCTTCTCCAGCAACTACATTATAAAGACGCCTCAGTGCAGTGGTATGATTTGAGCACTGCAGATCACACATGCTAAAAATGACAGCTGCCCCATAAAAAGCCATGTAAAAGTAACTCAGACAGATATCCAGAATTGTCCGCGTCTGATAAGGGTTAGGCCTATAGTTCTGCTTCCGATTACATGGGATTCGAAAATAGGGTAGGAAGGTAGGGAATTTTTTCTTTCGCCATTTTTTTTGTGTACGATCATATGGAAGTGTCTGCGTGTTCATGCGGCCTCATCCATATCAAAAAATAGAAACCAAAGCAACTTCATAAATTCCTGCGACTTATCACAGACTGACTAATATCATTAAGTGCAAAAGTTAATATATAATTCTGTTGCAGATACGATTGTGCAAATAGTTTTCCAAAACATATTGAACATTAAATTGATCAGTAAATGATTGTACTCTGTAATATGTAAATAACCGTGTCTTCTTTTTAAATTACCTTGAAAGTCTAGCCTAGGCCACTGACGCACATCATCAGTCCACTTTATGAATTACATGTATTTGGAATAAACCTAGGCCCGTTTTAAAATGCACAAACAGAATATTGCTGATCATGACCATTTTGGTTGTCATTCTATTATTTATCACTGATTACTAGAATTTGGAAAATTACATTGTACATATGCACAATTATTGCACAAGTCTTATGAGAAAAATTAGGCCTGGTAAAGAGGCTATTAACATGAAGTGAACATTAGCAACTTCGACTTCCAAGTTCTCTTTTTCTAAGCCTTTCTTCGCGTCATTGTCAGAAGCAAAACTCACCTGTGTGCAGTCCTGATACTGGTGGCTAATCAGATACAATTACAAAACATAATCCCGGCATTAACATAACTCTAAATCATAACTCTAAGTCACGGCTGCACCATGACACGCAGATGATATTCGCACCGTGAATGCAGTTGACTGCACGGGGGGCTGACGCCACGCAAACCCCCGCGTCGAATTGCGCGCTACGACACGGACAAATTTCGCCGGGAAGTTCGCGTAAATTCATATTTTTAGTCATGTCTTGGAGGTTTTATTCTGCGTAAACATATTTTCTTGAAGCAAAACAATCATACCATCAATGTGGTAAAGAACATCAAACTAAATAAAACATTAAGGTCTAAAATACATCATTTTGTTGCTGAACGTCTGCCACTGTGCACTTTGTTTATATCTCCCGTCATACCGATCGATTATCAGAGGTCAACGGTCACATGCATAATGCAAAAAAGCGTCCTAGTAATGGCGGGAAAGAAAGAGGGCGCCGTTTCGTAAACCGCGCTCGGACTTATCTATGGCATAGACATATAATAAAACCTAGACACGACATTATCTGCTTTTACGTTGAAAATTCTGTGAGCAAAACGGGCTGCGTTACGCGGCTTAAATACGCGATGGCCGAATGTCATGCATATGGCTTCGATTTACGCTCATACTTCTTAGTTATTCTATACGCGCAGCATTTTGCTCACAGGCGCAATAGCAAATGTCGTGTCTAGGTTTTATTATGTCTATGATCTATAGGGCTCGCTCATGACGGCCATCTCTCTGTAGAACTGCAACTGCGTATTTTACGCAATCTAGCACACATTGCGCGATGTTGAAAATGTTCCAAACACGCGCGCTTGTTGCTCGAAATGTGTTCGAAATATGGATATTCTGTAAGATATGACATCATTTGAACGATACCTATAAACTTTAATGAAATGTGCATGTTACTTTGATATAAAATTCCTTATTGTAACCATTAATAAAGTCACAAGCGGATCATTCTGGGGGTTTTTTATTCGCCAAGACTAACAACATCCTGATTTTTCTATAAATTTTATGTAAGCCTATAATAAATTGTGTAATTATTAAGGAACGCCCAAATAGCAAAACCAACACGTGTAAAACTTACGTTTCGACCAGAAAACTTTTGCTCGGAGTGTAGGCCCTTACCAGCACCCTGATGTTTTAAAGACGAAATACATCAGACTGAGGAAACCACCACGGTGTTCTGCGCACGTTGATTTCGAATCTTTGTGTGGTGATCGGCTGCAGGAGTTGCTTTTTAGTGGAGCATAGAAATAATAATGACTGGTAAAACCCGGAAAATACCATTTAAATGGTGGGGGTGTAAATTATAGTATAACCATTAGTAACGTGTTTCTAAACCTATCTATAGACCAACCTTCCCCATTGAACACCACAAGCAAACATCTTGCCTTCATGGCAAAAAGTAAGGGCTTGCCTTGTTCTTATTAAAATATATCTCAAATACGAACAATTGTTTTTACAAATACCAAATTCCCAAATCCAAGGTAGTCTTTTTAAATGTTTCGAACTGCTTGGAGTCAAGTTGATCCGTTTGGAAGTCACCCATTTAAAAAAGTGGTGCACTCTTTTTGCAACGTTGTCCAGTGTTCTATTAATAGAAGGTATAAAAGCAAACCCAGCAGTTGATATTCGCGAAGCAGACAGCACATTTGGAATCAGTTGAGGCCAAGAACTTGCTCAGTTCGAGAACACTGTTAACTACATTCAAGTTGGTTTCTTGAGGAATTCCGAACCTGAATACCATCCATAATTCAAGAGAGTTCCTGGATAGGGGTAAGCTTTACATGTGAAATTTTGATTGATGTGTGTTATGCCATTTAGCTTTTGTTTTCGCAATATAACAGTATTTACCAGTGATGTAGTGGAGCCCACCTCGTTCGAGTCCGAGCAAAGCCGAGTTCACTAAGGCTCGAGTACGAGCCTAGTGCTAGTCCATTTTTGTCCGAGTTGAGACTCAAGTCCGAGTCCAAATTGTCAAGTCCGAGTCCACTCGTAAAAGAGTTATTATAGGCCTAACAGAACACATAAATATATTGAACATTTAGTAGGGGGGCCAATGTACAGATTTGGGTTCCCGTTGAAATTTCATGTTAATTTATGGCAACCATTATAAATGTAATCTTATGAGTCCTGAGAACAAGAAAATTGATGTTGCTTTTTTTTTCCATAGACCTTTAGTGACCTTGACCTGAGGTCAAAGTTTATGGGTCATTTTCACCTAAAATTTGCCTTCCGGAAGGGTTTGCGAAGATTTTCGAGGCAAGTGAGCACATATTGAATTTGTTTAAGAGTTTCTCCAGTAAAATAAATGTTATTATAAATGTATTTATGGGTTTTGCTGAAGAAAACTTGGGTAAATGTCATTTTTACCCGAAAAGGGCCAGTTGGTTTTGACAATTTCACACAGATTCCGCCCCCCCCCTGACCTTGACCATCGAGAGATGAAAAATAATGAAACTCGGTTCATGCATAGAACAACTTAACATAACCATACCCAAGAAATTTCATGACTATTCATAAGCACGTATGGTAATTCAAATGTGTACACTGCTTATTTAGGGAAATTTGGTTTTGACGGTGGGTAGCGCCGAAAAGTTTTCGCTGAGCGGGAACCTGTGGTCCGATTGTTATGTTTTTTTGTATCAAAAGATGTGCAAGACTCGAGGCTAAAAAGTCAGGACAGCTCGGGCTGCGAAATAAATAATTTTTCACGGATATCGCAGAAAAAAAAGAGGGGGGGGGGAATCCGCCCCCCTTTCAGGGCTAATGTTGATTTTGAGGACATGTATTTTATTTAAATGCAAAATATGACCAACCCTTTAGTGCCTGACATCCAAATATATAGATATTGTACAGTGTCCTCTGCAGTACCGCACTCACGGGAGTCATAGGGTTAGGATGGCTGGGATGGAGAGGGAGAATTGAGCCTCTCCCTTACCATTAAATCTCCCATATGGCCAGCATCTCAAATAGCCTCTCCTAACCAATCTCCTACTGCTTGGCTTCTCGTGCTGACCCCAATTTAAAACCGACAGCAGAGGTGTAAAAGGCGAGTTTCTGGTGCCTCAAACCAGATTGCTTCGGGTAGGTGGAGCTCGTAAGACTTGGTCGTCAGTCCACCTAGGAGAATAACTCCGATCATAGTGCATTCCCCCAGTCATCGTTTAAATGGCACAGTGAGCCGCCTTTTGGTCGCCTGCCTAGCAGCTTGCTGCAGTCTGGTTTGGCCTTGTCTTCGTACTACGGGATTCCCAGAAGCGCATTGAGGGAGGCGTGTTTTCAGGGCAGATCACCAGGCGTCGAAAAGACTCCGGCCACTCCCTGCAGCCCCTCCAGCCGCCGGTCGTCCTGACTCTGTCATGCCATCGGTACCAGCTGTTGGTGGTCAAGTTGGTGGTGCTGAGGACTGCGCACCCTCTCCACCGCCCTCATCTCTCCATCGCGCAGGTTTCTTCCCCTTTCAACTTCTTTTTATCCCATCCCTCATTACTCTTTCGCTTTTTATACAAAAGTCCTGCGGCGACGGTTGGTCCGATGATGGGGGCAGGTTCTGGATGGGACTGGCCGCCCCCAGCCTACCCGCTGCAAGTATGGTGGCGCAGACGTGATGGTCGTTTGGGGCTGGGATGGAGCGGCATCCCTATTCGGCAGCTGTCCGCGCGACCAAGCCATTGAATTCTACAAAGAAACGATGGCTCTTCAGTTAAACACCTTGTAAACTGGGTAAGGGTCAGGTCTGCCGTCATGTCCAGGATCTTCTGAAGGAGTCGGCAATGGTTAACAGTGTCATAAGCAGCTGAAAGATCAACAAAGACAGTACCGGTGATTTAGTTTTTTTTAGATGGAAGCCGTCCTCAATGTACTGAGTGAGGTTTAGAAGCTGTCCAGTTGTAGATTTGCCGGAAGGGAAGCCTGCCTGCCTGTTCCTGTATCAGTTGTTTCTCAATGAAGAGGCAAGACGGTTGAGAAGGAAATGTTCCAGCAACTTTAATGTGGGACTTGAAAGGGATTTGGAATGATATCTATTAGCCTGCAGTGGGTCTTTCCCAGGTTTTAGGAGGGCGATTACCTTCGACTTTTGCCACATTTTAGGTATTGTTTGTGTGGCGAGGCAGGTGTTGAAGAGCTGGAGAAACCCGTTTGAGGAAATTAAATCCCGAATATTGACGTCAGTATTCGCATCGAAACTTCACGTCTCACTATTCAGTCGCAAGTTTTTGTCGCCATTTAACCAGCAAGCTGGAGATGATAGGTTACATTTCAAATTGATGGACACACTGAGGTTAACTTGCAGGTCACACGTACATGTACATGCATTTTTTATGACCTCATTATCTCGTCCCCAGACTTCAAGGTATCTACACGTCTGAATTTTTTTTCATTTTTCAAAATATGCATGACATGCCGTTTGGGGAGCTGTTTTCTTGAGTTTTGTTTTCAAAATATGAAATGGCGGCCGAAGGTTGAATGAAAGAACAAATATTCAGGCCAGATGATAATTATTGATATAGTAATACAAAAATGGATATTAAAAATACAAATGTTCCAATTCTTTAAAATCACAACTTTATTGTTGCGTGCATCGTAACGGTTCACCATGACGGTTCACCATGCCATTTTTGCCAACAGCTGTACAAAATACAGTTTGTGTTTAACTTGAAAGGCTCATTATACACAAACAACATACAATACTGAATTTGTTTGTATTCACTCATTCCGTTAATTTGCCGAAAAATCCATCGGTGATCCATCCAAACCAAAATATAAAGGAATTGAGTGACTCTGCTTCTTATATAATTTACAGCGGCGAACCGTGGTTACACTATGGTTTGGATGAATTTTTCGTCCAAATGAGGGATTAAAAACAAAATTGTAGATGATACGTTGTTTGTGTATCCTAATACGGCTTTCACGTCGAACATAATCTGTATTTTGCAAAAATATCGGCCAAAATGACATGGTGCACAGTCATGGTGAATCGTGTGCATTGACCATGTTACCAGCGCGCGCCTGTGTGTACTATTATTTGAGCGCGTACTACGCGCAATATTTAAATCCCATGTCAAGGCTATTGTACATTCAGAAAATCCCGGCCAAAATGGTTGGGACACTTGGAAATAACCTCCCCGCTCATTGTTGTTCTCTTCAGCGGATGGAGCACACACCGCGCAATGAGAGACAACATTGAGCGGGGGCTGGGGGGTTGGGGGCCCAGCGAAATTTGGCCAGGATTGTAGCTTACTAAAAATATGAGACACATGCAGCCATGGGGAAGTCGTGAAATACAGACGTGAATATTCGCGATGTGCGATGTCCCTTCAAATGTACATTATAATTAGAGAAGGCGTATGCGCCCCAGGCTTTACTTTCTGTGCATGTTTAAAACAAAATGCGCGAAGATTTCATGCTTTCAGCCTTGCCGTCGGCATCTTAAGCTGCCCCAAATCATGCACGACTGATATCGCTGGTCCATGAACAAACGTGCGTGTATCTACAATTTTGGCCAAATCTCGCTGGGCCCCAATTGACCGGCTCCCGCTCAATGTTGTCTCTCATTGCGCGGTGTGTACTCCATCAGCTGGAGAGAACAACATTGACCGGGGGAGCTGGGAGTGGGTGACTGTGGGAGGCTAAGGAAGTGCATGTCCCAATCATTTTGCCGGGTTGCACGTATTCAGAAAGCTTGGATATTTTGCTCTCTTTCCAGAATTAACTCGACCGTTGAAAATGGGTTGTTGTTGCCAAAGAATAAGTAACACCTCTGAAGATATCGATGACACATCTGCGAGGGTGGAGTTCGAGAACAACTGGTTCGCTCAGGGGCTCTTCCGACTGCTTTTCGTTGGAAAGTTTTATGGTGATTCCCGCCGAGAAGGAAAACGCTGCGTGGTTAAAGTCTATAAACAGGAATGGTATGAAGACCGAGAAGCCAGGAGCGTTGACAAACGTACCAATGACAAAGCTCAAGAGATGGCGCAGTCATTTAACGCCAATATCCAAACAAGCAAACCGATAGAGTTTATTAAACCTGAATTCACTAGAGTAAAAATCCTTGCCTGTCTCAAAATCCTACTGTGTTTTACGGTTGAGATGATAGTCAAAGGGATACAGGAAGGCACAAGAGATTGGGTCTCAAACGTTATCCCCCGAAACGCGACCGTCGCTGTTGAGAAGTACCTTGAGGGTAATTTTATCAAATTCTCAAGCAACACTGGGTACGTAAACCCTGAAACAGGTTCCTCGTCATCTGCCTTTAGTCATTACACTTATCATGCATCACATGGCAAGATTTTGGTTTGTGGTTTACAAGGGATACGCGGTGACACTAGGTACATATTCACTTCCCCGGCAATTCACAGCGGTGGCACGGAACTCGGTGAGTACGGCCCTACTGATTTGGGGAAATTTGGTATCGTAAAGTTCTTCAAGAATCATACCTGTAATGCATTGTGTGAAAAGCTCAATAAACCAAAACTTATCACTGATTCACTTAATGATGAGAGGTTTGTGAATAAAATCGTCAATGCCTTGCCTGATGACTATTGCTCTTCAACGTACATTCCTCAGTTGAGTAAGCTTACCGGCGTCCCTCTGCATAAGATCGGACAAGCGCAAAGCAAATTGAAGTTGGTAGCAGTTACTGAGTAAAGCGATGATTATTGACCAAGTTCGAAATAATTTTTAAAATAAAAATTGCTCTGCTCTATTTCAGTTGTTTTATAGTTTATCAGTGTCATGAATATACAATTTAAAGGGGCATTAGGTCCTGAAATCCCCGATCACTGGTTAAAAGGAAACCAACCTTATGTCTTACCGTTCCCGAGAAAAGACGACAAAAAAACCCCGCTTGTTTACATCGGACATGACGGAGTACGAATACGTTTTTCGTGTCGTTCTCAGTGTACGCTATACACGTTGTGTGTCTCGGGAACACTAGTGCGCGGTGACCAATCACCAATGCAAAAAAATGAGGTTTCTTTAATGTCCGCAAAAGGCGAACACTTTACGCGTACGAATGAAATCACAACTAGCATCCAAACAGCTCGAATTGATGGGGTCGCAAAAGTGGACCCCGAAATTCGTTCTCGCATGCATAATACAGGAAAAACACAAAAACGCCCAGTTTTGAAAGGATAGTTGTGTGGATGTTTATATCCTAATTTTAAATGTTATTTCCGATTATCATCATCTCGTTAAAGCGCATTTTGTAGCCCACTTGGGCTGTTCAAGGACCTAGTGTCCCTTTAGTTTTAGTCAATTTGGTAATTAAGACAACAATCCGCCAGAAATACAAATAAAAGCGCATCTTTCGCAAGACTCCCAAAAGTTGATTCGATAAATCCAAATTCATTTTTTTCCGTATTGAAAATCTCTGTTCGCCAATTTTCTCCGCTTACATCAATTTCGGGATGCGTACAACACTTTCGGTGTGAGGCTTAATTCATGTCACCAATTAAATTAGATACTAACGGTACACTTTTATTTTAATGGAAAGTCGTACTACAATTGATACAAAATGGCACTTGTTATGTCCATCGGGGCGTATGATAATTTGCAAATCAAGCAATGAAAATTGTTCTTTTACATTCATTTTAATTTTACAAATTTATGGGATTTCGCGAGGGGGTCGAATCTGTATTGTGCCTGTTATATTAGTAATATAGGAAATACCGTACGACGGCCAACAAAGGTTTTAATGGAACTGTTTTAACCTTTAAACTCATTTTGAAATTGATAAAGTACGTATTAGGTAATGCTGAATTATGACTTAAATGCATACAGGATCATTTGCTCTTCAGACATTTTGTTCTTTTCAAGTAATATCACCATTAAGAATCCGAGGGCAATATTCACATCGAAGCTGTTGGAGTTTCGGTATAGTAGATATTGCACATTTAGAGAAAACGTTGAAGACCAAAGACCATGGACAACCTTTTGACCAATATGGAATTATTTCACGATGTAGTATCAGTACGATATTTAATACAAGTAACCTATGTGATAATTTGGTAGGTTACTCTTGATAAATGCAAATATTTTATATTCTTTAAAGAAATCAACACTTTTTCTTTTTTCACCACTGCTTATCGGAGACATATTTGATAGATAACATTGAATAAAATGTGTTCACATTGAAGTTGAAAAAATGATGCATTGACCGTTGATATGCAAGTTGTAAAGTAAGCCAATTCGTTAGTCTAAATGGGTTGTATATAGCTGCAGATGAAATGTAATTGGCATATACAAATCAACATCAATCTCTAAGACAACGGAACCATTTGTGCTCTTTGTGTGACTTTTGTGTTTGTGCATTTGATTTGGTTTAATACCACATATTTTAAACTTAGCAATGACCTTTTATTCCGAAAACCTTTTACCCGTAATACGTTCGAAAATAAAATACCGAGTTCGGTTATTGCATCAAGTATCATTGCGTTGTGTGTGTAATGTACAGTGGAATCTCGGAAATCGTGATAACTTTCAGTCATGTGGTTAGGCTTCAAAGTGCCGGTTTATAGTTAATTGAACTTAATAAATATCCCTAGTAAACTAGTACATGTAATATTTTAAGAAGGAATAGTACATGTAGATTTGTTTACACTAATCCCGCTCGTGTTAATCAGCGCAGATTTCATCTTAATCGTATACAATATAAGATTGTTACGAACGTCATGATGAAGTCGTTTCGCTTTTTCAGCATAGTTAAATGTTTAATGAATTTACTATGAGTTTATCATCTGAAGCTTTATAATGTTCTCCTAATGACAACTGGAGAACTACAGATTAAAATTAATATAATTGTATCGAATAGTTGTAAATAGTAGCAAGCTTCATTATATGGCATGTATTTATTTTTGCATGAAATCCTCTGTTTTAACTGAAGTGTTTTGGTCACATAATGAAAAAAATATTTATGTAGATATAATTTGTCATTCAATCATCCTGGTCAAAGATGTTTTAATTATATACTAACTACAACGTTACATGCTAATACAATAGAGCTATCAGGCTATGAATCGGAGACCTATTTTAAATTTGTCAATGTTAACAAGAAAAGATCTCTAAGTAGTATTTTTATAAGTTCGTTTACTCTAAGCTGGATGACCGTGTAGATTCATGTTTCAGAACCATTACTGCAGTTTGTCCTAATATTGGTATTGCCGGCTAATTTAAAATTGTTATTATTGGAATCCACCTATTACAATATTCCATTTTGCCCAGCAAAGTCGATATGGTGTTCCTCCATTGTTTATTTAATTTTGTCTTTTGCCATACAATTTTAAATTTAGGTCTGGCATATTCAGACCATGAGCACCCACATTTGTCCCGGGGTATATAGTTTCCTCTCGTCTACGGTGAACCATGCTATTTGACATGAAGTTTGTATAATACCACACAGTCAAATTATAATTTTGTTCAATTTTATCATATTCAATTTTGAGGACACAAGAAAAAAAAATAATGCTTTAGCTCACAACGAACTTTTTTGGTTAACAAGACTATTAAAACGATTGATATAAGAGGAATTGGACCTCTCAATGCTGTCATCGGCAATAGCTGATACGAATTCAATTGGTATTTTACGAATATTTTTCAGCCAAACTTTGAAATTGAATGACAATAACTAAGTTGGTTTTGGTGAAAGCACTTAAAATTACTGCCGGACAAAATATAATATTTGAGTTTGTTGATTTGAATGAAAAAACAAAATGTTTTACATAGCCGGAAACCTTATTTGCGATAATAATACCGCATTGTACATAGATTTTCTTGAATTATTTCCATTGTGATTTTTGATTGCTAACCAATGTGATTATTTTTTTCTTCAATTTTAAAAGTAGTTTTAAGTGAATGTTCTTAAAATATTGAAAGTTGTGCTCTGTAATGTGCCTATAAATGCCTAGGTGCCTATAAGCGTTAGATATGGTGTTATTATGTGGGTGATGCATTGTAAATTGCTAGTAAGAGATAAACACTTGACATTTTTTCTGATTTTGATTTTTTCAATAATTTGCATTAAAACAGTGTACTTAACCATTTTGACATGTTTCTGTAAGGAAAACATTATTAATTTCCAGGTTACTTTAATGTTGCAAGGGGCAGAAATCTCGATAAATGCATTTTGTGTTTTCACTAAGAGCCTCATACATTTTGGCCCTTTGAACGAAAACAAAACCCATTGCATGGAAATACGTAAAAGAAGGTCAAATGAGATTTCCGTTTTCCCGAAGAGTCACACATCTTTGTTACATTGTCAGCTGCGCGCGCGTACTCACGCGCGCCTTTGGAAATACACGTTAAACAGAAAGGGCAAATATGTCGAAAACCTAAATTTGCGTTTCCACGAAGAGCCACATATCTTTACTAATTGATTTTCACTAATTGATTAACTACTGTATTAAGTCCTATTACCGGGTTCATGTTAAAATTCAGCTCTCGTAGAATCGTGTCGTGGTTTTCTTGCTGCACATAGTTGTTGCAAAGTAGTATTCCTTGCAGTTCAAAAATATGAGAAACTTCTTTTGCGATTATCTCGGAAACTCTTTTCTTCAAAATCAACATAATATATATAAATGTGGTATGTGGCTTTTCGTGAGAACGGTGACGATATATTAGATGTCTGCGTGCAAGTAGAATGTGATAGTAACAACACACTATTCCATTAGTTTTAACGACTGTTACACATGGTAACTACATAGCCGTTGTTAAGATTTGTGTCTATAAAAATTTTGAAAAGAAATGCTGAATCTGCAATGAATATATTAGTAAGTAGTAAAGCATTGATACGATTGCCGCATTTTATGTCATTCTAATATCCATTTAGAGTTAATTAAAGCAGTTAAGCCTACTGCATATTGGTGTTCCACTGATGGTTGTTTTTGTGTCCTATATGAAATATATTCCCTCATGATGAAAGGGTTCATTTTGTGCGAGCTATTGTACAAAAATACAACTTTCTTGTGATGGAACATTTACTGGAATACTTTCACCGTTAAAGGTACTGTCTAACATTTGTAATTCGTGCATTTTGTTCGTTTGAAGCAGCAAAAGTGCTCAAAATAAAAAAAACCCAAACAATTCAGGTGTGTTTACAAACACAAATGCCCCGCAACCGTGACCGTTTCCATGACATAACACCACTCTTTTAAAATCAAATTACATGTACCTTGGTCACATGGAACGTTCATTGACAGCATTAGTGTCTTCTGTAGGTTTTATATGAATTAACCCCTAATCCCTGTGATCTCAGAATAAATACAAGATTTCTATACAAGATTTCAAATGCAATAGGCTTCTTAGGATTAACAAGAACAATACACAAACCAAATTTTAAGTTCATATGTAAAGTATTTCTCAAGTTATCGCGCTGACAAAATTTCTTTTGTTTTAATCACTGTGACCTTGACCCTTGACCTTTTGGCCCCAAATGCGATAAGCTTCTTAGGATTGCCAAGGACAAGCCACAAACCAAATGTGAAGTTTATATGTAAAGTATATCTCAAGTTATCACGCTGACAAAATTTCTTTTGTTTTAGCCACTGTGACCTTGACCCTTGACCTTTTGGCCCAAAATACAAAAGTCTTCTTAGGAATGCCTAGGACAATACACAAACCAAATTTGAAGTTCATATGTAAAGTATTTCTCAAGTTATCGCGCTGACAAGATTTGTCCGGACACACACACACACACCCAAGTTTACGTTACATACCAAGTGTGGACTTTCCATTGCTTTCGTGTAGTTAAGAAAAACCAGTGAAAAACTGGTTTCTCAAACTGTGAAAACTCTTTCAACCCAATTTTTTTTCTATGATTCCCTTTAGTGTTTCCTAACCTAACCTAACCCCAAAATGCCTCTAAATCTGTTTTCCAGAAATGGGGATAGCGTCTCCTGTACCTGGTTTATGTGGAACTCTTTTGTTCGGAAGTCCACACAGTGAATGTAATGCCTGTACACACCCACCCCCACCCACACCCACACACACACCCACCCACGGAAGGACAAGGCGGAAACAGTATGCCCCTTCGACTTCGCCGCGGGGCATAAAAAGGTGCAGAACCACTAACCTGATGATGTTTCAGCTCAGCTTCAGCTGTATATTTCGAAAAAAAAACAACATTCTAGGATCTCGATTTCAAATGAAAAGTTGCTTAATGTTATTTTGAATAGGGCCTGAATTCAGCGTCTGAGACACGTTCTCACTGAAAATAGCAGCTGATAAGTGATGTCGCGCACTGATCCTTTCCAATGATGCGTCTTTAAGAAGCATCGTGGGAAAGGCTTTGTTTCGTTGATTTCTTCAAAATGACAGCTTGCCAAAAAGAAGAATTTCACAAGGAGTTTAGTTCCCTTACTATCTTTCAACCATGAATATTTTTTTTTCCAACAATAGTTACGTCATTTACTTTTTGGATAGCTGCAAATGATAGACTGTAGCTTTAAAGGGGGCCTCCTGAAGTTTACGCTGATAGGTTAAAATGAATTGTAAATTGCCTACGCAAGTGTGTCGAACATCAAATGCCATAAAGTTGCTTCAAACTAATAGAAAACTTCAACAATTCAAAAAAGACAATCAGTCAGCAGTCTAAACCAGTCCACCGAATTGGGAGGGCTGCGCAGTTCCAAAGAATCTGTAACTTGTTAAAATGCAATTTCAGATAAAGACTTGGTTGTGACGTGTGTCATTCGTTGAATATCTCCTTTCTATCGGACGAGCGTTGATACATATGTACGTCCAGAAAATTAAAAATACACCTGGTCCACCAGCTATTGATCGTGCCATCAACAGACGGTGACCATGGCAACTACCCAATGTGCCTAAGGGGGCGAATATCGGTTGTGTTTGTTCTGTCTGCTTCACAGGCTGGTCCGTTGCTCATGTTTTCACACAACAATACCCAATAGCGCGTTAGCCAAAACTCCAATACAGTCTATGGTAGCCGCTTATGTGAACACATTACGGGCAATCTATCGTCGAAATAAATGAATAGGCTGGGTCCCTCCGTACAAAGACACTCAGTGTCATTATTATAATTACTTGATGGTTACCGATTCAACCGTTTCATAACAGATACATACAAAAATGTCTTAAAAGAGATCTGGGCACTTTAACTTGAATTTTGCACCCATTCAGTGTACAACAACTGGCCTGGTCATTCGCTTGAAGTGAATAACCATTCTGAATCAGTTAAAGAGAATTGTGTGCACTTGAGGACCAGCATTGCTAGGTTTTTCTTGCCTTGTGTTAGCATCGCTATGAATTCACTTTCGTTGTTTTGCTCCCAATCTCTGACGCAGAGCGATCTGCCTAGAATAAAATGTGGAAATTGAATTACTGTCGACTTTTGAGTTTGTTTTAGACTTAAAGCGTAGTTGTTAAAAAAAATGTCTCCAACCCTCATGTTAAATGCTCCTATTTACAAATAAAAATATCTTTTTGGCCTGATCCCATTTAGTCATTGTTAGGATTGCCTTGCCTTGTTTTAGCATTGCTTTAAATTCACTTCCGGTGTTTTGCTCCTCACCTCAGCGGAAAACGCTCTGCCAACAATAATAATAATTACATGCAGAACGTGAATCATTGTCGACTTACAGAATCCTGGCATCGATTGCTATTTTTTTCACTGTTTTGGAGTCGTTTAAAAATTAAACCGTCTTTTATGAAAATAATATTTTGGCACAAATATCCCAAAACATGCGATCGTTGCGGTCGATAGGTACACTGGAGGAGACTATGTCAAGTTTTCAAACAACACTGGGCATGTCCATGATAGAGAAATGGCCAAGCCAGCTGCTTTAAGTAATTACACTGTGAAAAAATGGCGAAATTATTTCAGCTGCAAGCTCATGGACCCAGTTGTTTTAAAGGCAGCACAAAAGCCACAAGGGTCCCGCTGATTTGGGGAAAGCGGGTACATGTGTCTTGATATTTGTTTGAGGATTACTTTGGGTGCAATGCAAGGCTCGTGGCTCTACAGCTGGTGAATTGTTGGAAATTCGGTGAAATAGTGAGTAAAATGCCAGAGGAAAGTTCTACAATGGAAACATATTAGTAAGAACAGTCGTGTGGCATCCCCAAATCTAAAATCGAACAAGTACAACAAAATGTTATGCTTGAAGCAGTCGAAAAGTAAATTATCATTTCCGAACAAATGAAAAACAAAACTAACACTGGATTCAATTGTTGTTTTTTATGTACGGTTTCAAACATTTTATTTTTGTATACATCTAAACGTGTTTTGTGCGTCGTGCAGAAATGAAACAAAGTGCTGAAAGCAGAATCGCGCCACCAGATCTCTCATTTTTTTTTACACTCGGCAAGGTACCTCTGCGATGTTTGGAACCGTTTTGAGGATTGTGATCAATTCATACATTTACCAGTTTTATATTTGTATGTGTTCTACTGTCCCAGTGGCAAGTGAATACAAAAATCGAAAACCGGACAGTTACAAAAAACAGCATACTTTAAGTTGTGTACAGGAAAATTTGATACTTTCCATAAATGGGCAGTTGAGTATTCTTCGTATTGGATTTTGTTTTGTTTCATACACAAAACCCAAGAACTTTGCATTTTTTTGCGGGAGCTTTTATTATTTTAATTGTCTAGTCAATTTCATCATTTTTTTGTGAATGATACTTCAGCCTCGTAGTAATTAAAATGTACACTGCCATGCATCGGGAAATGTGCTTCGAATATGCTTTAACTTGATTCAACAACACACAATATGAGAATGTTGCATTTTGCAAAATACTGGTACATCACAATTGAAATCGTAATCGCTGCATTTCGATTTAGAAGTTAGTTTAAGACAATTCATTGTAGTAAAGATCACTGCATAAGTTTTCAAAATTCTCATTGATAAGTGAATTAATGAAATTGACCACTAGACACTTACCTTTCAAGACTTCTCGGATATTCCAATGCTATGTATTTTCCAAACAAAATAATCCCCTGTGATGGGCAAGATATTTCGATGTGCACACCACGTAACAAGTATCATGGTCTTCACTTGAAATGTGGTTACACAAATCAGCAGCTCCCCAAACTTCTTTGTACATAGTTGGTGTTTAATATCCTCAATCCCGTACGATCACATCCAGTACATTTTCGTAGCTGTAACACATACGTATACAATTCCATTTGGAATAGAAAGGTTACGGAGGGGGTGCATGTACTACAACTCATCACTTATGTTTACCCATGGGCTGAATGACAAACCCCAGACAATGGCCGAAAGGCGGTCCTGCATATAATTGTCAAAAATAAGTTAGAGAGGTCATCGACACGCAAACATCATTTGAATATCAGCTGAATCGTCTGGCGTCCCCAAGAAAACTAATAGCTGGAACCAATCAAAGAGAAATGTACGAACTCAGACTCGATGCCTCAATACTACCAACGGAGTCTTGCACGAGTTCCTTTTCAACGAACTTAGTGTGTCAAACATCAAATGCCATAAAGTTGCTTTAAACATGAAATAGAAAACTTCAACGATTCAAAGAAAAAGACAATCAGTCAGCAGTCTAAACCAGCCCACCAAATTCGGAGGGCTGCGCAGTTCCTAAGAATCTGTAACTTATTAAATTAAGAAATTAATGTAGCCTGACGTTGCGAACTTAGCAAGTTCTTCTTCAGAGGCTTAAACAGAAATGACACAGGTACATACATTAACATGGGGGTGCACACAAACATGCAGGGCTGAAAGAAGATACACAAAGGGAGGATTGGGTGGGAAAGGTGTGGAAAGATGCAGGGGAGTGTGGATGAGAGAACAAAGAAACGAAGGGAGATGGCAAACCACAAGGGGTCTGGTATAAACAGGGGAGGGACCAGAAAGGGGAAGGATTAAAGGTCACAGGGAGTGGGAACGGACACATGAGTGTGAGAGCTAAGGGGGATGATGCGGGGGGGGGGGAAACAGTATGGAGGTGGAAAGGGATGAAAGATGGGGGAAGATGGGTAAACACAAACAAGGAAGACGGGGTGGATTATCTGTAACAGAAGACAATGGAGGAAGAAAAGGATTCTCCAAGTTGGATGTTGAGACCATGTGGTTGAATAGTTCGAAGACGATTCATCCACACTTTCTCTCTGCTGAGTTGAACTGAGTCCTTGCGATGGCCAAGAGATTCAATGCCCTGCAAAATCATATCAGAAATGGAGTGGTTAGGCAGGTTGAAGTGATGACCAACAGGGGTGTCTATTTTCAAGAAACTAGACAGTTCGCCTCAGCAGAGAGAAAGTGTGGATGAATCGTCTTCGAACTATTCAACCACATGGTCTCAACATCCAACTTGGAAATGATTAATCCTGTTTTTCCTCCATTGTCTTCTGTTACAGATAATCCACCCCGTCTTCCTTGTTTGTGTTTACCCATCTTCCCTCATCTTTCATCCCTTTCCACCTCCATACTGCCCCCCCCGCATCATCCCCCTTCACTCTCACACTCTTGTGTCCGCTCCCACTCCCTGTGACCTTTGATCCTTCCCCTTTCTGGTCCTTCCCCTGTTTATACCAGACCCCTTGTGGTTTGCCATCTCCCTTTGTTTCTTTGTTCTCTCATCCACCCTCCCCTGCATCTTTCCACACCTTTCCCACCCAATCCTCCTTTTGTGTATCTTCTTTCAGCCCTGCATGTTTGTGTGCACCCCCATGTTAATGTATGTAACTCTGTCATTTCTGTTTTAGCCTCTGAAGAAAAACTTGCTAAGTTCGCAACGTCAGGCCACATTAATTTTTAGATTTATATATTTCAGGTCCATCCAGTCAGTAAGCAGTTTGCAGCAGTCTTACTTTTTTTCATGTAACTTATTAAATTGCAATTTCAGATAAAGACTTGGTTGTGACGTGTGTCGTTCGTTGAATATCTCATTTCTATCGGACGAGCGTTGATACATGTACGTCTAGTACAACAGACGGTAACCATGACAACTACCAGATGTGTCATCAACAGAGAGTGACCATGGCAACTACCCAATGTGCCATCAACAGAGAGTGACCATGGCAACTACCCAATGTGCCCATGGGGGCGAATGTCGGTTGTCTTTGTTCTGTCTGCTTCACATGCTGGTTCGTGTGCTCATGTTTTCACATAACTATACTTAGCGCGTTAGCCAAAACTGCAATACAGTCTATGGTAGCCACTTATGTGAACACATTATGGGCAATCTATCGTCGAAATAAATGAATAGGCTGGGTCCCTCCGTACAAAGACACTCAGTGTCATTATTATAATGACTTGACGGTTACCGAGTCAACCGTTTGTAAACAGATACACAAAAATGTCTTAAAAGAGATTTTGGCACTTTAACTTGAATTTTGGAGCCATTCAGTGTACAACAACTGGCCTGGTTTAATATTCGCTTAAAGTGAATAACCATTCTGAATCAGTTAAAGAGAATTGTGTGCGCTTTAGGACCAGCATTGCTAGGTTTTTCTTGCCTTGTGTTAGCATCGCTATGAATTCACTTTCGTTGTTTTGCTCCCAATCTCTGACGCAATCTCAGACAGTTCGCCTCAGCAGAGAGAAAGTGTGGATGAATCGTCTTCGAACTATTCAACCACATGGTCTCAACATCCAACTTGGAAATGATTAATCCTTTTTTTCCTCCATTGTCTTCTGTTACAGATAATCCACCCCGTCTTCCTTGTTTGTGTTTACCCATCTTCCCCCATCTTTCATCCCTTTCCACCTCCATACTGCCCCCCCCCCGCATCGTCCCCTTTCACTTGGAAATGATTAATCCTTTTTTTCCTCCATTGTCTTCTGTTACAGATAATCCACCCCGTCTTCCTTGTTTGTGTTTACCCATCTTCCCTCATCTTTCATCCCTTTCCACCACCATGCTGCCCCCCCCCCCGCATCATCCCCCTTCACTCTCACACTCTTGTGTCCGCTCCCACTCCCTGTGACCTTTGATCCTTCCCCTTTCTGGTCCTTCCCCTGTTTATACCAGACCCCTTGTGGTTTGCCATCTCCCTTTGTTTCTTTGTTCTCTCATCCACCCTCCCCTGCATCTTTCCACACCTTTCCCACCCAATCCTCCTTTTGTGTATCTTCTTTCAGCCCTGCATGTTTGTGTGCACCCCCATGTTAATGTATGTACCTCTGTCATTTCTGTTTTAGCCTCTGAAGAAAAACTTACTAAGTTCGCAACGTCAGGCCACATTAATTTTTAGATTTATATATTTCAGGTCCATCCAGTCAGTAAGCAGTTTGCAGCAGTCTTACTTTTTTTCATGTAACTTATTAAATTGCAATTTCAGATAAAGACTTGGTTGTGACGTGTGTCGTTCGTTGAATATCTCATTTCTATCGCACGAGCGTTGATACATGTACGTCTAGGAAATTAAAAATACACCTGGAACACCAGCAATTGATCGTGCCATCAACAGACGGTAACCATGACAACTACCAGATGTGCCATCAACAGAGAGTGACCATGGCAACTACCCAATGTGCCATCAACAGAGAGTGACCATGGCAACTACCCAATGTGCCCATGGGGGCGAATGTCGGTTGTCTTTGTTCTGTCTGCTTCACATGCTGGTTCGTGTGCTCATGTTTTCACACAACTATACTTAGCGCGTTAGCCAAAACTGCAATACAGTCTATGGTAGCCACTTATGTGAACACATTATGGGCAATCTATCGTCGAAATAAATGAATAGGCTGGGTCCCTCCGTACAAAGACACTCAGTGTCATTATTATGATGACTTGACGGTAACCGAGTCAACCGTTTGTAAACAGATACATACAAAAATGTCTTAAAAGAGATTTTGGCACTTTAACTTGAATTATGCAGCCATTCAGTGTACAACAACTGGCCTGGTTTAATATTCGCTTAAAGTGAATAACCATTCTGAATCAGTTAAAGAGAATTGTGTGCGCTTTAGGACCAGCATTGCTAGGTTTTTCTTGCCTTGTGTTAGCATCGCTATGAATTCACTTTCGTTGTTTTGCTCCCAATCTCTGACGCAGAGCGATCTGCCTAGAATAAAATGTGGAAATTGAATTACTGTCGACTTTTGAGTTTGTTTTAGACTTAAAGCGTAGTTGTTAAAAAAAATGTCTCCAACCCTCATGTTAAATGCTCCTATTTACAAATACAAATATCTATTTGGCCTGATCCCATTTAGTCATTGTTAGGATTGCCTTGCCTTGTTTTAGCATTGCTTTAAATTCACTTCCGGTGTTTTGCTCCTCACCTCAGCGGAAAACGCTCTGCCAACAATAATAATAATTACATGCAGAGCGTGAATCATTGTCGACTTACAGGATCCTGGCATCGATTGCTATTTTTGTCACTGTTTTGGAGTCGTTTAAAAATTAAACCGTCTTTCATGAAAATAATATTTTGGCACAAATATCCCAAAACATGCGATCGTTGCGGTCGATAGGTACACTGGAGGAGACTATGTCAAGTTTCCAAACAACACTGGGCATTTCCATGATAGAGAAATGGCCAAGGCAGCTGCTTTAAGTAATTACACTGTGAAAAAATGGCGAAATTATTTCAGCTGCAAGCTCATGGACCCAGCTGTTTTAAAGGCGGCACAAAAGCCGCACGGGTCCCGCTGATTTGGGGAAAGCGGGTACATGTGTCTTGATATTTGTTTGAGGATTACTGTGGGTGCAATGCAAGGCTCGTGGCTCTACAGCAGGTGAATTGTTGGAAATTCGGTGAAATAGTGAGTAAAATGCCAGAGGAAAGTTCTACAATGGAAACATATTAGTAAGAAAGGTCGTGTGGCATCCCCAAATCTAAAATCAAACAAGTACAACAAAATGTCATGCTTGAAGCAGTGGAAAAGTAAATTATCATTTCCGAACAAATGAAAAGCAAAACTGACACAGGATTCAATTGTCGTTTTTAATGTACGGTTTCAAACATTTTATTTTTGTATACATCTAAACAAGTTTTGTGCGTCGTGCAGAAATGAAACAGAGTGCTGAAAGCAGAATCGCGCCACCAGATCTCTCTTTTTTTCACACTCGGCAAGGTACCTCTGCGATGTTTGGAACCGTTTTGAGGATTGAGATCAATTCATACATTTACCAGTTTTATATTTGTATGTGTTCTACTGTCCCAGTGGCAAGTGAATACAAAAATCGAAAACCGGACAGTTACAAAAAACAGCATACTTTAAGTTGTGTACAGGAAAATTTGATACTTTCCATAAATGGGCAGTTGAGTATTCTTCGTATTGGATTTTGTTTTGTTTCACACACAAAACCCAAGAACTTTGCATATTTTTACGGGAGCTTTTATTATTTTAATTGTCTAGTCAATTTCATCATTTTTTGTGCGAATGATACTTCAGCCTCGTAGTAATTAAAATGTACACTGCCATGCATCGGGAATGTGCTTCGAATATGCTTTAACTTGATTCAACAACACACAATATGAGAATGTTGCATTTTGCAAAATACTGGTACATCAAAATTGAAATCGTAATTGCTACATTTCGATTTAGAAGTTAGTTTAAGACAATTCATTGCAGTAAAGATCACTGCACACTCTTGTGTCCGCTCCCACTCCCTGTGACCTTTGATCCTTCCCCTTTCTGGTCCTTCCCCTGTTTATAACAGACCCCTTGTGGTTTGCCATCTCCCTTTGTTTCTTTGTTCTCTCATCCACCCCCCCCTGCATCTTTCCACACCTTTCCCACCCAATCCTCCTTTTGTGTATCTTCTTTCAGCCCTGCATGTTTGTGTGCACCCCCATGTTAATGTATGTACCTCTGTCATTTCTGTTTTAGCCTCTGAAGAAAAACTTGTTAAGTTCGCAACGTCAGGCCACATTAATTTTTAGATTTATATATTTCAGGTCCATCCAGTCAGTAAGCGGTTTGCAGCAGTCTTACTTTTTTTATGTAACTTATCAAATTGCAATTTCAGATAAAGACTTGGTTGTGACGTGTGTCGTTCGTTGAATATCTCATTTCTATCGGACGAGCGTTGATACATGTACGTCTAGGACATTAAAAATACACCTGGTCCACCAGCAATTGATCGTGCCATCAACAGACGGTAACCATGACAACTACCAGATGTGCCATCAACAGAGAGTTACCATGGTAACTACCAGATGTGCCATCAACAGAGAGTGACCATGGCAACTACCCAATGTGCCATCAACAAAGAGTGACTATGGCAACTACCTAATGTGCCCATGGGGGCGAATATCGGTTGTCTTTGTTCTGTCTGCTTCACAGGCTGGTTCGTGTGCTCATGTTTTCACACAACTATACATGTACTTAGCGCGTTAGCCAAAACTACAATACAGTCTATATGTGAACACATTATGGGCAATCTATCGTCGAAATAAATGAATAGGCTTGGTCCCTCCGTACAAAGACACTCAGTGTCATTATTATAGTGACTTGATGGTTACCGAGTCAACCGTTTCATAACAGATGCATACAGAAATGTTTTAAAAGAGATCTGGGCACTTAAACTTGATTTTTGCAGCCATTCAGTGTACAACAACTGGCCTGGTTATTCGCTTAAAGTGAATAACAATTCTGAATCAGTTAAAGAGAATTGTGTGCGCTTGAGGACCAGCATTGCTAGGTTTTTCTTGCCTTGTGTTAGCATCGCTATGAATTCACTTTCGTTGTTTTGCTCCCAATCTCTGACGCAGAGCGATCTGCCTAGAATAAAATGTGGAAATTGAATTACTGTCGACTTTTGAGTTTGTTTTAGACTTAAAGCGTAGTTGTTAAAAAAAATGTCTCCAACCCTCATGTTAAATGCTCCTATTTACAAATAAAAATATCTTTTGGGCCTGATCCCATTTAGTCATTGTTAGGATTGCCTTGCCTTGTTTTAGCATTGCTTTAAATTCACTTCCGGTGTTTTGCTCCTCACCTCAGCGGAAAACGCTCTGCCAACAATAATAATAATTACATGCAGAGCGTGAATCATTGTCGACTTACAGGATCCTTGCATCGATTGCTATTTTTGTCACTGTTTTGGAGTCGTTTAAAAATTAAACCGTATTTCATGAAAATAATATTTTGGCACAAATATCCCAAAACATGCGATCGTTGCGGTCGATAGGTACACTGGAGGAGACTATGTCAAGTTTTCAAACAACACTGGGCATGTCCATGATAGAAAAATGGCCAAGCCAGCTGCTTTAAGTAATTACACTGTGAAAAAATGGCGAAATTATTTCAGCTGCAAGCTCATGGACCCAGTTGTTTTAAAGGCAGCACAAAAGCCACACGGGTCCCGCTGATTTGGGGAAAGCGGGTACATGTGTCTTGATATTTGTTTGAGGATTACTGTGGGTGCAATGCAAGGCTCGTGGCTCTACAGCAGGTGAATTGTTTGAAGTTCGGTGAAATAGTGAGTAAAATGCCAGAGGAAAGTTCTACAATGGAAACATATTAGTAAGAAAAGTCGTGTGGCATCCCCAAATCTAAAATCAAACAAGTACAACAAAATGTCATGCTTGAAGCAATGGAAAAGTAAATTATCATTTCCGAACAAATGAAAAACAAAACTAACACAGGATTCAATTGTTGTTTTTTATGTACGGTTTCAAACATTTTATTTTTGTGTACATCTAAACGTGTTTTGTGCGTCGTGCAGAAATGAAACAGAGTGCTGAAAGCAGAATCGCGCCACCAGATCTCTCATTTTTTTTTTTACACTCGGCAAGGTACCTCTGCGATGTTTGGAACCGTTTTGAGGATTGAGATCAATTCATACATTTACCAGTTTTATATTTGTATGTGTTCTACTGTCCCAGTGGCAAGTGAATACAAAAATCGAAAACCGGACAGTTACAAAATAACAGCATACTTTAAATTGTGTACAGGAAAATTTGATACTTTCCATAAATGGGCAGTTGAGTATTCTTCGTATTGGATTTTGTTTTGTTTCACACACAAAACCCAAGAACTTTGCAAATTTTTACGGGAGCTTTTATTATTTTAATTGTCTAGTCAATTTCATCATTTTTTTGGGTGAATGATACTTCAGCCTCGTAGTAAATAAAATGTACTCTGCCATGCATCGGGAATGTGCTTCGAATATGCTTTAACTTGATTCAACAACACACAATATGAGAATGTTGCATTTTGCAAAATACTGGTACATCAAAATTGAAATCGTTATTGCTACATTTCGATTTAGAAGTTAGTTTAAGACAATTCATTGTAGTAAAGATCACTGCAGAAGTTTTCAAAATTCTCATTGATAATTGAATTAATGAAATTGACCACTAGACACTTACCGATCAAGACTTCTCGGATATTCCAATGCTATGTATTTTCCAAACAAAATATTTCCCTGTGATGGGCGAGATATTTCGATGTGCACACCACGTAACAAATATCATGGTCTTCATTTGAAATGTGGTTACACAAATCAGTAGCTCCCTAAACTTCCTTGTACATGGTTGGTGTTTATTATCCTCAATCCCGTGCGATCACATCCAGTACATTTTCGTAGCTGTAACACATACGTATACAATTCCATTTGGATTATAAAGGTTACGGAGGGGGTGCATGTACTACAACTCATCACTTATGTTTACCCATGGGCTGAATGACAAACCCCAGACACTGGCCGAAAGGCGGTCCTGCATATAATTGTCAAAAATAAGTTAGAGAGGTCATCGACACGCAAACATCATTTGAATATCAGCTGAATCGTCTGGCGTCCCCAAGAAAACTCATAGCTGGAACCAATCAAAGAGAAATGTACGAACTCAGACTCGATGCCTCAATACTACCACCACAGTCTTTCACGAGTTCCTTTTCAACGAACTTAGTGTGTCAAACATCAAATGCAATAAGTTGCTTTAAACATGAAATAGAAAACTTCAACAATTCAAAGAAAAAGACAATCAGTCAGCAGTCTAAACCAGTCCACCGAATTCGGAGGGCTGCGCAGTTCCTAAGAATCTGTAACTTATTAAATTAAAAAATTAATGTGGCCTGACGTTGCGAACTTAGCAAGTTCTTCTTCAGAGGCTAAAAAAGAAATGACACAGGTACATACATTAACATGGTGGTGCACACAAACATGCAGGGCTGAAAGAAGATACACAAAGGGAGGATTAGGTGGGTAAGGTGTGGAAAGATGCAGGGGAGGGTGGATGAGAGAACAAAGAAACAAAGGGAGATGGCAAACCACAAGGGTCTGGTATAAACAGGGTAGGGACCAGAAAGGGGAAGGATCAAAGGTCACAGGGAGTGGGAACGGACACAAGAGTGTGAGAGCTAAGGGAGATGATGTGCGGGGGAGGACAGTGGAGGTGGAAAGGGATGAAGATGGGAAGATGATAATAAACACAAACAAGGAAGACGGGGTGGACAATCAGTAACAGAATGAGGAAAGAAAGGAAAGGATTAATCATTTCCAATGTTGATGAGGATTGACCTTTGTTCGAAGACGATTCATCCTCACTTTCTCTCTGCTGAGTTGAACTGAGTCCTTGCGATGGCCAAGAGATTCAATGCCCTGCAAAATCATATCAGAAACGGAGTGGTTAGGCAGGTTGAAGTGATGACCAACAGGGGTGTCTAGTTTCAAGAAACTAGACAGTTCGCCTCAGCAGAGAGAAAGTGTGGATGAATCGTCTTCGAACTATTCAACCACATGGTCTCAACATCCAACTTGGAAATGATTAATCCTTTTCTTCCTCCATTGTCTTCTGTTACAGATAATCCACCTGGTCTTCCTTGTTTGTGTTTACCCATCTTCCCTCATCTTTCATCCCTTTCCACCTCCATACTGCCCCCCCCCCCGCCGCATCATCCCCCTTCACTCTCACACTCTTTTGTCCGTTCCCACTCCCTGTGACCTTTGATCCTTCCCCTTTCTGGTCCTTCCCCTGTTTATACCAGACCCCTTGTGGTTTGCCATCTCCCTTTGTTTCTTTGTTCTCTCATCCACCCTCCCCTGCATCTTTCCACACCTTTCCCACCCAATCCTCCTTTTGTGTATCTTCTTTCAGCCCTGCATGTTTGTGTGCACCCCCATGTTAATGTATGTACCTCTGTCATTTCTGTTTTAGCCTCTGAAGAAAAACTTGTTAAGTTCGCAACGTCAGGCCACATTAATTTTTAGATTTATATATTTCAGGTCCATCCAGTCAGTAAGCAGTTTGCAGCAGTCTTACTTTTTTTCATGTAACTTATTAAATTGCAATTTCAGATAAAGACTTGGTTGTGACGTGTGTCGTTCGTTGAATATCTCATTTCTATCGGACGAGCGTTGATACATGTACGTCTAGGAAATTAAAAATACACCTGGTCCACCAGCAATTGATCGTGCCATCAACAGACGGTAACCATGACAACTACCAGATGTGCCATCAACAGAGAGTGACCATGGCAACTACCCAATGTGCCATCAACAGAGAGTGACCATGGCAACTACCCAATGTGCCATCAACAGAGAGTGACCATGGCAACTACCCAATGTGCCATCAACAGAGAGTGACCATGGCAACTACCCAATGTGCCCATGGGGGAGAATATCGGTTGTCTTTGTTCTGTCTGCTTCACAGGCTGGTTCGTGTGCTCATGTTTTCACACAACTATACTTAGCGCGTTAGCCAAAACTCCAATACAGTCTATGGTAGCCACTTATGTGAACACATTATGGGCAATCTATCGTCGAAATAAATGAATAGGCTGGGTTCCTCCGTACAAAGACACTCAGTGTCATTATTACAATGACTTGACGGTTACCGAGTCAACCGTTTGTAAACAGATACATACAAAAATGTCTTAAAAGAGATTTTGGCACTAAAACTTGAATTTTGCAGCCATAAGTGTACAACAACTGGCTGGTTGTTCGCTTAAAGTGAATAACCATTCTAAATCAGTTAAAGAATTGTGTGTGCTTTAGAACCAGTATTACAAGGATTTCCTTGCTTTGTTTTAGCATTGATTTATATTCGCTTTCCTTGTTTGCTCCCCACCTCTGACGCAGGGCGATCTGCCTAGAATAATATCTAAATGTAGAAAGCAAATTACTGTCGACTTAAAAGATATTGGCACCGACAGCTTTGTTGTCACGGTTTGGGAGTTTGTTTTAGACTTAAAGCGTAGTTGTTAAAAATTTAAAAAAAAACCTGTTGTCTCCAATGCTCATGTTAAATGTTATTCTTTACTAATAAAAATATGTATTTGGCCTGATCCCATTTGGTGACTGTTACTCATTGTTGCTCAACAATTTCTGGACATTTTTGTTTTTGTTTTTTCCCGACAAAGCCACTCTTGCGAACATACAGGAAAATTTCCATCGCAATATAACAACAGACTAATTGGATCCTAAGTATGACGCCAAGCGGCAAAATCATCAATTATTGATTGCTGATTATTATAATGACTTGTTGGTTGCCTACGCCAGCCGATTCATGATGTACACGCGTACAATATATTTGATGTTTCTCTTATTAAAGTGTTCAGCCCTTGCTCTTAAATTGTGTGATGGATCGGTCCTTCAATTTCAATGAATGGTAATTCTGAATCAATACATAATATGGAATGTTTTTTTCTTCTTTTTTTTGGCGTCGTGGTGATGTAATTAGGTTTGACCCTTCTCCGACATATAAACACTATTAACTCAGTGTGTTACCTCCCGAGGGCAAGTTACTGAAATTCCATCTTATGAATAGTTTCATGCGGCACCCGCTGCTACATCAGATTTGAACCAGCCAACCAATCCCGGCAAGCTCGGTGATTGAGTGGTAAGACGTCTGCACTAGAAAGCAGCAGGTCGTTGGTTCGAGTCCCATCCGAATGACTTTTTGTCCAACCTTCACTCGGAGGTAACACACTGAGTGTACAGTGTTTATACGTTGTGCGCTAAATACCAGCTTGTAGTAGAAGAATTGCCTTGTTTATGTATTGTTTTAAATTCACGTTAGTTGCTTTACTCCCCACTTCTGACGCAGGCCGTTCTGCCTAGAAAAAAAAAAATTAAAAGTTACGAAAACTATTGTCGACTGACACGATATTGGCACCGAGTTGGAGTTGTTTTAAAATTACACCGTCCTTGCCCTTGCCCCCCCCCCCCACCAAAATACTGATAATGCAACCCAAAAGCAAATTTGTAAATTGTATTTTGGTTAGTTAGCCAAAGGCTAATTTCTTATGTCAATGGATATAGCGAGGCATTATGGGGCCCAACTGGGAAAAACTGCGATAGGAAGTTTGCGATATGTGCCCCCCCCCCCCCGTGGCCCCCACCCCCCGATAACAAAATCCTAGCTACACCACTGCTTACCGTGCGCTTATAGTGCCGCAGTAGTGCGCCCCCCAGACAAATTATAAACGCTCGCTCTATTACATGCCTTGTTTCATAACCACTTTTACATGTTTTGGGGGCATTTGGGATCAAAGCAGGAAACCGGGTTAGCTCAATCAGTCATGGGGTGGGGAGCCGGAACTGGCGAGATGCGCCTCGCTTTGCTGAGATGGATCACTTATGCCGTTAATTTGATGGACCCATCCTTGTTTCAGGCCTACATGCAAACAATACAAACTTTACAAATCCAACCAGCTAGCGGGTTTGCGCGGCATCCCGCCAGTTAGAGTCAATGGTAGCCACCCATGCGTGCACAACATAAGAAATTTACCATCGTCATTATAGATAGGATTGGATCCTCAATACGAAGACCCGCGGCATCATTATTATAATGAGATTATGGTTGCCTAGGAACAAGATTCATAACAAATATTGTATTTTTTTTTCTCTCAATAAATATTTTAACCTTTAAACTTGAATTCTGCGGTCATTCAGTTTACTATAACTGGCCTGGTCATTCGCTTCCAGTGAATAGCCATTTTGAATCGGTTGATTAGAATTGTGTGCGCTTTAGGACCAGCTTTACTAGAATTTCCTTGCCCTGTGTTAGCATTGCTTTAAATACACTCTCGTCGTTTTTCTCCCCACCTCTGACGCAGAACGATCTGCCTAAAATAATAACTAAATGTAGAATGCGAATTACTGTCGGCTTACAACATATTAGCACCGACTGCTTTATTGTCACGGTTTTGGAGTTGGTTGAAGACTTAAAGAGTAGTACTTAAAAATACAACTGTCGTCTCCAAAACTCACATTGAAATGTACGTACTTCTTTATATTCGGCTAAGTACCAATTTATTCCCGCAGTAATAAACATGTTTTTAAGGTGTGATCCCATTCATTTGATCATTGTTACTTCTTGTTGCTTGAAAATGTCTGCATCATGGTTCATAACATAGCCACTCATGCAAACAAGTCAAGTAAATTTCCATCTCAATATGACAAAAGGCCAATTGGCTGCACAGTACAACTACGGCGACATCATCATCAATTGATGGCTGATTATTGTAATGACTTGTTGGTTGCCTTCGCCAGCCAATTCATGATGCACATATGCATACCATCAATTCTATATTTCTCTAAATAACGAGATGTCCCTTGCACTCAAATTTTGCGATGGGCCGGTCCTTTACTTCCAATGATACTTCTGAATCAGTTGAAAAGAGTTTTGTGTGCTAAAACCAGCTTTTAATACTAGGATTGCTTTGCCTTGTTTTAACATTTCTTTAAATGCACATTAGTGGCTAAAGTCCCCACCTTTGACGCAGGCCGTTCTGCCTAGAATAATAACTAAATGTTAGAGCTAAGAAAACTATTTTCGACTTACAAGATTTAAGTACTTGTTAAAAATATATTTTATTTGATAGTAATAATTATAAAAAAAATTGGCCTGTTCCACTCTGATCATTCTACTCCTTTGTTGCCCAACAATATCTTGAAATGTGTGTATACCATTGCAATTGCAACGGTAGGCACTCGTGGATACGTACATTGGGATGAGTAATTTATTATCGTAATTTAACAATAGGCTTGGTTCCTCGGTACGACGGCCGGCGCCAACATCATAAATTGATGACTACTTTTTATATGACTTGATGTTTGCCTGCGCCAACCTATGATTTATACATGCACATTGTATTTTTCACTTAATGGAGCCTTTTCAACCGACACCTAAAATTTGCTGCAATTCGGGGTTGTATACCGGGCCCAGTCCTTCAACCTCAAATGCTTTTGAATTTAGGAAACGGCAACAAGCACTTTTTCAAATGGAATTGGAAATCATTTTGGTAATAAGGCCTACTTCTGAGTGCTATTATCTATGGAGAAAAACACGTAGAAATTCCCCCAACTTCGAACCGTGTGCGAAAGCCGATAAATCAAGCGTTATGTGTTCTTCCATCCGGAGAACCGTATTTTTTAGGTTATTTTAGTAATTGAGGTTACTGTATCACAGGCGTAAGCTTATCTCATTGCCAAGACAATTTGTAAAGTAGAGTCAAGGAACGCGATCGAAAATTGCTTCGTCGTTAATAATGTCACTAAATTACACTTACAGCAGCATGCATGCAGTTTATTGGTGACAACAAAGGGATGGTCTTATTCTACAGATGCGCAGAATCAGTACTAGGTCGCCTCACGCCGGCGCCCTGCGCTTATAGTGCCGCAGTAGTGCGCCCTCAGACGAATATTTTTTACGCTCGCACTACTACATCCCCTGTTTCATAACCACTTGAACATAATTTTGGAGGGCATTTGGGGCCAAAGCAGGAAACCGGGTTAGCTTAATCAGCCATTGGGTGGCAAGCTGGATCTTCCGACTTGTGTCCCGTTTTGCTGGGACGGATCACTATATGCCGTCAATTTGATGGACCCATCTTTATTTTGTTATTAATTCGGATGTAGATACATGTACATGAAGATTTATCATAAGCAGCTCAAGGTTTTCACTTCAACGAATGATGGGTAAGTTGATGCACTTACTCAGTAATAAAAAAATAATAACACCACCATGCATATCATGCAGATCGGTTAACAAAGGGATAGCCTTGTTTCTATTTAACGCTCATGCTCGAAACTAGATCGCCTAATGCCGGCACCTTGCGCTGTTATTTTTCCGCAGTAGTGCGCCCTCACACGAATAAATTACTACTAGCGGAAAAGTCTTTGGAATTCTGCACAGCGAGTTATTTTGGTCCCTGGGATTTTACAGAGAACCAATCAACGACCGCGGAATGTGAATCAAGTATAGTATGCAGTGCGTATACCGCACTGTATCAAAAATATACGGTACGTGTAACATTGTCTTACCAGTTACATCAAATTTCATTCATGATTTGTATTGGGGGCGCCCTTTGTTTACTTGTGCAGGCTTGCGCGTAGGTCAAGGGTCAAGCGCGACATGTACTGATTCGTTGTGAACGTAATTCCAGAAAGTAAGGCTTAGGTTTCCCCGGACTCTACACAATCGGTATGATTTCTGTTTCAATTGTTATTAATCGTTAACTGTAAACTTTGAAGAAGATATTTGGGTTAATTTGGGGGGCATTTTGAAGTGTTTAATCGTTTAAATCTGTGGGATATTTGGGTCATAATTTTGGAAGAACTTGTACGTGAAATCACTGCATTGTTATGTGTATCGTTCAAGGGTCAGGTAAATCCCTTTGTTTTGGCTAGTTATTCATTAGAGTTTTGTCATTTATTGCAGTGAACCGCTTACTGCCAGGCCATATCCACTCAGATCGCCGCGCACATCAGTTGAGCAATTATAACCAGTGAATGAAGGATCAAGTAAAGTGTACACAAGTGGAGACAAATAAAAGGACTGGAGCGAGTTCAAAAAATAGAGTTTCGACAATTTATTTCCCATGTACTAAGCTACATAGAAGTTCACGATTATTCTGGGATTAACTGTGAGTGCACATAAGTGTACAGTGTACTGTAATTAAGTAGAGATGGCAGATGCAGTTACATCAACACCATCAGTAGAGAAGGACACTGTCAGTAATGGTGGATCGGTGAAATCAACCCAATCGGACAAAGGTTCGAGGATGACAGATACGAGAGCACCGACTCCACCCACACAGGATGACAACGTTAGTGAACATGGATCAGTTAGATCCAACAGATCAATGAGAAGTTCCTGTAGCGTTGCGTCCATCGAAAAATATCGCGAGGCTAAGGCGAGGCTCGAGATTACTAAGCTGAGGAAAGAGCAGCTCAAGCGAAAGCAGCAACTGGAGCAACAGAAAATGATGTTGGAGATGAAATTACAACTTCAAAATGCGGAGGATGAAGAGGAGCAGGCAGAATTGGAGACACATATTTCGGGAGAGGAAATGCAAGAGGAATATGCCACAGAAGACAGACCAGATGTTACACAAGTAATTGACACTAGTGTAGAAGTCACAAGCAGTACTCTGGTTGTCAACAACCATGATCGAGCACAGGCCGACATGATAGATGGAAGTGGCATTATAACATTTCCTTCAAACACAACAGAGGAGAGTGTCACACCACCTGAAGTAACCTCACAGTCCACTCCAGCATCAAATGATCATGGAAGCATCACACAATTGTGCCAAGCCTTGACACTCACCATGAACATACCGAAGCCTGACATTAAGTCCTTTAGCGGAGACCCAGCGGAATATTGGGCATTCGCGACCAGTTTCGAGACAAACATCGGTTCCAAAGTGACTGATGCCCGAACAAGGCTGACTTACCTGGTGCAGTTCTGTCGAGGTAAGGCAAAGGAAAGCATCGAAAACTGTATCCTGATGGAACCCACAGAAGGCTACAAAACAGCACTTAAAATCTTGCGTGAGCAGTTCGGACAGCCACACTTAATAATGCATGCTCTGCTGCGCAAGGTTACCAACCGAGGACAGATACGACAGAACGATGGCAACGCCCTTTGGGATTTAGCGAGGGACATGAAGAAGTGCCAAATAACCTTGTCCCAGCTTGGATACAATGCGGACATGAACAGCTCAGAGAACCTACTTAAGGTTCAGCGTCTCTTGCCTGTTTATCTACAAGCAAACTGGGCCAAGAAGGCACAGGTGACCATCGAGTCCAAACGAGAACCAAGCTTCGCACAGATGACGGAGTTTATTGAGACGAAGGCGAAAACTGCCAGCAATATGTACGGACAGAATATCACCAAGACTTTCAGTCCGACCAGCACGAGTCCTTCCTCACGCACCAAACCGAAGGCTTACCCGGCCAGGGTGACTGCGCTGTCAACTAGTGTGGGTGGTGACTATCTTCATGAAGCAAAGAAGGACAAGCAAGTCAAATGTCTCTGCTGTTCCCAGCAACACAAATTGGCAGAATGCAAGACCTTCACACAGAAGTCATATGACGAGCGTCGTCAGTTTATGAGAGATAATAAACTGTGCGACAACTGCTTCATTCCATGGCATGTAGCCAGACGTTGCAGACTCAGCAGTCGTTGTGGGATTGATGGATGCACGTGGAAGCATCATACTCTCCTTCATCCACCTGTGCGGCTGTTGCCAATCGTGAGGAGCAGAAGGGCTGCGAAAATCCAGCAAGTGTTAAACCTGAATCTGCTGGTACATGTACCTCAACTGGGGCTGGGAGACGGGTGATGGAAGGAGAAAAGGATCAGCCTGGAGAGTGCCATGCTGTGACATCAAGGCAAGTGGCCTTGCGAGTGCTGCCAGTAAGGGTCAAACACAACGGCCGTGAGCTTGAGACTTGTGCTCTACTGGATGAAGGCAGTGACGTTTCGCTGTGCGACGAGGAGCTGGCTGAGCAGCTTGGGATCAGGGGTGAAAGGTTCAACTTCTCCCTGAATACAGTTGGAGGAACAAGCAAGTATCACGGCATGGAGATAAACCTAACAGTGAAGTCCATTCAAAATGATGAAAAGCTGGACCTACCGAGAGTGAGGACTGTCCAAACCTTACCTATATCAAGTAGCGTCTTCCCAAATCAGAAGGATGTGAAGAAATGGAGACATCTGGATGGAATTGAGTTCCCCCAAACTGACGGAAGGCCAGTTCAAGTTCTAATCGGCGGAGATGTCCCTGAAGCCTTTTGGGTGATGGAAGAGAGGCGGGGTGGACGCAAGGAACCTTATGCGGTGCGATCACTCCTGGGATGGACGCTCGTTGGTCCTACATCACCTTCCTTCAAGCAGGGAGCAGGAAGTTTCAATATCAACCATGCCAAGCTGCAAGACGACCAACTGCAACAGCAAGTGCAGAGATTTTGGGAGGTAGATTTTGGCGGATCTATCATGGACAATAAGCGTGGTGACTCTGTGGAGGATCGGAGAGCGAGATCCACCATGGAGGAGTCTGCAAGGCTGATTGATGGGCACTACGAAATAGGTCTACCATGGCGAAGACGAAATCCTGACTTGCCAGACAACCGGGCACTTGCTGAGACGAGGTTGGGTTCCCTTAAGAAACGCCTGCAGAAAGATGATGATTTGCGTCAGCAGTACAAGGAAACCATTGATGGGTATGTCCAGAGGGGATATGCAAGACCAGTGCTGGAAGAAGTACCAAATGTCGAGGTGGGAAGGAAATGGTATTTGCCACATCATCCTGTATTTCATCCCCAAAAGCCAGGAAAGATGAGAGTGGTATTTGACTGCGCAGCAAGATTCCGAGGTACATCACTCAATGATAATCTCCTACAGGGCCCAGACTTAACAAACAACCTGGTCGGTGTGCTGACTCGTTTCCGCCATGAGACTGTTGCATTAGTAGCAGACGTGGAGGCTATGTTCCACCAGGTACGAGTTCCCGAGAGAGACTGCGATGCCCTACGATTTCTGTGGTGGCCGAGTCATGACTTGTCCAAGGATCCGACTGACTTCCAGATGCTGGTTCATTTGTTTGGGGCAACATCCTCGCCCAGTTGTGCAGGATTCGCTCTGAGGAAAACGGCAGATGACTATGGTGCTGAATTTGGGGAGGCTGCCATCTCAGCAGTACGTGACAATTTCTACGTCGATGACCTTTTGGTGTCGGTGAGTTGTGCAGAAGCGGGTATTAACCTGGCTAGACAGCTCATTGATCTGCTCAGCAAAGGTGGATTTAGACTGAGGAAATGGATCAGCAATAACCGGGAGGTTCTGTCTGCTATTCCAGCAAGTGAGAGAGCCCCATCTGTGTTGGATCTGGATTTGGGAGACTTACCAATCGAGCGTACCCTTGGTATACATTGGAACGTACAGTCGGACACCTTTGGTTTCAAGACGGTTCTGAAGGAAAGGCCCACCACGCGGAGAGGCATCCTATCAATTGTCAGCTCACTTTATGACCCACTGGGGTTCCTAGCGCCTTTCATCCTACCTGCCAAGATTTTGCTTCAGGATATCTGCAGCAAGAAGCTAGGTTGGGACGAAAAGGTTGAGGAGCGAGAATTGTTGAGATGGAAGCGCTGGTTGGATGACCTGCCAAGATTGGAGGCTCTCACCATCCCCAGGTGTTTGAGGCCAAGGGAGCTAGAAGATACTGCAATCAGTCAGCTGCACTTCTTTTCAGACGCCTCCGAGCGTGGATATGCGGCCGTGGCTTACCTACGGACAGTGGATGGATCAGGAAGGATAGACTGTTCCTTCATCATTGGGAAGGCAAGGCTGTGTCCTAAGAGGTCGATATCCATACCGAGGTTGGAGCTTACGGCAGCTGTCCTATCAGTTCAGCTCAGCAAAATGGTTCAGGAAGAGCTGAGATTGCCCATCACCGACATTGTATTCTGGACTGATTCAACTTCGGTTCTGCAATACATAAGAAACGAGAGTAGGCGCTTCCGCACCTTTGTGGCAAATCGGGTTGCAAGGATCCAAGATGCCACCGATGAGTCACAGTGGCGATATGTCAACTCTGAATCCAACCCAGCAGATGAAGGGTCTAGGGGCCTGAGCGCTGAAAGGATGATCAAAGATGGCCGCTGGTTAAAGGGGCCGCAGTTCCTGATGATGAATGAGGACCATTGGCCAATACCTCCAGTTGTCCTGCAGGGTACTGTACCAAACCCTGACATATTGCCGCTCAATGATGCTCTTGAGAGGGATCCTGAACTCAAGAGGGTGGTGACGCAGACAGCCTTAGTGCAAGAGAAGTTGAAGGTTGATGAATTCCTGGCCAAGTACTCATCATGGAACCGATTGAAGAGAGGCGTTGCTTGGCTCTTGCGTTTCGTTCAGTATCTTCACATCCGCTGCAAGGGAATAGCAGATGACTCAAGCCTTAAACAAGGAGGTCTTTCCGTAGAAGAATGCCAGAGTGCCGAAAGGGGCATAATAAGGTACATACAGCGTCAAGCATTTTCCAAAGAGATAGATGCACTTCACTCGACGAAGCAGGAGACGGCCACCTGCGGAAAGAAGTCCAGGGGGCAACAACTCTCTCTTCACAAACTGAATCCTGTTTTGATGGATGGCATCTTGCGAGTAGGCGGTCGCCTTAGAAACGCACCAATTGATCAGGAGATGAAACACCCGATTATTCTTCCCAGCAACCATAAGGTGACAGAGCTCATTATCATTCACCATCACTTGCTAGTAGGGCACTCCGGGGTTGGAATGACATGGTCGTCGCTGAGGGAGAAGTTCTGGGTCGTCAGAGGTGGCGCAACTGTTAGACGTGTCATTGGCAACTGCTTTGAGTGCAAGAAGAGGAATGCTCCATTGAGACAACAGTTCATGGGCGACTTACCGGCGGCTAGAGTAACGCCAGATAACCCTCCGTTCACATCGGTCGGTGTTGACTACTTTGGTCCTGTCTACGTGAAGCAAGGCCGGAGTCACATCAAACGGTATGGGTGCATCTTCACTTGTTTATCGATGCGGGCAGTCCACCTTGAAGTTGCTCACTCTCTGGATACCGATGCTTTTGTCAACGCACTTCGACGATTTATCGCAAGAAGGGGCAAACCACAGATCATCATGAGTGATAATGGCACAAATTTCGTCGGGGGAGAGCGAGAGCTGCGGGAAAGTCTTGATGACCTGAATCAGCGGAGGGTTAGTGACTTTCTGCTGCAGCAGGGTATCAGGTGGCAATTCAATCCTCCAACAGCAAGCCATATGGGCGGTGTATGGGAGAGAATGATACGGTCTGTGCGCAAGATCTTAAGGTGTTTGTTGAAGGAGCAAGTTGTGTCTGATGAAGTTTTGCTTACCTTGATGGCAGAGGTCGAGGCAATTCTCAATGCCAGACCATTGACCCCTCTGAGTTTTGATCCAGGTGATGACGAGCCTCTGACACCGAATCATTTGTTGCTGTTGCGGGCTAATCCCAGCTTACCCCCAGGTCTGTTTCAGAAGGAAGATGCATACAGCCGTCGACGTTGGCGTCAAGCTCAGTTTCTGGCCGACCAATTTTGGAAGCGTTGGCTTCGAGAGTACTTACCTGTATTGCAACTTCGACAGAAGTGGACGCAGCGAGTACAGAATCTTCAAGTTGGAGATCTGGTCCTGGTGGCGGATGACAGGGTGTCTCGCGGTCATTGGCCTTTGGGAAGAGTCAGCCAAACCTACCCAGACCATGAAGGCAACGTCCGACAGGTGGAGGTCAAGACCGGGACTGGCTACTTCAGACGACCAATCACCAAGCTGTGTCTCGTGGAGAGTGCCAAGAACTAAGTTGTTGTTGTTACATGTATTCAGACTTTAAGGGGACGTTACATAAAGTTTGGGGAAAATAAAAATCTAGTAAGATAGTTCATTTGGGGCTGGGAATGTAACATTGTCTTACCAGTTACATCAAATTTCATTCATGATTTGTATTGGGGGCGCCCTTTGTTTACTTGTGCAGGCTTGCGCGTAGGTCAAGGGTCAAGCGCGACATGTACTGATTCGTTGTGAACGTAATTCCAGAAAGTAAGGCTTAGGTTTCCCCGGACTCTACACAATCGGTATGATTTCTGTTTCAATTGTTATTAATCGTTAACTGTAAACTTTGAAGAAGATATTTGGGTTAATTTGGGGGGCATTTTGAAGTGTTTAATCGTTTAAATCTGTGGGATATTTGGGTCATAATTTTGGAAGAACTTGTACGTGAAATCACTGCATTGTTATGTGTATCGTTCAAGGGTCAGGTAAATCCCTTTGTTTTGGCTAGTTATTCATTAGAGTTTTGTCATTTATTGCAGTGAACCGCTTACTGCCAGGCCATATCCACTCAGATCGCCGCGCACATCAGTTGAGCAATTATAACCAGTGAATGAAGGATCAAGTAAAGTGTACACAAGTGGAGACAAATAAAAGGACTGGAGCGAGTTCAAAAAATAGAGTTTCGACAATTTATTTCCCATGTACTAAGCTACAGTACGGATTACGTCTTTCTCCTGTTTACCACTGAACAAGCCAGCATTTTCCCATTTTTGGGAGCATTTTTGGTATAAGCAGGAAACAGTGGTAATTAGCTCAGTCAGTCACGAGAAGGGAAGGAAGCCAGATCTAGCGAGTTGTGCCTCGTTTTGTTGGGATGGATCACTTCGTCGCAGAGCTGACAAACCGGCGAATCGACCATTTTGGCGATTTCGAATTTTTGTTATTTTTAGGCTTTATGAAGGTTGCTCTTTCAAGTATTTATGCCAAAATTCTCAAATTTTGTCTGGATTTTGAGATTCAGAGCCCCCCTTGTGGCGAATCACTCACAAAAACAAATCCATAATTTGACATAGTGACGAATACGAAATTTCGCTGGTAACCAGCTTCTGTAAGGTGTGCGTTCCAAGTACCAACGAAAGTTATTCGTCAGTTTGTCGGATTGGCGCGCTGTGCGCGCGCGATCCGACAAACTGACGAATAGCATACAAACATTTCGCTGGTAACCAGCTAATGTAAGGTGTGCGTTTAAAGTACCAACAAAGGTTATTCGTCAGCTTGTCGGATTGCGCGTGCGTGCACGCGCGATCCAACAAACTGACGAATATCATACAAACAGTGTAAAGAACAACCGGATATTGCAGATTAATGTAATTTGACAAACTGACGAATGCGTTTACGATCAAATAAAACCATATCGAACAACTTCTCTGATTAAATAAGTGACCTGGTGGATACTTAGTTTCATATTTTATTCAGAATATATACTAAAAGGTTTTTATCGAAACATTAAGGGTAAAATAGGGCGCCCGGATAAGTGTCCAACTTCAAACGCGAATTACTCCAAACAAGGTTTTCGCTTATTCGTCGATTTGTCAGCTCTGCGACGACTTATGCAATACTATTCAGATGTTGCAGGCATTATCATTAACAGCTAAAGTTTTATCTTTGTTCATAAAATGTTTTACATTTATAGGGAAAATACAACATTTGCAAACATCAACAAATAAATCTACCAAATTATTTTGAAATACCTTGCTGGACTGTTAGTGAATGACAGTCGAAAGCTTCCTGAAAAATCATGGCACCCAGTATACTGTCATTGTCAAGGAAAGTGGTATCTATGGAAGTTTGTATCAATTTCCAACGATGGTCGGCTGATCACCGTTGGAGAAAAAAAACTGGCCTTTTTGTCAAATACTGGCCCCAATTGATCATATATAGTTAGCCTGTGTTTGTTTGCAATCGTTTACACACCTATGATTGGGTACAAGCCAGTTAGACTTCTTCACTGACCTTAAAATTCCCCAATGTCTATCAATTGCTCTGTTATCTTAAATGGAGTCTGGGAGTCAGACTACAGGAAAATGATTGTTTTTCTTGGTTCTAATAGCATCTACAATCCCAAAACGTAAAAAAGTAAGTGTAACAATATTTGCTATATATTACCAACTCCCAAAATCCATCCATTTCTGAAAATTACAGCAAATGATGTATATTCCCTTTAAAACAAAAAGAGTTTCGATAAGTGTACATGTTTGGGAAAATCTGTGTCAAACCAGCCAATTTTTAACTGCACTGAAAGTCCGTTAGGTAATCACACCTGTCATAGGAACTCCCCAAACAAAATCTTGGACTCCTAGGTCGAAGATCCCCAACCTTGGAAAGGTCTTTTACATTGCAATTTGTTATCATAAATGATTTATTGAGCACTGTATAGTACCTATAATGCCAAATAATACTTCTAGAAGACTATTTTTAATTGGCTGGTGAGGGTTTCGCTGCCTTGCCCGCTTAGAGGGGTGAGGAAGATCACAGTATGACGTCATAATGATATCACGGTAATTTGTCGATATTATACGGTATTGACTGAACAGTATGGATATCGAAGTCATACACAGTTTCAGTCTGACTCAGTGTGCACTTTTGTAGGTGTTTGTGGGGCACAATAAACTTGTGAACACGCAAGCACACACAATGGACCTGTGTAAAAGTCCACATAATGTCTTAAGCATCGAAACTTGTGAACCTCTTAATTTTCTTCACAGATCCACTCAGTGACTGCAATATAGTGGGTCAGATAGGAGAAATATTCGTGTGAAATATTGCATTTGGCTCACAGTCAGAGTATGTCCCAGGAAACACATTTGGCTATAGGGTAAAATGGTTGGAATCATGAATGCAGCGGGATCAGGGTCGTCGCAAGGGGGGGGGGGGGGGGCTGTGGGGGTTGACACCCCCATCCACAACTTCTGTCGGAAAGCCCATAATTGTTGTTGGCAAATTTGTACTATTGAGGGCCTTTTTTTATAAATTTGTTTTTCTTTTACTGTTGTCGGCAAATTTTAAAATCTCAGGACTTTTTTGTTTTTGCTTGTCAATTGCGTTGCAAGTTTGTCGCCAACTTTTAGTTTTCACACCTCGTATACATTTTTCTGTCGGCAAATGTGTAAATTTGAGGACTTTTTTTGCTTGTCGGCTGTTTTGTACGCAAACTTGTCGGCAAAATTGGTCCGCCCCCCCTCTCCATTGAAAATGTTCTAGCGATGCCCATGAACGGGATACACCAGGACTTGTATCCACCAGGATTAGCATCATCATCAGCACTGCTTTATAATAACAGTTAAGCAATCTCGCACTCCTATTTTTCAAATAGCGAATATTGGTTTGCAAACAATTTGTGTGCCTGTCGTGTTACTCAACGTTATTAATGATTCAACTAAACTATCTGTTTGATATCGAAGGTCCACGCCCTCTACACTGCTTGATTCCAAAGACGTCAGTGCTAGTAAAAATATTGGCCATAGCCAGTTGTGTGAGGGCGCACTCACTGATCTCCATATGAAATGAGGATAGAACATTGGCTGTTAGAAGCAAAGTCACCGTCCGCCACATTACAACTCCAAGAACAACTGTAAAGAACGCTATCTAATCGCCGTACACTTTTTACATCACAAATTATTGGGATTTTTGTCAACGGAATTAAAATGGCAGCACACAATGTAAAAATCCTGGGCAAATAATTCGTTGGGCAAAATATAAACAACGCAATAAGTATAGGCAATTTTGCCGAATAGTTGAACGTGTTAACTATTCGCCAATCGTTGGTCGAATAATGAACCCATTTTTTCTGCCTGGGAAAGTTTCATATACTTTTAGATGACATCTTTTAATTATTTTGAAAAGTGCTGGCTCCCTCCCTACATTCGAATGAAAGGACCAGGAACGCGTGCGGCTTGGGGTTCGGGGCCGCTTAAGGGCCCCAAATTATTTTTTTTTGATTCTAGATGCTCTGTAGTGCAATCTGAGGCAATTTTTGACCACTTTGACTTTTTTTTTGGAGGAAAAGATGGTGGTGTACGCAGTGCCTGCCTTTATTGCAACGTCACTTAATCACAAAAACAATAATTGGGTTAGTTTTTTGTGGGGGGGAGGGAATGGCCCCCGTTCCCCACCCCCTGGATCCGCCCGTAGGCGATCCGCCCCTGGGCGATGAGGTTATCATGATTTTTTTTTAGTTTGGGCCCCAAAAAAGTGAATAATAAACCTGATCAATTTTCGTTTTTGTTCACATCACTGCCCTCTGGGCACGACCACAACAACAGGGTGTTTTGTACTAGAGAAACGGTGTAATTTGTCATTGAACGAACTTTCCGTGGATAAAGTAAAGAGTTTCACGATAAAGATTTAAAGACAGAAAAACGCCGTGAAATTGCAACATCGATCCGACTTGATGCGACACTGAACTTGGCAATGGTACAAATTGCACAAAGGCAAAAATACAGGGGGTGAGTAAAAAAAAGTTGAATCCAAACATTATTTTCCATAGTCTAAAAAAAATATATAGTTCCAAAATAAAATAAAGACTGGAAAGCCAAATTCATAAGCTACTTTTACATGAAAAAATTACTGATATTGCTCAATCCGTTCAAAGAATATCACCATTTAAACGCAATGACCCTTAAGCCTGTCGGTTTTAGGCATATAGTCTCGTTTCTTAGAATGAAAAACGGATTGTGAGAGGGTGACCGAGTGATTGTTAACGCATTTTTTTTGGGGGGGGGGGAAAGGAATTGATTTCTAGTCGGTGCGTGTTTGCCTTCGAGCGTGAACTTAGCAGGATCGAAAGTTAGACTAACGAGATATTTTTGTATTAGAACATCAGCTGCATTTGTTTTATCAACATATTGATGTAGATTAGGTTTGGTGTTGTATTTGTGGTGCACGTGAACTGCTTCATGCTCATTGGTCAATGAATTAACCATGTTATGTACTGTTTAAGAACCGCCTTTCCAAAGCCGTTTTTGTACAGCCCAGTAATGCTTTTAATTCGATCGCCGTGAAATTTGGCGACTTGTCCACTTCGATGCAGGGTCAATGTGATATTAAAGAATTTTGCAAAATTTCCACCGTTTGAACGGAAATCGAATAAAAAGTTCGAGAATCAAAATGTTATTGTTTAAACATTTATAAGTCAGAACAAGAGTACCATCCTGACCCGATCAAAATTTAACTTCCCATCCGATCGTTTCTGCATGAAACGAACATGCATACCGAAGGCGAAATGGCTATTTGCTGTATACTAACTCAGTATTAAATCAGGCATTGTAAATTAAAAAAAAAAGAATCTGCAGTGTTGGCTTATGTTTGTTGTATCAATGTATTTAGCATATAGTTGTCCATGGATAATACTAAGATTGTTTACTCCGATAATGTTAATGCAATCAAAAAACGCTTCATATATCAGCTTCATCGGTAGTGTCGTGACTGAATGCATTGAACCGAAAGTGCACGTATCGAACTTTATAGGCATGACGTCACTGTATCGAGGAAAAACGTATTACACTCCTAAACACTACTCAGATTGACTACAAGTTTAAGTCTGATTTGACTGCATTTTTTTTAGTGAAAGCTCAGAATATATGCAGCCTCAACCTACAAAATCTTCCAATTGCCTCCATGCATGTACACATTAGATGTAGCCTCAATCCTCCTAAATCACCCGCTGTTTCCTGTATTTATTTATTGGTCGGGCCACTACTGCATCAATTTTTCAAAATCCTCCAAAAGGCACCGTTGATATATTGAGGCAGTGCCGTCGATATTCAGAAGTAGTGTGGATGATTTCTAGAATAATATAAGTATAAACAACACAAGGTACAGCCTAAGTCCATGCCACAATGCATGCTCCGAAATCAGCCTACACATTTTGTCATACAGCCTGGATCCTTCGAAATCCTATGCAAAGACAGTTGTGGAGGATTTGGGAAGCTTAGAGTGAATGCTTAAAGGTCTTCTTCACACCGAGAGATTCACGTCAACCAAACAATAGATTACGACGGAGAAGCTCATTTTTTGTTATTACGACTTGTTTTTACATTGACAAGTGCAGTGAACAACCGCACCAACATGTACAATTTTTTTTTACAAATATTGATGTTGAGGTCGCGTCACTCGCGTGACATACGCGACCCTTCAGTCAACGGTTCACTTTTGCAATGCATATATATATATCTTGAAATACAAATGGTTAAGACAAGTGTTGCCTGTCGGCATGACGTCACATGACACATGGTATGTACATGTAGAGTGAAACATCGTAAACGTGAAAAAGAATTAATGATCCGGGCTAACCAACATTTCAAAGTACACTTGAATGTAATTTGAAAATAATGAACCCTTGTTGACGTGTATCGTGCGTTGAGTATCTCATTTCAATCGGGCTGAGTACCAGTGATAACATAATCATCATCATCCTTGGGTGGGGAAGAACACGTGGGTAGATACCACCCTTAATTTTGAATGTAAATATAGGTCACTAAGACGTATGGCCAGATCACATGACCTTAGTATTATCACTTTTACCTTTTAGTTTATCAATGCAGTGCGGAGCTAATATTTTGCTCTTAATTGTAATAGCAAATCAGTTTCACACCGAAAATGTACACTTGGGGAATTGTAGAATATTACTATTGATTCCCATTTTCTAACATCCCGTTAAAAAAATACAATATTCTAACTATTAAAACTACTCTGGAGTTTCGATGATCATCAGCTTGTATATACAGGAATTCAAAAGATGTAGTCCGAAAATTTGCGACTCTCAATACTGTGTACGAGAGTCCCAAATCTTAAGGTACCGAAAACATGCAATACAAGAAAACAGACTGGCACATGAAACAACCAGTCCAACAACTCTTTAGTACTGCATCAATCAACTGTCAGCAGACTGTGCCAAATATCTAGGATGTCGGGTACTAGGTCAATATTTCTACACATTTCTCCATAGTCAGGAACCAGACTAATGACAGTGAATGAAGAAGTCAGTCTTGTCAAACAGTTGGACCATGGATGGACATGTATAAGTCTAGTGTTTTAGCCTCATTTTGAAATCATTTGACTTCCCTCTCGTGTGCAAGCCACTGCCAAATATTGAAGAAAAGTCTCCTGTCAAAATAGAATTGAGTCTTCAAACTTGGTTGGTGAAATACTGAGGACCTTTTCTTCGCCCATTGAAAGTTTTGGAGAAATTTGCTGGCTAAAGAGTGAGTTAAGTTGGCCTGAAATTCTTTTGCATCCTTTTGAGCACTTAAGGTCCCAGTTTGGAAAAGATGTACAGTTTATTACAATAATTTTGTATTTGTCTGGCCAAAATAAACATGTTTTGCACCGCATTCGTAGCAATAATTAAGCATTGTAATCAGCTCACATTACGTGCCTAGCGTAAATCCAACTCAGAACAAACAGATAATTTACACACGAAAGCCAATTAATTGTAAATACCTGAGAAATTAATGAAAAAGAAAGTGTACCTTAATAGGAGCCGGGCCATGCTCCCTATTGGATCCTCGGTCATTCCCACAAGCTGCTGCTCTGGTGGTACTAAATATGTACATGCATGAGATAGTGATGTACATGAGTAATATATCCATCTTGGCTGAGGAAATCCCAGAAGAAACTCAATTCAAAGTACTGTGGTAAAGGGAGATGCCGGACGAAAAGTCAATGGTCATTCTTTGCCGAGCCCTGGTCCATTTGTAACGGTTGAATACAAACAACACAATTTAAAGAATTCTATTGGAACGTAACAATTGGATAAGCCTTGCATCGTACAGTTGCTGGCAGTTTAGTTAGTCTTGTTATAAAAGGAACCCAACTACACGAACAAGTTTTAACAATGGACACTATTACACTGGCTACTAAAGATAACATATTTAAGGTTATGACAACGGAAATAAGCGACTAGGATTCATAAAACATCCAGGTAATTTTACATTGAAATATAATTGTGTCCAAATTTCTAATTGTGATATTTGCTTATATTTTTAAAAGTGCACTTTTTTAACATTGAAATGTTCAATGCGTTTCTTTACAACAATTAGGGTGCTGTTGCTGTGATTACATTTAAGGCACACAGTTTTCAGTTTGAAGGTCTCAGTTCAAATTATGAACCCGAGATTGCTTCTTAGTGGAGTTATTTGTGCGTTAAGTTCGTTTGCTCGTTGATTACATTTCACAACTGAAAATACAATAATTCACTTACCACATAAAATCCGAAACTCTGGTAACGTTTGGTGCTGAAGCAATTGTGTAGTTCTTTATAATAAAACATCGCCCTGCCAAAGGCTGACTAATAAGTCTCCCGATCCTGTGGAAGAAGGCAAGGGTTATATCAGCAGCTTGGTTCAAATTGAAGGGAACAGCTCCTCTTTTTTATTTCACCTCCAAACAACAGTTTTCCTATCATGTTTCCTGTCCAACAACCAACAACTGCATGCACTCTCTTGTCTTCAACAGCGTCTCCCAAGCCTACGAATATATGTAGCAACCAAAACACGCGCGTCTCGCACAATGACCCCATGGCCCCTGTCAGCCTGCCCAGGTGAACGATCTATTTTTAAAACTTGTTTAGAATAAAAGGTTAGCATAACAGCGTACGCTATGTATACAATGTACACAAAAAAATAATCATGTTCCCAAGGCTAAAATACTGAAGGTTCTGCTGAGAGACATGAGCGACTTCAAAGATTTGCTCAACAATATGGAGATCCGCAGTCACATGCTGTAAGCCAAGAAAAATCCAACCAAACTCGCTGGAAAATGCAGACATGAAGAGTAGGTTCCCTATATTGAAGTCGAAACATTACTGCAATCATTCAGCACATCGCTGATCGAGTAATTCAAGTATTTGAAATACAAAAATAAGGCAGCATTTTCCGGTATATCACTTGATCATTCAATCGTCAAATGATTATGGTTTCGTCGGCTAGTTGTACGAGGGCAGTGGAAACAAAACACATTTCCTTTTAGCTTTTTGTGTCGGTCCCTGTATTGTATTAAAACTAGAAGTTCAAAGATGCCTGACCCATGACCTCGAAAACAAATGCCTGCAGACATATTTAGACGAATTCTCCAAATTTCCCCATGAGAGTGACAAGACGTCTAGAGGCATGGGCGTCGCCAGGATTGTGTTCTAGAGGGGGCAAAACATATTTTTCCATAAAAATTTCTCAACATATTCTCGATTTCTCAGTTTTAGAGGGGGCAGGGACATTTCGCCCCCCCCCAACTCATTGAATTTACATCACTATGACTTCGCGCCTCTTTTTCTTTTAATTTTTTCTCTTTTTTTGGTCTTTTTTTTGTGGCTTTGCCGGGGGGGGAGGGGGGGAAGGGCCCCCCTTGCCCCCCTCGCGACGCCCATGTCTAGAGGTAAGGAATCAACTTTTCAAGAAATTTAGCTTGCATCACAATGACGGAGGAAGTTAAGACCCTATTCAAAACACATTGCGGGTTATCGCTAGCCTGTACTACGCGATATTCACAATTGAAAAGTGGGTACCGGATCAAGTTGGTCCTTTTACTGAGCCCTATTTAATGGCTGGAACTGGGTTTTCAACAATATTTACTGGGTGTTGGAATGGAAAATAATCAGCTGTATTTAAACTACACTCTTTATTTTGTAAAACAAAACAAAAGGGAAAGAATGTAGTATCCAGACGCCACTTCTTCGATTGTTTACAAAGTCTAGGGAGAGTTGATTAGAGCACATTTTCAAAGTATCGTCCAACAAAACTGGATTTTTTTTTCAGTCCACTCCCAGATTCATGTATTACCAATATTTGTTCGATGTCTGACCTTCATTGCAAAAAGTGGCGTCAGAATGCAACATTCTTTTCCGCTCAAGAGAGAGCCGTTGGATCCACAATACACGAAATTGTCGTCGAGTCACGATAGCAGCTCATGCATGTACATGTACGTGAACGAACTCATGTGCAGAACTTTCTCGACAAGTCCAACAATAAAAATCCGTTCAAAACAACGGATTTTATTCACATTTGATACTCAAGAAATGTCCTGCATGTTCAGATAACATGAACTCAAAAAGTAGCGTCCACAAATTGAACACTGCCAACGACTGAACGACAAAAGTGAAACTTACGGTACGTCTGCAAAGGCCCGATGCTTGCGAGTTTTGCACGTGCGCACGTATGCGCGCACGGCTAGGCCATGGCGAAGTACGTTGCATAGGAAAGTTAGGCTCGGCCCAAAACTTAGTTTATTACAGAGCTGAAGACCTCCAAACTAATTGTAAAACTGAAGTTTCACTAAGAGTATAAAAAAATATAACGGCACTTTAAAAAAAATTCAGGCTTTAAAATTGAAGATTATAATTTTAACATGGTATTTTAATATCAATTAACCGAGAGCACGTAATCGACGGTGCGCCTACTGTACACAAAGTAGACTGGTTACATGTCCTAAAGTCTCATGCATATGCACTGATCACTATATAAGGATCAGTGCTCATATGTCGAATAATTGAGGCAAAAGTTGTTTTGAGTGCAGTGCGGTGGACATACATGACTCTTTTAAGGAGGGGGGGGGTAAGTTCGCAAGAAAACAAAACAAAACATTTGGGAAGATATTTTCTGGCCGGCTGGGAATTCAGAAATTGGGCGAGATAAAAAGAAAGGGGGGGATTAAACATATATTCAAGTCCGAGGGGATGAATGCAAGGTTAGCGTTCATGTACACACATGCATGAGCGTCGTGAGGAAAGGGGGTAGCCCGGGGGCAAGCCAAAAAAAAAATACAAAAAGGAGGCGTGACAAAGGCAAAAAATAGGGGCGAAGTCATATCGGTGTTAATTTAATGGGTTGGGGGGATTTCCTTGCCCACCCTTGAAAATGATAAATAAAGAATATGCTGAAAAAGTATAGGGGTTTTGGGGGGGAAATGTGCTAGGAAACGACTTATTCGTGAAAAATACACACACAAAAATGTTTTTAACTTTAAACATAGAAAATCAAAAGAAAGCATTCAAACGACATTTGCAACAACATCAACTCGACTATTTATTTATCTATTAATTGCTAAGCAATTGACACTGAGATGGCCGTGAGTAATAAGCTTTTGATAAATTAATGGTTAAACCATGATTATGAAACAGCAATTTTTTTGTTAACTTTCTAAAAAAAATGTCCGCAACATTGCTGATGAAACAAATTTCATTTATTTTTATTAAGGGTGCGTACGTGGGTCACTCAAATAAACAATTTGAGCTAGTTTTTTTTTCTCACCGAATCGGCAGGGCATATGCATTAATTTCCGGGCAATTAGCAACATTCCTACTGGTAATAATAGGAAAAATTGGGGAAAAAACTAAATTAAAAATTTTTTTAGTCACAATTTTCAAAACTGATTAGTTTTTGCCAAATGAGCTTGAAGAAAAAATATATGCTTACTACTCTACTTAGCCAGTTATTTTTATTTGAATACAATGTGTTAATATTGAAATTAAGGACAACTGAATAATTTTGCTGCATTAAAAAAAATTCTATTGAATATCACCCATGCCTAGCACTAACAGCATAATAAACGTTTACTTCAATTGTTCTGAATTTCTCTTAAATCTTCTTAAAATATAATTGAGAAATATGGATAAATGATTTCCTTTGATGAACTCAGGCTAGTAGACAGTTCCTGTAACTAGTTTTCTTCAGTGGCCAGTGGCGAGTACAGTTGAAGGCGTTGGGTGCGTTTACGCATCACGACAATCAGTGTGCCGAGTACCAGCACGCAGCCAACCAACAGGCAGACAGTAGTCAGAAGGATTGGCAACTGAACAGACGACACCTCACCTCCTTCTGAGAAAAAAACAAACAAACACGTACAAATGCTAATATTATTTAAGCAGGAACTTAACACAAAATATCAGTATCCGACTCAACCTATTCAACTGTAATGCACATATTTTGAATTGTTGGCACATCCTCCATCTTTGTCCATCCCACCCTAACCATCCGAATATCCACCCCAATTGCATTTGACACAAATCACACACCTAAGTGTGTATTTGCCTGCAATCAGGGACCCCCTATTGTCCCTTTTTTTACTCTTTTAACTTGATAGGAAGACCTCCAATACGTTTTGTACAGGAATCCAACTTGGGTTCCTCTCGGGAATTGTGGACCCTACTGTCCTCTATTGAATGCAGAAACAAACTTCCATTCTCACTACATACATCCCAATCGAACCTAAAAAGCCCATCCCTGCTTATACCCTTTCCCAACCCATTTTTCCCTACCCCATTCCCACCCAACCATGCTCCACACTCTTTATAAATGTATGCCATCATGAACCTAATATTTAATCAAAATAATATACCCCACTCCACCCTACACCATCCCATCTACTACATTCCACCCCTCTATTCCAACACTACTCTCTGCCCAATCTATCCCTTAACCCCCAATCTATCCCACCCTGCCAACCATACCGCACCAATTTAAGTCCAACTCGAAACTGCCCTATATCCTACCCCACCCACCACAAAAACAATCCATCCCTTAACCCCCACTCCATCCATACCACACCCAACGCACTCCATGGTTCCCTATTCCACCACCCTATTCCCTACAACAACTCTAATCCTTCCTATTTGCATTCTCTTCCTTCCATTTAATCCCCCACCTTCCATTCAATCACACCCTGTCCACCACACACACAGTCCCACTGCATACCAATGCCATCTTATCCCATGTACCCTATACCATGTACCCTACTCAAACATTATTCCTGCCTATACCAATCCTTCCCTATAACTTCCTCTCCATTCCTATATATACCAGCCCACCACACCATGTCCCATTCTACCCATCTGAACTATTATATCCCACTCTACAACACTAACAATCCCCCTCCCTGCCTAATCCTCCCTAAAACTTCCTCTCCATCCCACCCGGCCCACCACATCCAGTCTAATTGCACACTCCCTTATCCCACATACATGTACAATATCCTGCCCTAACATACCCACCAACACCTATCCTACCCATCCCTACCCAATCACTCCCTTAACCCTTCCAATCTATCCATCCCTGCAGCACATCCAATGTCTCCCTACTCCCACCCTGCCCCGTCTCAGCCTACCCCATCCCACCAACCCCATCCTAACCTACCAAATGTCATCCACCCTATCTCTCTGCCCCTCCCTATCCCACTCACTACTACTCTGCATATACTACACCAGACTTGGACCCCGAGTGCAGAAAAACATGCAAAATAAACTAGGGCTGACTTACATACTGACTCTTTAGCTGACAAAATTCACCAAAATTCTTATGAGGCAAAGACTATAGGTTCTCAGTATTTCACCAGCCAAGTTTAAGGTCTCAATTGAAGTTAAAAGGAAACTTTGCACCTGAGAATGAACAGTTTCCACCTGAGGGTGAAGCCCAGTGATTTCAATTCATTTTGAAGCCAAAGGGTAAGGCTAGACTGGTACATGTTCAACTGGTTTTTGTTTATTATGATTAAAGGGAATATACATCATTTGCTTTTGCTGTAATTTTCAGAAATGGATGGAATTTGGGGGTTTGAAATATATCGCAAATATAGTTACACTGACTTTTGAGGTTTTGGGTTCGAAAATGCTATAAAAACCAAGAAAAAAAATCATTTTCCTGTAGTCTGGTTCCCTGAGAAAATTTTAAGAAACACACACACATTGGAACATTAATTGGTAAGGGCAGGGGTCCTGGAACCTACCTAGCTATAGGTGTGTAATCGTTGCAGAAACAAGTGCAATGGTCAATGTAGGCCAGTGGTTTTGAAAAATCCAGTTTTTCGTTTTTCCAGCGCTGATCGGCGTTTGGAAGTAATCAAATACCACTTTCTTGAAAATGACAGTAAACCAGGTGCCATGATTTTACAGGATGCTTTACTTTCATTGAGATGCACAGTCATGCAAGGTATTTCAAGCAAGTTTGGAAGTTTTATTATTTGATGTTTGCAAATGTTGTATTTTCCCTTTAACTCTGGTTACATGACTATGTGTAGAAATAGAGAATGTGTAGAAAAAGATCAGGTACCAGATCTTTTTGTTGACACAGTCAATTGATGCAGTACTTAAGGGGTCGTGGGCTGGTTGTTTCATGTGGCAGTCTGTTTTCTTATATTGCATGTTTTACTATCTTACAATTTGGCACTCTAACACCCAGTAGTGAGAGTTCAAAACCTTTGGATTAACACTTACACCCGCTTCCTAGTCATGTTCCATAGCCAACCCTCCTCCTTTCCCTACCTTCCTCCCATCTTCCATCACGGATATGGGTCCCTGCGTGATGGCATAAGCGCGGGAACCAGACGCAGATCTGGCATGGCGTCTGTGCACACCGGGGAGTAAGTTCATGCTTCTAGTTGGACATCCGATGGCACAGCGCGAGGATGCATCAGTGGAGTTACAAAGAACCATGTCACAATGGACGTACACCTATAAAGGAAATAAATAGGTAAATAAATAAATAACCTGACATGCAACTGTAGGTCTATGACATGGTGTCTGGCAGAAATATGAATAAGAACATAGTGAAACAAACAAGCAATCAACTTAAAATTTGGAATTTTCGAAAGAACAATTAGAAACTTGCTCTATATGATTTTTTATGAATGCCAAGGCTTCATAGCAAAGCTACAAAAGAAAGGACAGATTTTTGCATCAGTGGAGTTACACAGAACCATGTCACAATGAACGTAGTACACCTATAAAGGAAAGGACAGATTTTTGAATTAAGATGAAAATCATGCATCTGCTACTGAATCATTTTTGCTGACAAGTGGCAACTGACATGCAACTGCAGGTCAATGTCAGGGTGAAGTGCAGAATTTATGAATAAGACCATAGTGTAACAAACTCAATTAGCTTGAAATTTGGATCCTCCAAAGAACAATTTGAAAGTCGCTCTTTTTGATTTCTTTTTATATGTGCCCAGCCTTAGTCAATCTCTGTTGTAAGAATATTATGTAGCAAAATGTGCAAAATTCAGAAATTAATAAATTAAAACTGATTGTTTTTTTTCTTCAATGAAATTATATAATGTAACATTAAAGCCCAACTATTTCTCAATCAACTCCTTGAAATGCTGAATCTGGGTTGAAAATGATTGAATAGGCATTGGATAGGCACTGAAGTTGGTGACATCACAGGTAAGAATATCCCCAGTAAAATGTTCACCCTAGCCCTTAATGGATTGTTTTTCTGGATCTAGGGACTTCAATGGAATGTAAAATTGAAAACATTGTCAGGCTTTAATTGCATTAAAGAAAAAAAAACATTAAGCAGTTTTAATAACATGTTTTTCTTTTCTTTTCTGATTGTTGCTTTTTTGCACACTATCTGTCAGTACAACAGATGTACAGTATAGTATGCACACTTAATCATTAATATAAGAATATTGGCACACAAAAAAACAAGTTACTTTTGAATCTTCCAAAGAACAATTAGAAACTTGCTCCATTAGGTTTTCATGCTAGGTGCCCAGCCTTACTAGATTTGATTGGTATGTTATACCACTCCAACTCTACTACAGTACGACATACATGTATGCACAGTTCAGGTCAAACAACAAAGGCACTCTTCAATTTTTGACCCTACTGCTTTGCTATACAGCGCCCTCTTTAATTGATGCATATTTTTGTTATACCTCAAGGAGATTTAACACCTACCACCGGCTGAGGTAGGGTGTCTACGAATGCGAAGGCATCAATCTGAAAACGTTCTACGTCCGGGTCGTCTGATGGATGGAACACCACTGTGTTGTCCTCGATGCACCTGCACAATAAAAATTTGATACAAGAACAGCAAAATGGGTGGTCAAGACTCTGTGCCAGTTTAATTGAGAATACAGGATCTTCTAAATGTCAATTACACGTTTAGGCAAAAGATCAAGAAGGTCATAATTGTTTCTCTCTGTGATTCATGTGTAGAATCAAAGAGGCACAGGGTACCACAACTTCCTAGCCCACGTTTAAAGAAAATAAAACAAAAGGCCTGTACTTAACTAGGCTCTGAAAATGAGGTGATATCCATTTTGTTCAGAAACATGTATAGAAGCCTTTTGATTTCTATTGTTGTTTCCTGGGTGTGGGCCCTAGCAAAAATGTCCCATGGCGAGGCCATTGGATCTCCATGGGACCCAATGGGAAACACATGGGAATTATAAGGATTCTCATGGTGGTATCTTTAAACAACATCATGGTGGTCTCTTAAAACAACATGGTTTCCCATGGGAACACCATTCACAGCTAAAAAAAAACGTTTTGGTGTCCCATGGACACCATTTTATCCAGGGGAATAACCTCACAGTGAAAATTCCGTCAGAAACATTCTATGTGAAAAATCCCTTGCTACATGGGAAACCCATGGGTACCGGTACATGGGGTCAAACCCTCATGGACCACCATGAGAAATCCCGATGGCGATCCCATGGAAAAGCTCCACGGTTATCCCATGGGAAATCTCCATAGCGATCCCATGAGAAATCTCCATGGTTATCCCATGAGAAATCTCCATGGCGATCCCATGGGAAATCTCCATGGGATATTTTTGTAAGGGGGAGGTGAAGGGAAAGTGGGGGAAGGGGGGGGGTGAGGGGGCAGTGGGGGAAGGGGGACTATGACTGTGCTTGACGGTGTGACGGTGCGTGATTTTTGTTGATTATATGTATTAAAGTATACATGTCCATGAACTCAAAGACATATAGCACACAAAAATCGTTCCCTGAAGTCTGTTGGTAAAATTACATCGGCAGAAGAACCAGCTTGTTTGATTGATTCTGAACATGCTCTTGTTGTAAGACAACACATTTTATTTGCCCATATAAACCATTAGCTCACCCGTCTTGGATGAAAGTGTAACGATGGAAATCATCCGAGGTGGAGGAAGGCGTGGCGCGACACGTCTGCACAAACAGCTCCAGACCAGGCTCACTCCAAGTTCGAGCCTCGAAGTAGAGCTTGTTACCCATCACGACCTAGACGGGGTAGTCAGCAGGCTGGTAGGGTGTGGTGTAATCGTTGCCATGGTAAAGGCTGAGGGAGAAGTTGAAAGAGCCGAAACCATCCTCGCGGAATGCGATCTTGGAGGTATCCGGAAGGAAAACTACTTTTTAGTCAAAGATGCACTAGCCTCGATTCTTAGTCTCGGGTTACCACAGCCTGGTCATTCCTTAATTCCAACCCAGCTAAGTTAGCTTCCAAGTGCATCATTCACTGCACTAGAATATAATATCTAAGTCTTGGTTTTAACTCTGCCTGATTTCATCAATTAACAGAGGTCAGTGCTCCAAATCCATAGCCCAGTAAACTCTTTCAAGTATATGATGCACAGGGACTGTGACCCAATGTTTGGGTCTTGGGTTATAATCATACTGCCTGGTTTCCTCAATGTATGCTCAGCGTTGTCCCAAGTGATTGTGAAAAAAACCATTAACAAACTACTCGGATGGAACTCAATTCCAAGACCTCCTGCATACTTGTGCAGACATCTTACCACTTGACAACTGAGCTTGCCAGGGTCGGCTGGCTGGTTTGAATCCAATCGCAACCAAACCATCCATGTTTTATTTTATGGATAGTAGTATTCCATCTACTCCATCTTATGGAACCATTTTACAAAAAGCAGCTGCCAATTTTTTCCCTCTTAACTAACCTGACAGAGTATGAAGCTTGAAGGAATCTGTCTCAAGGACCTGGATCCCGGACGACTTCTACGCTGGAGAGAGTTGGCAACCAATGCCAAACAGTCTGAAAATGACGGGGGAAAAGAGTGACTTTAGCATGGAAAATGGGACGACAACATCAAACAATGGAGTAATCGCAGCCTAAATGAGTAGATATGATCGGTACATGACAGGATATGTTTGGCAGTCTACTACCAACAGTCAACCTGGTTTGGGGAAGTCAGTGAACAAATATTATAGCATCAACATATCATTGGTCAAATATCCGAATGACTGAATAGTTGGCACAGCCTTAGCCGCCATCAGCATAATCAGCGAGGAAGGCAGATGCAGCAGGGGCGTGTAAAACTTGATCAGTGACTTTTGAATATTCAAATTTTCAGTCAAGTGCAGTTTGAATAATGAATACTAAGGGAATAAATGTGTGATCCGGAGGTTTTTATCACTCTGTTTAAGACCACTTAGAGTCTGGGTGCTGATAATTACCTGAGCCGGAGGCGAGGGTAATTATCAGCACCCAGACTCTAAGTGGTCTTAAACAGAGTGATAAATACCGACGGAGCACATATTTATTCCCATTCATAAATACCTTTTCGGTAAAAGAATATCCTATAATTCGTTCAAAACATCCGATTTTGTTCAACAAATTCACTTTATGTTTTTTGAAACATCCCTCTTGCAAAATAATGGAGTGTTCAGCCGGCGAGTAAGATGTGAACAACCCTTTTATGGAGATTGACGCGCGCGTATCATGTTCTGCGCGATGTCGCACAGAACGCACCTGGCGCGTTGCGTTTTGAATTTAGAACTATAACATTCTGACTCCCTGGTAGTGTTGCACATGCCTATGTGAGGATTGTGAACATTCAACCAATGAAACGATAAGAGGCACTGGAATTTTAGGAGTCCACATTTTATTGTGACACTGGAAAAGTGTTTAAGACCAGCTAGCCATGTCTTTATCATCCGTTTAAGACCGGCCACGTGACGGGCTCTCGACCAATAGGAATGCGTAAACTGTCTTAGGTATTTATGAATAATTATTAAATATGGATAGCCCTATAAAAGGCATAGTTCTATTGTTCAAGTTTGACAACTGCCACCTTTTTGACAAAGGGCACTTCACACACATGTACATGTACACGATTCTAAAATTTGTCACATACTAGCCAATCCACTGCATGTACCTAGAAGAGGTTAATAAAAATAAATCTATGGGGTCTACATGATGCTCTTTATGTGTTGTTCAATTAATTCCTGTGTGCACTCAAAGCCTGATCAGCAGCTAGGTTAGGCATGTACATATGTAAAAGTTGATCAAGGAATGTGTAAACGAAATTTCAGCTTCCTCCAAAAGGTAAAATTATGAAAACATTGTTGTAATTTGTTTGGCTACGGCAGCAGAAGTCGTACGCGTACGCAATGAGGACGTTGCAATTCTCCTGCGCAGCCTGGGCCCGGCTGTGGTGTATATAACAACGCTTATTGGAGAGACAGGGTACCAGGCATAAGCTAAAATATGGCCCATGAACATGAACACAAAAAAGTCTGGAAATATCGCCGGAAAAAAAGTCACAAAATTGGAGCATTTTAACTGTTTATTTCGTTAAAAGGTATTAATTAATGGGAATAACAGTGCGAGGATCCGGTCTTCACTGCGTGATTATGACCGGGTTTGGGGGTGACCGCTGTTAATGGACCTCGACTTCGTCTCGGTCCATTAACAGCGGTCACCCCCAAACCCGGTCATTATCACGCAGTGAAGACCGGCTCCTCCCACTGTTATTCCCTTAATAATCAAGTTCAATGGAGAACAATCAAATAGGCCTACCAAATCATTTTAAAATGTATAGCACTATAACGAATACTTACAGTGGTGTGAAATGTATGGGTATAACAGAAACCGCTGCACCCTATTAATAAAAGTACATGTATGTATTACAGGTACCAAGGTACTCATAACAGAATAATAAAAGGGCTTTACAGTTTTTGTTATCATGCATGTCATGGTTATAGTGTAGTCTGCAACTTTTGCAAGAGTCAACTGTCACACATGTGAAATACACATGAAATTTGGTTTCGGCATTCAAAATCCTTCATTTTCATTGTCTGAGAAGTTACTACATGTAAGTAATTTGTACAGTTGGTTGTGGATACCTGATTCCATAATCTGGAACCAGTTCCTGACATCAGCAGTCGGGTACATGGGTACCCGGTTCTGATGCACACCCCTAAATACTTACGAGTGAAACATACTGGCCAGCATAATGCGCTCGTTCGTGGAGAGTTTTGGCCAGCCGAACTTAGAGGCAATTGGGTAGTTGTCAGGATTTGCAATCATCTCCAGAACGTCTCGACTGTCCTCCAACTGACGTCCCCGCACTGGTTCCCCATTGATTCCAAGTATGGTGTGCCCCACTGTACAGAATGAAAACAATTACAATATATTTCAGTCCATTGTGGCCTTCCCCATAGACTCCATATTAAAAGTAGGCCTATATTATCATTTGTAATTTGAGCATTTTGTTCATTTGGAGCAATAAAAGTGTTACAAACCTAAAGAAGGGTGCTGAACAACTAACCTGATGAAGTTTCAGCTCAGCTTCAGCTGAATATTTTGAGATAAACAGTATACCTAGGATCTGATTTCAAGTCAAAGTTGCTGAATCATGTTTTGAGTTGGGCCTGAATTCAGCGTCCGAGACACATTCTCACTGAGCAGTTTGCAGCTACGCGATGTCCTGCACTGATCGGACAAATTATAGCAGCCGCTCGCGCGTATGCATCGTGCCAATGCTTGCGCGCACTTCACCAAATAAAAAAAACAAACTACTAATGGAAATTTCCAAAGGTTCGTCAGTCTTTTAGACACACCGTTGGAAAGGTCTTCTTTCATTGATTATTTCAAAATGACAGCTTTCGAGAAAGAATAATTTCACAGGGACTTCAGTCCCCTTTCTATCTTTCAACCGAGTATGCTTGTGAACAATAATTACATCAGTTACTTTTTAGATTGTGGCAAATGATGGACTACAGCTTTAATACAGTGGAACACCGCTATAACAAACATCGTTGGATCCACAGAAAGTGTTTGTAATAACGATCATTCGGTATAGCGAATTTGAACTATCGGTACCCTCGTTTGACCAACAGTGAAGTGGCATTTTTCACATCCTGAAGCCGCACGAGGAGTCGTCAGGAAACTTTAGCAACGGTTGGTTTTTCCTTTTATTCCTTGGGAAAAATAGCCATCTGTCACTCTTCAACTCATTCAAACACGATTGGTCGTTTGATGTTCGGGAATAAAAAGTGGCCCAGATAGTGTTTAACACATACAAAACCGGTAAATTTTTGGTAAATTTGTTGACTTTTTTCAGGCAACAATGTTTGGTACGCTTTGTACATTAAAACCGGGAGCCAAGGATGATGTTCAGTATAGCGGTGTTCGGTATAGCGGCATTTCACTGTAATGGAAGTGACTTGTCAAACCGGGTCAACATAAAAAGCAGGCAAGTTATGGTCCCAGCTGTTTTATCACTCACCCAGAGTTTGACCTGTAAATGTGGCGTCAATTATATTAAACGCCATGCTCCAGAGTTACGTAGAAACACTTAATGAACGCGATTGTAGGCCCTACAGTTACCTGGACAGCTCCTACCATTTCGCGTGTGCATGACTCAGAGTACCAGCGTACCGTGCATGACCTCAGAAAATCAAAAGTTGTTCTCGCACGTTAGTTGTTGCGTTGAATGTCGGTCACTTAGGCTCCTAGCCAACTCGGCACCCGCCAACTCTGCACCTTGCCAACTCGGCACCTTGCCAACTCGGTACCTAGTCGGCACCTAGCGGGAGAGGGGGGGGGGGCGGCTGGAACCGGAGGGGATGTGCGGCCAGGCGCGGCACTTGTCACTGCGCTGTGCACCATGGCGATGCCCGGTGGAGATGTGCGGCCAGGCACAGCACTGTCACCAGCTTAGCCTTGGTCAAGGCGCTAGTTGTTATTCATCCCGGCCGTAGCTCGGTAAACGATATCGTCGCTAGTGCTATGCATGCGGTGCATTAAAAATACAGCGCGAACAGCGACCTCACGCGGCCACCATTTCTATGCAAATCAGATGGACCTAATCTAGTGCCTTGGTTCAATCGTCGGCAAAAGCTTATGTTTTTCTTTATTGTGCGCTGGATTTCTAGCGCACGACCTTGTATGCGAATACAGATAAGTGTAGGCAGGGCTAATAATGTGGAGTGTCCAATCACACCTTGGTAAATCTGGACGTCGTCAATTTATTTGCAGCTATTCACCTTTTACGGACGTGACAGGAACCACAGTTTTTGTGCATTGGTGCCGCGTGCAGAGACACACAACGTGTACACGTGTATGGATTATGTACAGTGCCACGTTTCACTATGCAAGTTTCCACGCAACGATCGACCAATAGGAAAACGACATTTAAGGTCAGCTAAGGCTATTAACATAATGAGCACCACCCCCAAAACCTCACATGGACGATTGAACCAAGGCGCTAGATTGGGTCCAACTGATTTGCATAAAAATAGTGGCCGTGTGAGGTCGCTGTTCGTGCTGTATTTTTAATGCACTGCATGCATAGACATATGACTGCATGCATAGCGCTAGCGAAGATATCGTTTACCGCGTTACGGCCGAACAACTAGCACCATTACCGGCTGTGCACTGTGGCAATGGCTGGTGGGGATGTGCAGCCAGGCGCGGCACTGTCACTGAACGTTGCATTCTGATGATATCGCCAGTTCCATAAATAAAAATACATCAGTTCAATGAAAATCAGTAATGTGAACCGAGTAGGCCTACTGAGCTGAGAAACAAACATTTCGAATTTCGCTCATGGAGGTGCCGAGTTGGTCAGGTGCCAAGTCGGTTACATGTAGGTGCCGAGTTGGATTTGGTACAGGTGTCGAGTTGGTGGGTGCCGAGCTGGCAAGGTGCCGAGTTGGTGGGTGCCGAGTTGCCAAAGTGCCGGGTTGGCAGGTGCCGAGTTGGCAAGGTGACCGGATACCGTTGCGTTGAAGAAGTTGTTTTTCCCCTCAAATGTCTTGGCAATGCTGACAAAACCTAGGATCAGTTCACATTGACAATAGTACTCTTTACTACTATAGCCTGGAACGAAAGACAAACCTTTGATTCCATCCCGTTTGTCCGAATGACGCAACCACCATGATCATGGTGATGACCACCCGCTCGTCGTAAATTTTCAACGTCAATTCCAGCGGGAAACTGAAGGTCTTTTTGACCTCCGTCTTCAGTTGAGTGTGGTCCATCTGGTAGATCAGGCCCCTGGCCCGATTTATAACGTACACACTATAGATTGGCATATTGATTTGCGAGGATTTTCGAGGGCAGAAAAAGTGCAGCAAGTGGCGAAAATGCTAGATTTTGGTGGTCGCCATCTTGATAAACAGCGCCCTCTCTAGTTGGCATCTCTTTCTTAACGAAATTACGAATGCCCTGGGCATGCAATGCATGCAACGAAGTAAACCAAGATAATTAAATGCATGTAATATGGGTTATAATAACCGAGACATGTGGCAGTGATTATCAAAATGAGAAGCTAATTGTGAGATTTTCATCTGCATTTTAATGTTAATCTTTTAAAGAAATGTCAGTCAATCATCCTGCGAGAGTGACGACTTTCCCGTATCCTCGACCCTTGATAATATCTGCGCAGGTTAAACGCTTGCAACACGCGCACGTTATAGCACTCAAATTGAAGGTGAGTGCGTAGCTTTAGGGGTATGACGATATGTATATTATTAGGGTTTGTGAAGTTTCGGACACCTCAGGCTCCCTCTTGGCTGAGCAAGATTTTTTTTGTCGCTCCAAATTGACATTTTGTAGCCTCAGACAATCATCTCTTATAGTGACCCAAATGGATTTTAATTTTGAAAATTATTTTGGGAGAAAATGTGACTTTTAATGAAGCCTATTATACCCATCGTATACTGTATATACATGTATTTAGATTTATGGACATCAATGATTACACCGACCGAAAGAGTGTTTTGGGATCGTTCTGCTGATCCTTTGTGGTTGTTTCAAGCGTTTTGGCAAATTAAAGTGTTTCTTAATAAACACATGTGTGTGCCAAAAGCCGGTCGCGGAGGGCATAATCAAGAAATATATGGAATTTACACGGCCCAGCCAAGGTTTGCAATACAACAGAATAAAGTGCTACAGTTTCACTGGGATGTTGAGTGTGCTAATAACATCGAAACCGTTCAGCGATCACCAGTCGTTTGGGTCCATATATATGAGATTTAATTGAGCAGATCACAGAGTTCAGCGTGTCTTTTCATTCATAGTTGACCTCTACATGTTCAGAAAGGCTATTCGAGATTGTGTACACATTTGCTTCTGCGGACGTGTCAGAAACAAAATTGGTGTTGTGTGAAATTTCGCGGCACACACAGCGTGTATCGTACATTGAATGAAAACGACAGGAAAAACGTATGCGTACTCCGTCGGGTCCGATCTGATCAACCGGTTTTTCGACTTTTCCCAGGAACGGTAAGATATTAGGTTGGTTTCCCTTTAACCACATCATAAGTAAACAATCCAAACATGAAACATACTGGCATGCAGGCCGCATGGACTTCTCCAAGGTCACCCGGTCTCCACAATTCAAATGGTCTTCATCGCATGGCATAAGGAACCAACAAATATTCAGATTAATGTTTTCAATAGTCACAAAGTGCACAGTTGTACCAGATATTTGACCTTATACAGCCCTACTACTTGGCAGTTAATTTTTAACTTGGACTTGCCGGTATGAGAACTTTGATACTTTTATCACTTATTGTCGCATCTTATCTGTACATAAATCTTGTCTGCTAGTAAACGTTTTGCCCTTATTTCAATACTGGCAAACAAGGTCAGTCCCCTATGGTTGCAGGCCAGCCAAACCACGATTTGCATGCTCTCAATTCTTCGGTATTTGAGCACATTGCGGGCCATAAACTTGAGGGTTTTAAAAAATATGGGTTGAAATCGTGCTCAGGACTGTGAACTTGTAGTTCTGTGCAATTTGGATGAAATTGGAGCCCTAAAAGCGCTCTATTTTGCAATGGAGTGTAGGCATCATTTTTCAAAATGAAAGATGATGAAATAAGCTTTAATTTGATGTGTGTCTCGAACAAAGAGTTGTGAGTAGTTTTCCCGAATTTTTGAAGTGGGGGCATTTATCATTGGGGTCTATGGCAGTTTACTTACCGGTCTGCAACCCTATGCATCCTTACATATTTTAACGGTGCGACTAAATATAAAAGCACGTTACCACCTCTGAAATGTTTCTGTGATATTTGAACATTCTTGGAAGGGTAAATTCAAACAAATTCAGACTCAATTAAGCGAGAATCCAGGGGATTGGATCCCCGATTTGAACCCCCTCCAAAAAATATCAAAATTGTATTAATATCAATTACCTATAATGTCTGCCTGTCTGCACCAATCGGACATAACACAAATCTGATGGACCTGAATCCCCCCTGCAAATAAGTCCTGGATCCGCCTATCAAGATCAGATGCTACCGACGAGACAAATTACAGTCCGTGAAACAAGAATGTCGGTGCTTGGTTATTTATTACCTTAATTTCTACTAAATGCATATCTGGCATTATTCAGAAACAATTACTTCACAGGACTATATATACTACAGCACAATTTTCAGGTTAACTGTAACACTGACTACAGGCATTGACGAAGTTTTATAGTGGAGTTATGAACAGGAGTTATAAACCTGTAGCGCTTCGAATTGATGATCATCGCCGCGCTCAAAAGCAACAATAAAAGCAAATGGCGGCCAGCTTACTCAGTTGCTCACTACGCTAATCTCTATGTAATTGAAATCCGTGCTAATGCTAGAAGGATGTTTTGCAGCGCTAATTGTGGATGCGCAGTTGTCATACATACGTCGCCAAAATGAATGACTTTGAAAGTGTCTAATCGGAGTTGGCTAATACTTGGTAACATTGTGGTTAATATTACTGAAACAATCATTTTATGCCAAACAATGTGCCCTATACCTTCAGTGAAAAACATTATGGAAATTTTGCCAAAAAAACACACACCTTCAAATAACAGACACAGGTAGCGCTTTCCAGGACCAACAACTGCACATCGATAACTTGAATTCATAACTCACATCTGAAAACTGTGCATTTGTAAAAACCTGTCTTGCCGTAAAATATTTTTTTCTCAAAAAAGAGCAGCGACATGACGTAACTTATTATGCAGCAAAGAGGGAGGTTGTTGGTTACAAACTAAAAAGGCGGCGGCGATCATCGTGTTCAAAGGCCGCTTGCATTCACGCAAAGAATGGTCCCGGCTTGCGGTCACAGTGCTGTAGCTATAGACATTCCCGAGGGATTGGTATGTTAATGGTCAAAATGTAAATCGTCCAAGAGTTCTGACTCTTTCTGTTCATATCTCCACGGTTTTATACAGCAAAAATCACAAAGACTCGGTTCCCGGCATGAACTTTGTAAAGCAATATACATGCTAACACACATACATGAAAAAGTACTTATTTACTACCAACTAGGTGTACACATTACACGAAAATGTTAACTATACCTTGGGTGGGTCGCATGGGTGCACGCCTCGCCCACTTACTGAACAATTTGAGACTATTAAATATAGCTATCATCACAAAACGTGGTGTTAAATTACGTTTGTAAGCCCTAGGAAATGTGTTTAATGATTTAGTGCTTTTTATTGATTATTAAACATTCGTGAAAGGAGAAGTTATTACGAAATGAACACAAGTACAAATACAAATTGGAACACATCAATATGGATGCACAGTCGATATAACGGGTAACACTAGCGTACAAAAAAAAACACTTATTATGACTGGACAAAATGGAATATTGCCTTTGGTATATATATTTTTAAAAAACCGCGTACATGATTTGAGCTTTGACTTTCCGCTCTTTTGCTATTTTACATTATTACTGCGATATTACAATTTGTTTATTGACCAAAAAAAAAAAAACAAAAACAAAAAAACAGGAACATGATTGGTTCTGATTTTAAAATAGAACTCTACATTAATTAAGTAGGAACTATTTTAATAAATACCAATTTAAAGACATTTCATATCAGGAAGAAAAGATTGATCCCGCCAACTTTAAATTTATAACCCATGAAATAATTACGTACATAGGCCATGCTACTACAATGCAGGCCTACTTTGATGTTTTGAACGGCAACGCAAAGATACAGCAGAGATGGGATTGTTCATTCGATGAGAAAGGCATGATATATGGCACAGTCAGAGTATGTCAGGGGAAAAATATTTTGCTAAATAGCAGATTTTGTCCTTTGAAAAAAACAAAACAAACAAAACGGGTGAAATAACTTGCAATGCGGCCATCTTGAAAATTGCAGTTATTCTTATTTAAGGAGGCTTACATGGCTATGGAAGTGAAATGCTTCAAAGATATGTGAGAGAGCCATGCATTTCTCTATTTTACTGGCTTTTCTGCGTAGGTGCCTGCAGGAAAGCCTTCGTGGGGTGCTGTGGTCCAAAGGTTACGGTGTTCGACTCGTGTACCGTGGTACATGGGTTCGAATCCTGACTGTGGGCACATGGTGCTTGCGCTCCTGAACGAGGCACTTTACAATTATTGCTTCGTCCTTCGGATGGGACGTAAAGCCATAGGTCCCGTGTGTTGTGTTATGCACGTTAAAGAACCCAGTAACACTTATCGCTAAGAGAAGGGGTTTGCCCCGGTGTTTCTGGCAGTGGCTGCTTAATGCCGGCGCCGCAGCACCTTGTAAACCATTATATTTCTCATGTACTTCATTTACCTGTCTCTAATAATAGACATAATTTTCTGCGCCTTGAGTACCCAATTGTTAGTAGATACGTGCGCTTTTTTATATAAGACTTCGGTATTACTATAGTATTATAATTATTTGTTTCTGTTCTGTTGCCAACGATTGTGAAGTTAAGGACACTTTCCCTATGCATGAACAAGGTCCAATTGTACGATGTTCGTTGTGCCACCTTCAGAACCAAAAAAAAAAAAAAAATAACCGCGTCGTAGACAGACTGCACAGGGAAATCCGGGGTGAAGAGGGGCGACGTGGGCTTTTCCCCCCGATGACGCTTCGATCCCCTTAAAACTCTCAAAAACATCATTCAGAGTGGAGCCTGAGGCGACCTCAGTTAGGCCAAGGCTTGAGAATTCTGCACCCACTAACGATTTTGACCGACTCTTGAACGTTCTTCCGGAAATTTGGATAGTCACGACAAATTTCTGAGAAAACGGTAACGTCAGGCCATACAGCGACATCGACATTGTGCACGAGCTGACAGGCTGGTCTTTAGTTTGCCCCCTTACATATTGCGTTGATTAAAAAGCGTTTACAGGTTCCAGATACACGACCATCGCTCTCTAAGTCTGGCTTCCAGACGCACAATTTCAAAATTACATCACCGTCTGCAAATGCATGGTGCTGATTAAAGTGCAAATTAATGGTAGCCTGCAGAGGCCACATCAAGCTTATACTCGATCGTAACCCCATTTAAAACACGGTAAGATTGTGCAGCAGCAGGATTCCAGTCGAACAATTGAGTTTGGCGGTTTGAGACACATCATCTTTACGTTGAAAAAAAAAGAAAACTTTAAAATTTTGCCGACGCGCATGGGTACAGCGCCGCGTGCTCAGACCAGAAACCGGAGACTTTTTTTGGCCAATCATAAAATCCTGGGTGAATTCAAATCGGGAAATAAATCTGAATCTGAATCTGAATCTGAATCTGAATCTGAATCTGAATCTGAATCTGAATCTGAATCTGAATCGGAATCGGAATCGGAATCGGAATCGGAATCAGACAAAATGCGCAGCGAATGTATGTATGAGGAATTGAGGTCTGGCATAGATTTGCTAATTGAAGCCTCGATTTGATCTATTGTATTTGATGACTCAAGTTCACCGTACATAGTGGTATACGCCGAAGCGATTTGTTGTAGGCCACTGTGGTATTCAGTTTCTACATCCGAGTCAGATTCTTCCGGGATTGTCTCCAGCTCTATTTTCCGCTGTAGTTTTTCGACTTCAGACTTTGGGACGTCAGACGACTTGCTCAACTGATACGTGTATGTGGAGGACTTCTCGCCTGACATGTTTTGGACAATTTGATCCATGGCCACCATTTCGCTCCGCGTAGCATTAAATATTTGGGGTTTATTCAGCCAACAAGAGATACACTCCAAGATAATGCTTAATACGAAAAATTGAAGCTCTCTAGAAATCGAAGCCCTCTGAAACGAATTATTTTTAAAGGGCCTAAAATTGAAACACACGATTGAAATACATATAAATGATCTTTAAAGCAAGCGAAATGCTATGTGAACAGCTCGCAAAACAGAAATGGGCGGATGTGGGACGAGCAGTCTACTACATGTAAAGGTAATTCCTCTAGTCATTATCATTATCAGTCATTCAATTTCGGGTGAGTTTTGCACATTTAGGCGGCCAAGATTTTCCGCTGAATTTCGTTTTCGTTTTGGTACTGTCTATTTTGTTTAGGTGCATTCAAGACTTTATTTGTAGCATTCTTAACTTAAGTCTTTGCAACCTTTTAAATTTAATGATTCTTTTTGATCGTTAAATGACAATCTGTGTGATCTTTCGATTTCAATCTAAATGGAATGAGCCAGGCGTTAAATTGACTGAAAATTGGCCGGGAAAACCTATATATAGATCTACACTACGAATATATATAAACGAATATATAGGCCGTTGAAAACTTCTTGACATTTGGAAGTTATATCTGTTATTCACGGGCACATTATACGAGCGATTCTATAAGGAGCAAAATTAAATAGTCCTAAGACCTAATGACGTCCCGCTTTGTTTACATGTGCGCTTTCTACCATCGAAGAGGAATAGTATATACCCCGACGAATTAAAAGCAATGACAATCCGCAAACCACAGATTTCTGTACTCGGCTGTTTATTACCTTAATAACTAAATGCACATCCATCATTAACATAAGCACTTATGCAACTGATATAAACTACAAAGCATTGAACTATATGACCATGAGAAGCTATTATTGTACTGATTACACGCATTGAACAAGTTTTGTACAGCAATAACATTTTGTCAAAAGATCTCAAAGTGATAAATGACTCGGTTGCTGGCATGAATGTTACACTAGAAAGCAATATACATGCATCAAAATTACAAAATTAAAGACCTTCCGTTTACACGCATACATGAATACATTAAACTTTACTACCTCTACACACCACACGAAATGTTAAGTCATTTGGGTGCATAATTGCATACACTATAGTGGATGCAATTATGCACCCAACTGAGTTAACATTTTAACACTACTCGCTATAATTACCATTTTAACACTACTCGCTATATCCTCACCAAAGTAAATTATTGTATATAATTATACTAAACAATTTAAGATAACTAGGGCCTACATGTTAAACCTACTAAACCAAAAAAAGGGTGTTAAACTATGTTTTAAAGGGCCCAGGACATGTTATTTGTTATCTTATTTTCAATCTTCATTTCTCTTGAGGTTCATTTTGCTGCCTATTTGGTTTTTATACTTATGCGAAATCCGTATTCGTGAGCAATGCCTGTTTCAATGCCTGACTCAGACTGGAGTTTACATTCCACAGTGATTAATGGCAACAACAGAAACATATATTGTTTTCAAATAAAACTATATAAATCTGTAGTATTAACGATTTTAGAACAATGGAAAACAGTTCATATCAGGATCGATTCCACTCGTTCGCACTTATGAAATCCCACCTTATGAAAGATGTATCTGTGTGAAATTCATGCGGTTTTTTTCCCTGGCAACTCTGACACACAAAATGTACTGACTTTGGAATTGCACATCGACTGAGCCAAATTTAGCTATGCATATATTATCATTAGAATTATTATTACTATTATTTACAAATTTCGAATAATTTACGGCTTGGCAATAATTCAGTCCTCACAGCCACCATCAGAATTGAAAATGGTGGGAAATTAACCAGGCTACTCGTAGAGTGGGTCTGATTTCTGCAACAGCAACCGAAAATAATTGCTTTCTCATAGGTTTTACGCGCCAAAAATATAACAATACACATTCCATTATATTAAAACAAGTCATGCAATTGCAAGTTGAAAACTGGACAGAAAAAAAATATCAAGTTTGTTGAAGAGCACGACCAATAGAAAAGAGTAGTCTGTAATTAGCTTTGGTCAAATATCATAGGCTTATAGGCAATAATTTTGAAAAATGGAGAACAAACAGTACACCTTTTTTTATTTACACTCCGAAAACTACTAACCAATTACAGAAACTCTTTCTTTACAATCACTTTGTAAGTTTACATATATAAAAGCTGATCATTATGTGTTGAATTCCTAAACATCAATGTTTAATTGTTTACCACTTCTTTACTCTAAACACGTGTAGTATTTAAACATGTGTACAAACTGATAGCAAGAAAGTGTATAATTGCCTAACATAGTTTTGCAGTGTAATGTTAAGGAATACAAGTCAGCAAAATTGTATAATTATGTCATTCCAGCACCCTAGTTTCACGTTGTGTCCAGCCCCCCTCCCGCTGTTCGAATTTCTACGGCTAGCAAGTGTAGGAGTTTGTGGAATGGTCATCCCCACTCCCCTATTCGACGACTAGGATTTACGCCACTGATTGCAAACGTTAACAGTTACAACTTTTACGATATATATTTTGATTCAAAATGCACTTGTTGGAGGAGATTATAAGACGTAGGAGCGAATGCAGCGTGATGGACGAACATATTTATGTGGGAGACGGATAAATGTGACCATTTGTTGACATCAAAAGTTGACGTAATAATAAATGCAGCTACATAGCTTCAAATTGACATAAACATAGCAACGCCGACCCCTCCCCTCCAACAAAAAAGATTTCACCCCGTTTTTTGGAGCCTTCAAACAAGACGAAAAAAGACATCAGCAAATATATTTGCCAAACACTTTCATCAAAAAGGGAAATATCCATGGAAATAGCCGAGATACAAATGATTCGTGTAGTAATATATTTCATTAGGTAAGGTACTGGTATAGTTAAATGAAGTGTTTAGTATTATAGGAGAAATTCACATATTTTGTTTTCCAAAAATGCCATACTTTTTGAGTAGCGGGCCTCTTAAAGTGATTTCACACAAGCAAAATCTATGGTATAATAATGAACATTTTCAGCAACATAATATAATACATTTAGATGTATATCCAAGTTGTTATAAGAGCAAGAAGTTTGAGCTCCCTACTTCTTTGATAACTAACAAGTACAAATGTGTATTTAAAACTCATTTCGTGGTAGCTGGTCAAACTTTATGGTTTTGAAATGACCTTTAAATACAAAACCAAGGGTGACATCCACCCACATGCTATTTCCTACCCCAACAATAAGTCTGTCGTCACTGTTCAAGTCAAATTAAAATGTGGTAGGCCTACTCAAGATACACGATGCGTGTAACGAATTATCATTTGAAATTACATCCAACTTAATATTGACAACTGTTTAAATCGTTTATATGTTACGGAATAAATACATACCATTTCAATATCTAATCACTTACTCTTTGTTTGGTTTCCATTCAAAACAGTGGAAAGGCTGGCAATTTTATTGGGATACAAATTACCCTGATCAGACTAGAAAACTTTAGCATTAAGCATTCCTTAGCTTATTACTATAATAACGGTTTTGGACAGGGAGTTCTAAAACAGTACATCAAATACAACGAAACTTAATCTTCTTAATTTTAGCGAAACACAGAGTAAGCACTTTAATATAGGTTTCCCCGGTTATTTTAACACTTGTATCACAGGAATTCTCTATATCAATACTTTAATTTCGTCCCCGAACATCGTCAAGCTCAATTCTCAATTTGAATTTCGAAAAACCACGACTAGATTTCATTTAAGGTTCAGTCATAATTAATTTCGCACATAATCAAATTACGATTTCAACATATATTTCATTACCTTCATTCGGTAACATTTATTTCCTCTTCATGGTAAAGCACACCAAACATAAAAGAATACAGACAAGAAAATCAAGTCAAGAGGAGGAGGCAAAATCTAAAAAGCAAAAGCTTGTGCATGTAAGGCATGCCATGCATGCATTTCTTTATTACATGTATAATGTATAAATACAAGTAGTTAGCTGCAAGAATCTCATTTTCTGTGTTTCAAAGTTAACATTAGAATCAGGAATAGATCTTTTACAAACGTGCTCTTTACTTATGACATGGAAATTAAGCATGAAGATAAAACACCGTCGTAGTTTTGCTTTTTGATATGTATGTATATATATATATCTAAATAGAACTACAGCGTTGAAAAAATACGATTTTTTCTAACAGATGTCAGCACAACAGCAGCTACGATTTTACAGGATGCTTTAAACTGTCATTCCCTAACAATCCGTTAAGATATTTCATGATAATGTGATCATTTTGTTTATGGATGTTTGCAAATGTCGTATCTTCACTTTAATTTCCATGTCACAAGTAAAGAACATAATTGTGAAAGGGCTATTCCTGTTTGCAATGTTAACTTTGAAACAAAGAAAAGGAGATTCACAACTTCCAGCTAACTACTGTTATTTATACATTTAATAAAATATATATTGATATTGTAGTTTGAATAATGCGCACAATTCTTCAAATAAGTCCAAAGATTGGGCACATTTTCTAATCGTAACGTTTTAAGTCACCAGAAACGAAATGTAATGACAACAATAATAAAGCTAATGACAAAAAACGAATTTGCTTTTTCAATTCAACGCTGATTGCTACACGAGACGAACTTCACTAATTTAGGACGAATCGGTATGCTACAAATTTGAATTATACTGAACCCTAAATGAAATCTAGTGGTGGATTTTGTAAATAGGATATAAATGAATGTTACATGCAGGTTAAAATGAAAATGGATTAAAAAGAGAAATTTGAAACTAATCAAGCGACAAACCCAAAGGGTATGCCAAAGAATTCTCATGAAAAAGTGAAGTACCAACACAAGGTGAGAAGTTTTATCTGACTATAAAGTACTACTTCTCTTTTTATTGCTTTAATTTAAAAGAAATAAATTCAGTATAACACTATTATCAATAACAAAACGATCGAAAAGATCAAATGATTGACATCTTTAAGACACACGGTTTAATTTCTCTTTATTGTACCGAATGTTGTCCCTATCTTTTGTCTCAGATTTCTTTTATCTGTGACTCCTAACCCATTCACATATCGGACTGAATTATATTGACTTATTCACTCGTATTAAGGAGTCAGTAAATGGACAGTAAACTCCTAATACAGGACATAGCCGATTAAGTTTATATCAAAGAAAATCGGAACTTTCATGATTTTTGCCTTTTGAACTTGTAACCACAAATTTTATCAAGAATTTTGCGTCATGATTGATGGAGTAATTCTAGTATTGGCAGATAGTAACTTTTAATTTGATTACCGTCCTACTTTTATGGATGATACCTTCTTGAGTCAAACAACAATTGGTGGCAAAAAATCTGATGGATTGAATTGACACACATGTTCCTGGTTCTTCGTTTTGAATGAGTGGTTTTTAAGTTTGCTGGAATGTTTCACCAATTGGATGGACTGGTCTTTGTGTGGGTTAGACTGGCATTTCTGTGGGCTCGATTCCGGATTGGTCTTTGTGGGGGTTGGACTGTGGGCTTCGCTGGTCTTTCTAATTCTGTGGGGTTGACTCGTTTTGTGTGGGACGGACTGGTTTTTCTGTGGGCTGTACTGGTGTTTCTGAGGGCTGCACTGATATTTCTGTGGAATGGGCTGGTCTCTGTGGGATGCACTGGTCTTTCAGTGTGTTGGACTGGTCATTCTGAGGGTTGGACTGGCCCTTCAATGAGATGGACTGGTTTGTCTTGTGGGCTGCAAAGCTCTTTCTGTGGGTTGGACTGGTCTTTGTGTGTGTTGGACGGGTTTTTCTGAGGGTTGGACGGGTCTTTCAGTGGGTTAGACTGGCCATTGTGTGTGTTGGACCGGTCTTTCTGAGGGTTGGACTGGCCCTTCTTTGGGATGGACTGGTTTGTCTGAGGGTTGGACTGGTCTTGCTGTGGGTTGGCCTGGTCTTTTTGTGGGTCGCATTGTCTTTCTGTGGGATGGACTTGTCTTGTCTTGGGTTGGACTGGTCCTTCTACGGGCTGGAGTAGCATTTCTGTGGACTGTACTGGTCTGTCTGAGGGCTAGACTTATATTTGTGTGGGATGGGTTGGTTTTTGTGTGGGATAGACTGGTCTTTCTGTGGATTGGATTGGATCTTCATTGATTTCTTCCAGCTTTAGTTTGTTTTGAAGTTCTTTAAGTTTTGCCTGTGATAATCTTAACTGATGTGTGTACATTGAATCAATTTGTATACGCATGTCGCTTACGATTTCATCCAGGGTCTTCCTGTCACGGGATGAAACGTTGGTAATTGTAGGTGTCCTTAGCCCTTTACACAGATAATTGCAACTGTGGTTCTTAAAGAACTTTACAATTCCAAACTTCCCCAAATCAGTAGGGCCATAAATACCGAGTTCCGTGCCGCCACTGTGAACCGCCGGGTCAGTGAACATGTACCCAGTACTAGTGCGCACCCCTTTCAAATTGCAAACCAAAACCTCGCCGTTGGATTCATGATAAGTGAAATGACTGAAGGCCTTCGGCGAGGCGATATCGTCAGGGTTTACAAATCCAGTGTTGCTGTTAAATTTGACATAATCTCCTTCAAGGTAACTCTCGACGGCAATGATTGTGTTTTTTCGGATAATATATGGAACGCAGTCGGAGGTATCGCCAGGTTTTTCTTTTACCTTTTTTGGCTTGGAGACATAGTGCTTAAAGGGAACACAGGCGACGGTACGGGTGTCGGCAAGGGTGTCGGCTCGGGAGTCAATTTGGGTTACAACTCGGGTGACTTCAGATTTAGCAAACTGTATCGGCTTGCTCGTATTATACTCGATGTTAAACAACTTCGCCATCTCATGAGCTTTGACATAAGCACGGTAGTATGCTTCCCAGTGGAATGCATATCCTGGCAGGTTTTTGCACCACTCTTCTGTATAGACTTTCACCACGAAGGGTTTCCCTTCAAAGCGAGGATCCCCGTGCAATGTACCCAAGTAAGCATACCGGGAGGCCCCTTTAGCGAAGCAGTCGTCCTCAGACTTCACCCACGTAGATGTGCATTCGGTCTGTTTAAAGGTGTTGCTTTGGTTACTCCACATGTTGCAAAGATTGCGATAAGTCTGAAATGAGAACATTTCAGCTTCGTGATAATATGCAATATTTACCGAGCTGTGGTCCTTAACCAACTTGTTATTAAATAAAGTTAAAATCGCAGGAATTTTGCACTTCATTCACGGGGACTTTATTTTGAAGATTTTATCACCCTTTTAGTGCACGCCAGTATAAAAGTTTGCGCTTGTGTACCAAATCGCGTTGGAGCCTGTATAACCAAACCATTGTTTACGTGTTTAAAAAAAAAAAAAGTTGAATATTAATGTGTGTATTTTACTATTTCTATTCACTGCAACTTACAATGCCCTGAGACATAATTTGTGGCCGCCTTTTTTACGACGTCACTTAAAAGGACTTTGGGTTCGTTGTCGGGGGCCATGGTCCCCTTTGGCCCCACCCCATGGATCCGCCTTAGTAAACATGTATAAGCTATATGAACAGCTCGCAAAACAGAAATGGGAAGATGTGAATGGAAGCCCAATGGGGCCAGGTTCTCTTTCACGGTGGTGCGTTTCTCTTTCATGACAGCTGTCCTCGCTTTCATAACGCGTAACTCTTTCATAACGCGTAACGCGACTAAATCAACTCGCGGCCGCGACATAATAAGTCGCGGCCACGACTTATTTAACTCGCGGCCGCGACATAAAAGCTCGCAGTCGCTACGGGCCGCGACATAATAGGGGCCATTCGAAGACGGTACAGACCGTTTTGTGCGGTTAATTTCAACGAACTCGCACGGCGTTTCTGCATCGCACGTCGAAATGGTAGATTCACGTTTGGATTTTTCTCGATAAATCACGGCCAAAAAACTCCCAAATTGTACGAATTTCAGTTATTAGGCTATAGAGTGCAGATAATGCAACTTGTGTCTTAAAAAGAAGAATCACAAAGATATAATGCCTTAATGGGGATTTTATGATATTTTGAGCCTATACTCTCGAGCTAAAAATCAGCGAAATTTTATAATGTTTAACGTTGCAACCTTATCGTGAAAAAACTATGCTAGTATAACTTACCATGCTAACTGCTTCGTCGTGAACAATAAATTATGGTCTACTCTGTGAGCGAAAAAACCCATATATCTGAAGTGCCTGTGTAACTAAAGTGAAATATATTAATAACTAAATAAATGTTGAAAAACAAACCAGTCAAACTATTTGGAAACAAAATGTTGCAACCTGACGCAAATTCCGCAATTTGTAACTTATAAATGCACGTATATGTATCAATTATTTGACAATATTCAACACATAAGATTAACCTATGGCAGAAACTCAACTTATTTCCACTTGGGTCCCTTGGTAGAAGATATGGAAGGAAATTACAATTTTAGTGGTGGGAGAAAAACCCAAACCCAGATCCACACAACGGCACAGCTGGGATTCGAATCTGGGTCACAACCTAGGCCAACCTGATCCTTCATGAAGGGAGAATAACTGTTATATTTGGGTAACGAATAACAAATTATCTCTAATTATTTCTCTATGTATAATTGAATAGATCAGTTTGTTATGTGTCGTCAATCGAGAGGGTGTATGGATGGCCAAAAGAATTACATAAAAACAAAATCAGTGGATAAATATCGGTTTTAATTAATGGATCAATTAGTTAATAATTAAGTGGATAAGGAGGCTTTTTTAATGCTTGTGTAACAATGTGCATTTTAGCAAGAATCTTAACTGGCTCCTTTATGATGTTTGTGTCCCTATGCAAAACTCTGTTGCTTGTATTGTTTTAAGATACATATATTGAATGCTGTGGTCCTCGTGGCATTCACCTCAATTCTGTCTTTATTACTTGAAAGTTTGAGGCAAGGAAGAAGAAATGCTGGTGCTGAAACTGCCAGAGTGGCTGGTGGTCCACAGGCCCGATAATGGACTGACATACGTTAAGTACAAGCACACAAATACAAGCAATCGAAAATGGCTACAGGTAAAACTAAGACTTTTGACTCTAACTCACTTTACCAATATATCTGAACTGCCAAACAATTCTGTGCCAGACTGTAAAAATCTAAAATACTGATTCCATGTCTGAGTGTTACTGCTCATTCAGTATGCTTTGTATTCCTTGAAAATGTATTTAGAAAAAGTAGTCCCCAAAAGGTGTAGAGTTGGTAGGCTGTCTGTCCCAGCATATGGGACTACATGTGATATATGTTACAATAGAATGAACATCAAGCCAGGTTGGATGAATCAGTTCAATTATTTTCTCATATGAATAACAACTCTTGAAGAGTGCCAGAAACAACAATAGGCCACACATGTACAACTCTATGAATTTCCTCTCATGACTAAAAATAATTGCAATATTGCAGAGCTTGAGCAGATTTTATTTGATATTTATATTGCTCTTTTTAATACTGCAACGCCTGCCAAAAATATAGCTGAATTGTTACGGTTAAAATTATGAGCAAAAACGCTGGTGTAAGTAGCCCAGTTGATCAGAGTAGCAAGAGGACCACTGATCACAAGAGACTGGATGGCTGTTAAAAAGAAGTGGAATGAGTTGAAGATCCAACCTCAGACCACAGGTAAACCAAGACCTCAAAATGGTTTTCTTCTGCCTGAAAATGGACAGGAATTTCTCAACTAGGCTTTGATGAAAAGTGGTGATTGAGAACAAACACTTATCATGACCAGCTTAAATGTCAGTGCCTTAAGATTTCATTTCTTTTAGGTTCGTTGCTCTTCCAAGGTTTGAAAGCAGTTAGTGAAAAAAATCACCCTTCTTTTTGTCGCAATAGTGTTGAGCTCTACAAATAAATTGTACATCTGGTCAACTGTTACTCAATAGAGATCCATGCCTTTCTCAAAAAATTCATCTCATTTCCTGTTCTAAACTTTTCTCTTCCCAGGAGGATCCATTCCGGCAAATGACACATTTGAACAAGTAATAGATGCCTTGGCACTGCAGACAAATTACGGAGTCTTAGGACAACAGACAGAGACGGGTCTCTTTTGCAGTTGGTTGGTGACAAAGAAGTTGCATGTAGGCCTATTGACTTATTGGACAAATTGTGCGTCACTTTAAGGTACAAGAAATGTATTTTGTCGAGGCTACAGTCGTTTTCCTAGTTCCGGATTTATCCTAGTTCCGGGTAGCTTCAAATAAAAACCTTTCTCTTTTGGATAAGTCTCCAATAATTTTTTTTCGGACGATGTGCATTTTGAAAAGGAAAATTCTAGCTCCTTGACACACAAAGTTTTTTTCAGATAAAATCTTTAGAAGAGGAATTTTGGGCAGATTTCCGACTCGCACTTCGACATGTTAAGACGGTTTGTAGAAAATCGTGGGAGCTGCGAATCGACGATAAATTTGTTCATACGCTACAGTCGTATAAACTCTTCCATTGAATGCTTGTTGAATCAAAATAAGTTGTAAAGTCTCTAATTTTTGAAAATTTGCCAACAAATTACCGTATGCTTTTGCCTGGTTCTGGATAGCCCGTGCACTTATGACCTAACTACACGCGCGTTAATCGGTTTTGTGTGTCGTATTCTGTGCTAAGTCAAAGAGTTTCGGTCCGTGCTTGAGTTCAAACCGTTGCGCTGTAAATCATTAGCGTTTTATTGTCTTTTTAGAATAAGCTGAAATTCTATTGAATGAACGTTTTTTTTTAAATGAAATAATACTTTATCAGAAAATATGCTTGATTTAGTTGGTTTTGGCTGAAGCAGTTTTGATCGATTCGGAACTGATTGAACCGATCCGGAACTAGGAAAAGTGACATCAGTACTTTTGACGTCGTAAAAACAAAATAAAAAGAGCTTAAATTTTTAAAAATTATTTTGTGGTCTCTCCATCACTCAAGGTAAACATTTTAATCAATGTCACTTGAATTCGTGGAGTAGTTGAGCCGAAAGCAGCCTGAATGAGGTTTGCTATCCGGAACCAGGAAAACGACTGTACAAACATAAGAACTTGAAGAAGAGGAGGAGCTGTCCAAGTTCAGCCTCGACTCCATGGGCGCGTGCGCGTTCCTTCACGAATCACTGGCCGTGATGAACACGTTAACGATGCTGACTGGCTACTCAGAGCGTACTGCGCAGACAATTCGAAGATGGCACGCCGGGCGCGCCCATAATGCGCTCAAGTGCTTTGCAAGTTACGTAACGTGCGAATAGGCCTATTCCAAACTGCGCGATGCCTGTACGATATGGATTATGGCAGCCTTTGTAAAGGGACGAAAGAGGTACGTACCTTTAGGCCTAATACAAATCTTTGGCAAATAATGCAATGTCCAAAACTTGTGTTTGAAAGCATTGATTCTTCAAAAACACAACTTTCAACATTTTAAAGATGGCGTCGGCGCGTAAAACAGATAAACTGCAGCCTAATTATAATGTACCTCATTTTGACACATTTAAATTACACAATTCCAGGGGTTAAGATCGCGCAAGGAATGACGGGAAACAACATGGCGCAGCAAGATCTCGTACCCATGGGAACGAGGTTGGTCCAAGTTGGACTAATGAAACAAAATTTGGTTGTTCAAAAAGACATCTTGGAGTGTTTTCAATCTCTCCAAATTAACTTTTTTTTTTTTTAATTCAGCACATCAGCAAATCAGATTCAAATATCCAAATCTAAATTATATGAACAACTTAAATTCAGGAATCAATCAAAGACATTAAACTGCGTTGGGGTAATATTTCAAGTGGCAAGCATGTTTCAAACAATACTTGTCACTGCACATTTGTACATTTAAGGTCAATTTTTTTCAATAAGGGTTTGATCATTTAAAAAAAAAGAAGGGACATTTCACTTGGCAAAATGATGCGTGTGGAAGTTATGTCTACATTGGGCATTATGTTGTCTACAAAACTAGACATTCATGAAAAATTCGTTCTAAACGACGCCGCCTATATCAGACGTTTCAACTTATCAGCTATATTCCCTTTTTAAATTCCTTCTCACTGATATTGAAAAGAGGGAAACTCTGCAAACCTCGTCAGATTGTCAATTGTTTTTTCAATCCAACTTTATTTTTCAAAAAAGAAATTGGGGTAGCAGAACTGAAAGATTTTACTGTAAGATAAAAGTTTATATATCGATCGATTTTTATGTAGTTGATAAATAACCCGAGAACTAAAACCCTGACCATTTGTAGTTGGACAAAACTGTAAGGAGGGCGCTGTTTTTCTGATGTTTCTTATGGGAACAAATTAGATCAGCAAACGATGCCCTATTTAGTTCCATATGTTCCAATTTTCCCACTGTTTAACATGGCTAATATTAATAATAATAATGGCTAATATAACCATGGCAATTAATTAGGAATTCTACCATGTAGGTGTCGTTTAGAACTGAAGGGGTTACATGGAGGTCGAAAATCCGACGGATATATCGCGGTCGTGAGTTATTAACTCTTTCAGTGCCCGCGAAATTTGAAAAGTTTAACCCTAAAGTGCCCTACTTCGAGCGTTTTTGTTAATTGTTCGAAATTCTCTTAAAAAAAAGTAAATAATTTTTACTCACTAAATTCATTTTTGTTGCTCTCTGGTATATCATTGGTATATTGGAAAGTCCAAAGTAGTCACAAACATAGTGATACACCCTGAAACACTGGCCTGAACACAGGGGAATTCTGCACTTTTTGCAAAAAATACGAGTTTTAGTGCTGCGCCCTCTCGCAAGAACTCGAATAAAAAATAAATACAGGTCGTACATGCATGAAAATGGTACCATTAGAATGAGCGAGAGCGCTTCATTTTGATAACATGTTTACTCTACCTCGTACATGTACGAGGTTTGGCACGCTGCCGCGAGTTAATTACAGACATAGTCCATCATTTGTAATTTGCACATTTTGTTCGTTTGAAGCAACAAAAGTGTTCAAGATCTAATAAAGGATACTGAACAACTAACCTGAGGACATTTCAGGTGTGTATTCCGAGAAAAACAACATTCTAGGATCTCAATTTCGAATCAAAAGTTGCTGAATCATGTTTTAAATTGTTTTGAATTGCAGCTATACGCGATGTCGCGCACCGATCCGACGAATTATATCAACCACGCGCCCCTGTGCGTCGTGCCAATGCTTCCCCGCGCTGCGCCGAATAACAAAACGAACTACTAATTTAAACTTTCCTACGGTGCGTCCTAAGACGCAGGGTTGGAAAGGCCTTCTTTCGTTCATTACTTCAAAGTGATAGCTTGCCAGAAAGATTGATTTCATAAGGGAGTTTAGTCCACTTACTATCTTTCAACCAAGTATGTTTTTCAACAATAATACGCCAGTTACTTTTCGGATGGCTGCAAATGATGGACTATAGCTTTAAGTAGCCGCTGAGAGATCATTAAGTCGCGGCCGCAAGATAGTTATGTCGCGGCCGCGAGTTGTTATGAAAGCGAGGCTAGCTGCCGTGAGAGAAAAACGCACCACCTTGAAAGAGAAACGCACTGCCATAGAAGAGAGAGAGGTACCTGGCCCTAACGGGCTTCCGTAGATGTGGGACGAACAGTATACTACATGTACTAATGGTCAGACCAACAAACACGAATATTAGGTAGGCTGTTAACATTTCAACCAGCAATTTATAGGTTTTCCCGGCCAAGTTAGCAGATTTTGCGGCCAAATTTGCGACCAATCACCCATTTTTGCACGAATTTGAACGCACGTTGAGATCAACATTCTAAAACACCAATCAATAACACATTAGAAGCATGAGATATCAAATTTCAATCATGCCATTTAAAAAAAAAAGGCATTCAAAATAAAATTGCACAAGCGAGCATGCAAATTCGCCGGAGCTTCAAGCTGTGTGAGTTTGGTCATTCGAATTCACCATTTAGCAAGCGTGTAAGCAGTAAGCAAAAAGCAGTAAGCAGTAAGCAAACCAATTTGCAAAAGGTCCATGTCGTTTCGTTGTTAGTTAGAATGAAATGGGGTGCTTTTGGAAATATATTTGGAAATATATTTGGAAATATAGATATAAAAGCCACAAGACTCTTTCCACTACTCTGATCACCATGCAAACTGTTAGATTGAAGCATTGGAAATATCAATATGCCAGCTCATGGGCGTTACATAAGAATTTTAAATGTAGACTGTGGTCATTTGATCGCAGCTTTCGATGGCAATGCCCAAGACTATGTTGAAATACAGACAATCTTGGCATAAACTAGATCTAATGCAGCTGCAGGTCAATTGTAGCCGCGTATCTCAGATCTGGCAGACGGGAAAACCTGCTTGGAGAAGGGGCCAGAAATACAAAAATGAACCACGACATAAAGCAGAAATAATCAAAAGGTGAAAGAAATGAAAATAATCTCATCGTTTACCTCTGTTTACCTTCATTTTGAATGCAAAAAGTGCTAAATAGAATGCGCGGTAATGAAAACGAAAACAAGAATCTCATGCAATAACCCTCAAACGATTGTTGGCTCTACATCGGGGCACAAACTTAATATGTGCTCGTCTCTCCGAATCGCCACCTGGAATGTCCTCACCATGTGCCATCAAGGCTATACAGAAGCTGTCGCGAGCGAGCTTGCACGATACCGGATTGACATCGCCGGAATCACTGAAGCACGCATCCAGGTAGTGGACCTGCCGCTATCAATGAATACACCATGTACTATTCCGTATGTAAAATCCGAAGACAAGGCGTTGCTCTGTTCCTACACTCTAAAGTTGCTCCTTCCTTGACTGGCTTCCAGTCTCCAGTCGTATCCTACAGGCGCGTCTGCGCCATCGTCACGGTCACAAATCTTGTAGTTTACGCACCGACGGAGGACGCAACTATCACCGATAAAGACGCCTTTTACAACCAACTGGAGCCTTTAATACTCTCCGGTCTATACGACTGTACGGCTCCGGTCACCGTCTTAATGGCAACTCAACTCGCCTCCTTGGGATGTGTTCACTTGCTTATCTGGCAGTCGTTGAATCGGCTCATTCTCTAGGAGGAAAGACATTTAGCAGGAAAGACATCTTCTCACCTGGATATCAAACGACGGTCGTACTATGTAGGAGATTGTTTTGCCGTGCCGAAACCCCTCCATTTTTACCTCTTTCATGGTGTATAGGTGTGCTGAGTCCCCAGCTAACAATGATCATCGCCTAGTCGGTGGAGATCTCAGAATACAACCCTACTGTCAGATATCTAAATCGCAAAGTCGGAGAGTAGACATCAAGGCACTCCAGGTAGAAACTGGTATCTGCACTTAATACAACATCTCAGCCAGCAACAAATTCCAGGCACTTGAGTCCCTCCCAGATTACCCAGAATCCGCTTGGCTCCCGTGAAGTCGGTTTCTGGCTCACCACATCCACGTTGAGCATCTTGGATGGGAAGCGTACTGCTCTTCTTCAAGGCAGGAATTGCAACGGCTTAAAGGGGTCTTCAAAGCAAAGGCCAAGAATGACTTAGAAGGACATTACAACAGCCTGGCGGATGACGCTGAACGAGAAGGGCTCACCACAAATAACCTCCGCTCAACCTACCGGGCAATCAAGTCTATGCGAGGCACTCCGCAGACTGGGCATATTATCCCACCCATCTCTAAGTCAGATGGCTCTGCCTGCAAGTCAACGGAGGAGGCATTGGCTCGTTGGCTCCAACACTACGAAGCCATGCTAAATCATACTCCAGCAACTATCTGCCATTATACTTGGATGCTGCAAGCAGCCACCACCCTCCAGCATTGGACATCTCTTTAGATGCTCTCTCGCTTTTCGAGGTGCGCCAGGTTATCAGGAAGCTTGAAGCTCGATTCATACTTCACGCGAAAGCATGTGCGAAGCGAAATTCATGTCGTCAACAATGGTGGACGCGCTTCGAATGTATTGTTGACGTCACGAATTTTGCTTCGCTTTCGCTTTCGCGTGAAGTATAAACCGGGCTTAAGAATGGTCGGGCCGCAGGATCCGATTGTATCTGCCCGGAGTTATTGAAGTGCACTGAGACCCCTGTCAGTCTGGCCCTACATGAGCTCTTCAACAAGGTGTGGATGTCGGGTAGGGTCCCATCTTAATGGAGGGATGGGCTCATCATCTCCCCCTACAAGGGAAAGGGACCAAGAAATTAATGCGGTAGCTATCGACCGATCACCCTTCTGTCAGTACCTGGAAAGGTGTTTTGCCACATACTATTATCACGTATACAACCACTGCTCAATCTCCAACGGCGCCCCCAGCAATCCGGTTTCACACAGGGCCGCGTTACCATGGACGATGTGCTTGCTCTACGGCTCCCTCTCGGAACTCCATTGCGGAATCATGAGGCCTCTCAATGTGGTCTATATTGACATCTAGGCTGCATTTGACTCCGTAGACAGGAGCGCTCTGTGGAAGGCTCCAGCGGCCTCCGGAACACCCCTCTTGCTACTCCACCTTATCAAGGATCTCCACAACGGCACTAAATCAAGAGTTCGGTTTGGCAATGACGTTTCTGAAGCCTTTTCAACATCTTCAGGTGTTCGTCAGGTTTATTTCCGTGCTCCTACACTCTTCTGTCGTGCCATCGACTGGATCATTGATACGTGTCAGAGTGATTAAGGAACAGCAGTTGGAAAAGGGCTCTTCACTGCCCTGGATTATGCAGATGACGCAGCTCTCTTCAGTGATAACTCCAACCAGTGGTCATCCAACTTGCTTCTAGGGTTTGAGGAAGAAACTGCTACCATGGGTATGCATCTCGTGGGCCACGACCAAGATCCAAAACACGAGTTCAGGACCATACCCCGATTCCATCGACGTGGCAGGGCAGGCAGTTGATGCAGTGGAGAAATTTACATATCTTGGATGCGTCGTTCACTCAGATGGATACTCCTCACATGATATCCATCGTCGAATTGGTTTGGCTTCTTCAACCATGGGCCAGCTGGATCGTGTCTGGAGAAACAAACGCCTCACTCTCTGCACCAAACCCAGATCTACACAACCTGTATCCTACCATCCTCTTATATGGATCCGAGACATGGACGCTGCTCAAGGAGGATGGACGTAGACTTCAAGCTTTCCATATGCGTTGTCAACGCCGCATACTTAGGGTGAGATGGTCTGATTTCATCACCAACGAGGCCATCTCAAGAACCAGGCTGGAGGATATTTGCTGCATTACATCTTCACGGCATCACTCCATTTTCGGGCACATTCGTCGACTCCCTCGCAACACCCCAGGCTGACCACGCTTTGTCAGCCCCTGCCCTGTGGCTTATCTCGACTGACCGGTTGGCATGGTTGGCACAACGTCCCACAGCTGGATTTAGAGACTGATGATGATGAATCGACTGCTAAATTAAATGATCACTTAAACCGAATAACGTGGCTTCAATTTAGGATGTGTCAAACATGTACATGTCAAGTCTTACAACGAATTTGATCGCCTGAAATATAACACGAACCACGGAAATTACAGCAGGGTGCTACTTCGCTTTCAATTGGACACTTTCAAAATGAATTTGAATGCTATTTTTTGCGAAATTGGCTGGGAAAACCTTCATTTAGAGATATTACCTTCTTGCCATTTGGAGGTTTTGTCCCTTTATTCATGGCACATGACACGTGTGATTCTATAAGGAGCAAGATTCAAATCAGACAATTGCATGCGGATCGATAATTGCAAGGCTTAACCACCATATATAAACATTATATACCCAAGTCCTTGCAGGTGCTTTTTGATAAAACCTTTATTACACACTTACCGAATACGGTGCTTGTGCGCCACACACCTGAAGGTTTAATAAGACGAAAACTTCCGCATAATGCCAACAAATATTTGTTAATAATAATAATGATAATAATAATAATAAGATTAACTGTTTTTGCTGCAATAGGGCGACTTTCCCATAGACTTGTGCACAAACCTAAACTGTCACCTAACCCAAGTTTACCTTATGTTTTTTCCACGAAATTTAGTATTTTTACTAATTGGACCATGAGGAACCGATCTAGATGGTTTGTGACAGCAAAATTCCTTGTCCTAAGGGTCGTTTTCACAAAAGGGCGACAGTTATGTGTCGCCTTAATAAGGTGTGTCGCCCTAATGTGGACGGAGTTAGCAAAATCTGTCGCCCTATTATAGCTGTTAGTAATATAATAATATTTAGAAATGTGTTTGTGGACAAACACTGAGCTCTTTTGGCTGTTATATTTATGACTGCCGAAAAGGAGTTTCATCCAGGTCGAATGAACATGAACATGCGTATTCTATACAAAAAGTGTTCATCATATGTAAAAAAAAAACATTTTTCATGACGTCATGATGACGGCACACATTTTTTGAAATTTTCTATCTATCTACGACCTAACAAACATTTTGCAAAAAGAATTTTGAAACAACCACGTTCCATTGATGAGATATGCGTAAGAGGTCCAAAAATTGAATAATTCATATAAAAACACATAATGACGTCATTGTGACGTCACTGCAATTTGTGTCTATATCACTTCCTGGAATATCTGCATACCGAGATTGAACCCAATCGGACTACAGGTTCTCTAGATATTGGGCCTTGAAATATTCACATTTAGAATGACATCATGTGACACGTGATGACTTCATGATGACGTCATGATTTGGCATACATCTTCAGATGGTTGTATAAGTGTGTGCCAGGTTTGACGTCGATCGGATCGTATTTTAGATAATATTTGCAAAATTTGAAGAAAATATTAAAATTTGAAAAATCCATAAAAAAATCAGATGATGACGTCGCTTCAGATTTCGAATGCTGTTATCTATAACTGCCTAATCATCAAGTTTCATAACAATCGGACATACCCTTATATGTGAATCAAACGTTTTCGATGACGTCATGATGACGTCACACATTTTACAAAATTTGGTGCATCTATTACAAAAAGAATTTCGAATTTACCACATCCGTTTATGAGAAAAAAGAAAACGGTCCAAAAATTGAATAATTTATAGAAAATCACAGGATGACGTCATCATGACGTCACTGCAATTTTCGTCTATAACAAGTCCCGGAATACTTGCATACCAAGTTTGAACCAAATCGGACTTCCGGTTCTGTAGATATAGGGCCTTAAAGTATTCACTTTTAGGATGACGTCACGTGACACGTGATGACGTCATGATTTGGCATACATCTTCAGATGGTGCTCTAAGTGTGTGCCAGGTTTGAAGTCGATCAGATTTGAAAAAGTCCCAAAGTGCCTTGTAGAACGAAAACACGTGTTATCCTATGGGAAAAAAGTGGAAGAAAAAACCAACTAGAAATTGTGGTTGTGAACAACCACACAGCTGTTCCAAATATTGATTGTCCAGAGTGCTTCATGCAGTTAAAGGTTGTTCAAAACGCTTAGAATAGTTCCTAAAATATAATTTTATCAAATGACGTCACATGCCCTGCAATGACGTCATCTTTAAAACCGATGTCAATCCGATGAAAAAAGTGTGAAATTTGTGGAAGCAGAATAAAATTATAAATATCAAAAAAATCATTAAAAAACCCAACGATGTTGTCATCGTGACGTCATTTCAAACTTTGCATACTACAGCCTGTCTAAAAAAAAATGGTACAATCAGAAAAAAAATGGTTAAATATGAAATTTCCAAATAAGTCATTCTTACTTGGCATAATATTAAAGAACAAAGACTAGGATTTCTAATAGTGTTTGTTTGATCTTATTTGCTTTTGTCATTACAGAGATATAATCAATTTAGTGCGATACACCGATTTTGTGCCACTTTTTTGCATGGGCAGAGTTTTTTCGAGTACTGTGCCATGCTGTCTTGAAGCCCACAAAAGATTGCAACCAGAAAGTTGCACAAGCTCGATTTTTGTGTTTCGCAGTAAACAGGAGTTATCTCTGGATTGACAAAAGCAAATGAGATGAAACAAAAAGTGTTGGAAAGCCTGGTCTTTTTTTCTTTAATGTGATGCCCAAAACGACTTACTTATGTTGAGATTTAATATTGAAAAAAAAATTGCTTTCGATTGTACCATTTTCTGTAGTAGTTTCATGACAATCAGACCTTTCCTTATATGTTTTGAAAAAAATCTTTTTTTGATGACGTCATAATGACGTCACACATTTTTTTCAAAATTTTGTGCGAATACGTATTACATACCAGACCGAATACAAATATTTTGAATTTTGCATGTTACGTTCGTGAGATATGGCTAAAAGGTTTAAAAACTTCAAATATTCATATAAAATCTGGGGATGACGTTATCATAACGTCACTTTATTTTTACCTGTAACACATCCCCGTCTAGCCACATACCAAGTTTCAACCCAATCAGACTTACAGTTCTGTAGATATAGGACTTCATAATATGCACGTAAATTTTCAAAAATCAATAAAAAAAATAGGTGATGACGTCATCATGACTTCATATTCTTGACATAATTTTTGAATGAGGGTCTTCCTTGGCTGTAACATTGATGACGATTCCAGATGGCCAAGTTAAAAAAAATGGTGGCTTGAACACGTGTACAGTGTCAATGGGCTTACACGTGTACAAAGTCGATGGACTAAAAATCCAACTGCAGAAAAACTGCACCTTTAAATACGTGATTTGCCTTTGAACTGAAACATTTTTATAAAATATTACTTGATATTCTGACTCTTGGGATTATTTGCAATCAAATGACAGCGCAAAAAATACGGTTTCTCTTTCCTTCTCATAGTTATTCTCGGCCGAAGTTCAGAACTACTCAGTAAGATATCAGTGTTGTATAGAAAACTACACCTTTAAATACGTGATTTGCCTTTAAACTGAAACATTTTTTCTAAAATATTACTTAATATTCTGACTTTCAATCAAATGACAAAGCGTAAAAAATACAATGTTTCTTTCCTTCTCATAGTAATTCTCAGCCGAAGTTCAGAACTACTCAGTAAGATATATCAGTGTTGTATACGAAAAGACTTGTGGAGAAAGCTGTGTACAAAGTCTAGGGGAAAAAATAATTATTCATAAATCCATAGTAAATCACTTGATGACCTCACCATGACGTCACTCTTCGGGACACAACTTTGCTATAGGGGCTATGCTTATTGGTGAGTTGTTCAACAAGGGAAATTGATACTCATGAGATGACAATGTGGCGCTTGGTCCGCGCCCTCACGACCACGTGCGCGTGTGGTGTATGGGAAGCATGCGATGCCGAATCTGGTCAATGTATACACGCAATTTCACAAGCTGGGAACTTGGCACTGTTGAGGCAAATGTTTACGCTATCATTTGATGGGCAATTACAGATTATAGCTGTACGGATTGATTTTTTGAAAAAGGAAAGGTATTTTCATTATAACTTCCGGTCTGATGACGTCTTACGCCTAAAACTTCGCACACGTCTTAAGTGGGTCAAGGTCATCATATACACCAATTTTTAGGCGATTCCAACAAACTTCGCTACAGACATCTATTCAAAATACATTTTTGCAAATGTTCAACCTGTCGCTAGAGGGCGCTCGAAGATTGCATGACGTCATCGGTAGATGATTTGAAGAATACTATCGACCAAGAGACTAACACCGTTAAAAGCAAGTTCATATCTATTACCAATTTTAAATAATAAGCCACTTCCGGTTTTGGCCTTTTTCGACCGGAAGCAAGGGTCACGTGATTTCACGCACACTGAATGAAACAAAGACCTCAACCTATTCTACCACTTGCCGGCAACAGAATGCTGCGGACGCGTACGGTTGATTTCTTATGCATTTTTAAATATTAAAAGTGCCACAATTTAATTGCCTATAAATACACACCGGATGACGTCATCATGACGTCATCATTCCACAATGTTGTTTGAATTAGGGTCTTTGCTTGGATAAAGAGTGGTGTAAATTAATTATTGGCAAAGAGTCGAAAATGCCCTTTGAAAAGCGACCATTTTTTTAAATTTTCTGTGTACAAAGTCTATGGGAAAAATTAAATATTCAAAAATCTATAATAAATTAGTCGATGACGTCACCATGACGTCAATCTTCGGGACACATCTTTGCTATAGGGACTATGCTTATGCCAACTTTGAATGATGTCTGACAAAGATTAATGCCAAAAGTGACGTGTAGAAAAAACGTGTACAAAGTCTATGGGGTTTTGGGCAAAAAAGAAGAAGAGGAAGAAGAAGAAGAAGAAAGAAAAACTAGAAATGTGTTTGTGGACAAACACTGAGCTGTTTCGATCGTTTTCTTAATGACTGCCGTAAAGGAGTTTCATCCAGGGCGAATGAACATGTACATGCGTATTCTATACAATGAGTGTCTATCCTACGTCCCTGACTATGCATGAACATAAAATCTGTCAAAGTTAGCCGGAAATCGGCTAAAACGGTCACTGTGGACAGGATTTGACCTCAGCAACACGTGCGCTGCGCGCGGGCTGACTGACATACGATATGTACAACGTACATGCATGTACATGTACATTGTGGACTGTGCATGTTTTAAAGCAGAGTTATTGTCAACCTGAAGTTTTAAGCGTGCGCAGGGCATGTCCAAGTTTGCTTATTGCCTCGAAGCTTTGAAATGTTTTAGACCTACCCTTAAATAGACAATTAAAGTAAAAACTAATACAAAAACTGCCATGGTTGATTTTTCAGGAATTTTCTAAGGAAAAAGAGTCTTTTCATTATAACTTCCGGTCTGATGACGTCATGCACCTTAAACTTCGCACACGTCTTAAGTGAGTCAAGGTCATTCTATACACCAATATTTAGGCGATTCCGACAAACTTCGCCACAGACATCTATTCAAAATACATTTTTGAAATTTTTTAACCTGTCGCTAGAGAGATGATTTGAAGAATACTATCAACCAAGAGACTAACACCGTTAAAAGCAAGTTCATATCTGTTACCACTTTTAAATAATAAGCCACTTCCGGTTTGGGCCTTTTTCGACCGGAAGCAAGGGTCACGTGATTTCACGCACACTGAATGAAATAAAGACCTCAACCTACTCTACCACTTGCCGGTAACAGAATGCTGCGGACGCGTACGGTTGATTTCTTATGCATTTTTAAATATTAAAAGTGTCACAATTTAATTGACTATAAATAAACACCGGATGACGTCATCATGACGTCATCATTACACAATGTTGTTTGAATTAGAGTCTTTGCTTGGACAAAGATTGGTGTAAATGAATTACTGGCAAAGAGTCGAAAATGCCATCTGAAAATTTGACATTTTTAAAAAATCTCTGTGTACAAAGTCTATGGGAAAAATTAAATATTCAAAATTCTATAATAAATCATGTGATGACGTCAGCATGACGAAAAGTTTCGGCACACATCTTCAGATGATGGTCTAAGTGTGTGTCAGGTTTGAAGTCGATCGGATTTGAAAAAAAGCCAAAAGTGACTTGTAGAACGAAAACACGTGTTATCCTATGAGAAAAAAGTCTGAAAAATAAAAGAGAAAAAAAAAACTAGAGATCTATGTCTGTTTGCAACAGAACATAGGGCTTTTCCGCATTAGGATTTTTTTTAATCAATAATATGCCCTGAATATGTATGAACATAACATCTGTCAAAGTTAGCCGAAAATCGGCTTAAACGGTCACTGTGGACAGGATTTGACCTCGGCAATACGATGCATGTGCGTGTGTACAAGGTCTTTGCTTGGACAAAGTGTGATCTAAATAAATTACTGGCAAAGAGTCAAAAAGGCACTGTGAAAATCGACAAATATTTTTAAATTTTTTGATGACGTCATCGTGACGTCACTTCGAACTTTGCATACTAGTATGATCAACTACTTACCCACCAAGTTTCATGACAATTGGACCTTTCCTTATATGAGTTTTGAAAAATCGCATTTTGATGACGTCATGATGACGTCACACATTTTTCAAGTTTTGTGCGAATAGCTATTACATAACAGACCAAATGCAAAAAAGAATTTTGCATTTTGCATGTTGCGTTCGGGAGATATGGCTAAAAGGTCAAAAAAATATTCATATAAAATCTCAGGATGACGTCATCATGACGTCACCTCATTTTAAATCTATAACACATCCTGGTATAGCCACATACTAAGTTTCAACCCAATCGGAATTACATTTCTGTAGATATAAGACTTCATAATATGTACGTAAATTTTCAAAAGACAATAAAAAAATTAGGTGATGACGTCATCGTGACGTCATAGTCTTGGCATAGTTTTTGTATGAGGGTCTTCCTTGGCTGTAACTTTGATGACGATTCCAGATCGCCAAGTTATAAAAATGGTGGCTTGAAAACGTGTACAAAGTCAATGGGTTAAAACCCAACAGCAGAAAAACTGCACCTTTAAATACGTGATTTGCCTTTAAACTAAAACAGTTTCATAAAATATTACTTGATATTCTGACTCTTGGGAATATTTTCAATCAAATGGCAAACGTAAAAAAATACGATTTCTTTTTCCTTCTCATAGTAATTCTCGGCCGAAGTTCAGTACTACTCAGTAAGAAATATCAGTGTTGTATAGGAAAAGATTTGTGGAGAAAGCTGTGTACAAAGTCTATGAGAACAATTAATTATTCATGAATCCACAATAAATCATTTGATGATGACGTCATCATGATGTCATAGTCTTGGCATAATTTTTGTATGAGGGTCTTCCTTGGCTCTAACTTTGATGACGATTCCAGATCGCCAAGTTATGAAAATGGTGGCTTGAAAACGTGTACAAAGTCAATAGGTTAAAAATCCAACAGCAGAAAAACTGCACCTTTAAATGCGTGATTTGCCTTTAAACTGAAACATTTTTATGAAATATTACTTGCTATTCTAACTCTTGGGAATATTTTCAATCCAATGACAGGCGTAAAAAAATACGATTTCTTTTTCCTTCTCATAGTAATTCTCAGCCGAAGTTCAGAACTACTCAGTAAGATATATCAGTGTTGTATAGGGAAATACTTGTGGAGAAAGCTGTGTACAAAGTCTATGAGAAAAAATAATTATTCATAAATCCATAATAAATCACTTGATGACGTCACCATGACGTCACTCTCCGGGACACATCTTGGCTATAGGGACTATGCTTATGCCAACTTTCAATGATATCTGAAAAAGATTAATGCCAAGAGTGCTATAATACGTCCCTGTCTATGCGCATGCATGACCATAAAATCTGTCAAAGTTAGCCGAAAATCGGCTAAAACGGTCACTGTGGACAGGATTTGATGGCCTCAGCAACACGTGCGCTGCAGGCTCACTGACATATGATGTATGTGCCTATGTACAACGTACGTGCATGTACATGTACATGTACATTGTGGACGTCCTTTCCTATGCATGTTTCGAAGCAGAGGTATTGTCAACGTGAAGTTTTAAGCCTCGAAACTTTGAAATGTTTTAGACCTACCCTTCAACCGACAATTAAAGTAAAAACAAATATAAAAAATGCAATGGTTGATTTTTCAGCAATTTTCAAATGAAAAAGGGGCTTTTCATTATAACTTCCGGTTTGATGACGTCATCTGCCTAAAACTTCGCACATGTCTTAAGTGGGTCAAGGTCATCATATACACTAATATTTAGGCGATTCCGACAAACTTCGCCACAGACATCTATTCAAAATACATTTTTAAAAATTTTCAACCTGTCGTTAGAGGGCGCTCGAAGATTGCATGACGTCATCGGTAGATGATTTAAAGAATACTATCGACCAAGAGACTAACACCGTTAAAAGCAAGTTCATATCTATTACCACTTTTAAATACTAAGCCACTTCCGGTTTTGGCCTTTTTCGACCGGAAGCAAGGGTCACGTTATTTCACGCACACTGAATGAAATAAAGACCTCAACCTATTCTACCACTTGCCGGCAACAGAATGCTGCGGACGCGTACGGTTGATTTCTTATGCATTTTTAAATATTAAAAGTGCCACAATTTAATTGCCTATAAATACACACCGGATGACGTCATCATGACGTCATCATTCCACAATGTTGTTTGAATTAGGGTCTTTGCTTGGTTAAAGAGTGGTGTAAATTAAGTATTGGCAAAGAGTCGAAAATGCCCTTTGAAAAGCGACAATTTTTTTTAATTTTCTGTGTACAAAGTCTATGGGAAAAATTAAATATTCAAAAATCTATAATAAATTAGTCGATGACGTCACCATGACGTCAAACTTCGGGACACATCTTTGCTATAGGGACTATGCTTATGCCAACTTTGAATGATGTCTGACAAAGATTAATGCCAAAAGTGGCGTGTAGAAAAAACGTGTACAAAGTCTATGGGCTTTTGGGCAAAAAAGAAGAAGAGGAAGAAGAAGAAGAAGAAGAAGAAAGAAAAAAAATCAGAACAAAAAGAAAGGCTTTTCCGCAACAATGCGGAAAAGCCAATAACAGAAACTAGAACTATGTGGTTGTGAGTGAACAACCACAGAGCTGTTCCCAACATGTTTTTGATTGTCTATTGCACAGTACAAAATGATTCAATGATTTGTTCTAAACAAATTTTACTATTAAATTGAAATTATAATATAAATCGGTGATGGTCTTGTTCGGGACACATTTTCCTAAGAGAAGCTGGTTGGGTTCTGAAAACTTAAAACTGAAAATATATTTTTGGGAACAGGTCTGTTTGTACGAGATATAGACATATAAGTAGAGATCTTTGTCTGTTTGCAACAGAAGATAGGGCTTTTCCGCATTATGATTTGTTTTTATCAATAATACGTCCCTGACTATGCATGAACATACAATCTGTCAAAGTTAGCTGGAAATCGGCTAAAACGGTCACTGTGGACAGGATTGACCTCAGCAACACGTGCGCTGTGCGCGGGCTGACTGACATACGATATGTACAACGTACGTGCATGTACATGTACCGGTACATTGTGGACGTCCTGTGCATGTTTTAAAGCAGAGGTATTGTCAACCTGAAGTTTTAAGCGTGCGCAGGACATGTCCGAGTTTGCTTATTGCCTCGAAGCTTTGAAATGTTTAAGACCTACCCTTAAATAGACAATTAAAGTAAAAACTAATATAAAAACTGCCATGGTTGATTTTTCAGGAATTTTCTAAGCAAAAAGGGTCTTTTCATTATAACTTCCGGTCTGATGACGTCATACATTTTAAACTTTGCACACGTCTGAAGTGGGTCAAGGTCATCATATACACCGATTATTAGGCAATTCTGACAAACTTCGCCACAGACATCTATTCAAAATACATTTTTGAAAATGTTTAACCTGTCGCTAGAGGGCGCTCGAAGATTGCATGACGTCATCGGTAAATGATTTGAAGAATACTATCGGCCAAGAGACTAACACCGTTAAAAGCAAGTTTATATCTATTACCACTTTTAAATAATAAGCCACTTCCGGTTTTGGCCTTTTTCGACCGGAAGCAAGGGTCACGTGATTTCACGCACACTGAATGAAACAAAGACCTCAACGTACTCTACCACTTGCGGCAACAGAATGCTGCGGACGCATACGGTTGATTTCTTATACATTTTTAAATATAAAAATTGTCACAATTTAATTGCCTATAAATAAACACCGGATGACGTCATCATTACACAAGGTTGTTTGAATTAGGGTCTTTGCTAGGACAAAGATTGGTGTAAATGAATTACTTGCAAAGAGTCGAAAATGCCCTCTAAAAATTGACATTTAAAAAAAAAATTCTGTGTACAAAGTCTATGGGAAAAATTAAATATTCAAAATTCCATAATAAATCACGTGATGACGTCAGCATGACGAAAAGTTTCGGCACACATCCTCAGATGATGATTAATAACTATGCTGAGTTTAAAGTTGATCGGATTTAAAATAATTGCCAAAGTGGCTTGTAGAATAAAAACGTGTACAAAACCTATGGAGAAAGCGGAAAAAGAAAAAAAAAAAAAAAAAAGGAAAAAAAAAAACTTTAACGAAAACAATAGCTGTTCCCAATTGAAATTGGGAACAGCTAACAAGAGCTGTTTCGGTGTGTACACTGAAACAGCTAAAAATCAGAACAAAAAGAAAGGCTTTTCCGCAATAATGCGGAAAAGCCAAAAATCAAAACAAAAAGAAAGGCTTTTCCGCAATAATGCGGAAAAGCCAAAAAAAAAAGGAAAAAAAAAACTTTAACGAAAACAAGAGCTGTTCCCAATTGAAATTGGGAACAGCTAAATTATATGGGGTTTTTTTTTTGGAGAAGAAGAAGAAGAAGAAGAAGAAGAGGAGTTTTGACCGTCTTATGGACGGAGCAAATGGCCTCTTCGCTGTTGGTGGTTTGATTTGGTCGGGAAGGCATTTTTTTTCCAATAAACACTGCCGTGTTAAGTTATGAATATTTGAACAAAGGATCACTAAATTAAATCCTTTCCAGCACAATTATTTGGTGGTAAAATTCAGTAAATATTACACAAGTTATTTCTGGCTTGATGATGCTTTTATTTAAAAACTGGAAGTGAATACTGATTTAGTCGGAAGGATAAATGTTCATTGTAAAGTTCAATGATGTATGAAAGTATGTCAAATATACGTGCATTCAGTTGTCATGTGTTACAACTGATAATGTAGTAACCTACGGAAAACGTATTACCAACCGATAATGTATCACAAATTGACCGATATTATATCACTAACCGATAATGTAGCAAAAAATGACTGATAGTGAAGTAGAATTTATATCCGATAATGTATCACGTGTCGACGGATAATGTAACTACAAAATAACTGTATCCGATGATGTATCACCACGGAACGGATACTGTATCAATCGATAAAGTATCAAAAATCAACCGATAATGTATCAGTATGGGGAAAAGGGGTACACAAAAGTTTGTTTTATGTCCTATATATCCCGCCCCACTTTTTGACCGGGGAGGGGGGTCTGGGCTATTGGATCAAACCCCTCCCCCAGTATTTCTTATTTAGAAAAAAAACAGATTTTGAGGTATTTTTCAAACCTTCCAACCGCCGAAATGTACTAAATAGTACTGAGAAAGGGAGAAAAAGTACAAAAAGCTTAAAATGCACTGATATATCTGTATCAGGAACAGCGCCCCCAGTGTCATGTGGCCTCCAGCCCCCAGTTTTTGGTTTTACTATGGAGCTATGGGCTCCGTGCACAAGTGCCCTTCAACGGCCAGACAAGGAGAGTTCGGGGAAGACCAAGACTGGTTCCTGGTCCATCCACTGCGTATTTAGAATGATGCAAAGTTATTGGGGGAGGGAATAATCTGGGAGACCACCGCAAGTTATATTGAACGTATGCGCACACCAACGTTGCCTGACGATCATGCGAAAACGCGACAGGTAATAGCCTTGGCACGTTCTGGAAGTGGTGTGGAACTTTGTGCGCGAACCAGTACAGTACAGTACGCATATGCTGTACCGTCCATTGATCTCCATACGGAGATCAATGGTCCCGCGGTACGTCCATGGTGCCATAGACATAGAAAACTAGATGAGGCACTGGGTATTCTCCAAAGGCAAATCCATACGTCACTCGTTGCTAGGACGGCGGTATGTTGGAAAGGTAAAAAAAATGTGAACAATCAAGTCGGTGCACGTACAAATACAGTAATAATTACTATTTTGACATTGTCAGACCCACTGCGAGGAAAATATTTCCATATTTGAAGAGCATTACGTTTACTTCTCTGATACTAAGGTTGACCCACGTGCTAGGTTTTAATATATCTGAAAACGTTAGGAGCATCCGATCATCCGAACACGATCCTTGCCCGTCGTTGTGTATGATTCACTTCGTAGTGCTTTAATATGGTAATCCTTACTTTTAGTACACCTGTGCCTTTTTCTTGTGCAAAGTTTTTGAACCTCTTGCAAAATGGGCACAGTTTCAAATTTAAGATTTGCAGTTTTGGGAATATCCATATTTTAATTTGACACTTGATTTTCTCATTTTGTAATGGACATGGGGAGAAACTGTAAAAACTAAAATTTTCACCAGTTTTGGCAGTTCCAACATGATTTGAAAACCAAGATGGCAACAACAGTGCCAATCACAATAAAAGCCCGATGGTGATTGGCTGAAAAATGTCACTTTTGAGTGCCAAATGCAGAGCAGTGCTGAGGCATTCTTACGATGGACTATGCATACGATATGCCGCGGCCTATGCTGGCGATCTGGCTTGACCGTTCCAATATGGCGGCGCAAATGACGTATCCCTGAACAGCCAATGTGTCATCTAGTTTTCCATATTTGTCTATGCATGATGCTTTCAAAAGTGGTAAAACGCGCCTTCTTTCGGCGCGGATGTGCGAGTGCAGTCCTAGGCCTAGGCCCACTTGGAAGTAGAGCGTCTCAAAGCCAGAACAACCTCCTCCCAAATTCAACCAAAAACTTCTTAATGATAAACTTTCCCGAGTGGAGACTTTTCATAGTAAAGGCACTTATTAGACTTTAATTAATTTGCAATATTTCCAACTTTTCCAAATAAACTGATACATTATCGGTGGATTTTTGATACATTATCGGTTGATACAGTATCCGTTCAATGGTGATACATTATCGGATACAGTTATTTTGTAGTTACATTATCCGTCGACACGTGATACATCATCGGATACGAATTTTACTACACTCTCAGTCAATTTGTGCTGCATTATCGGTTGGTGATATGTTATCCGTTGGTCACTACATTATCAGTTGTAACACCGTGTCACGCGTAGCTCCTCTATCTCATGAACGATGGCCGTAAAAAAAAGGCTTCAGAAAATTTACAATTTTCATGGCAAACCATAACCGATCCGAACAAACAAAGTTGTTTTAGGTAGTTAAAGACCTACTTCATACATCTATGGTATTTTTTTTTCAAAAAAAAAAAAGAATTTCGATGGATTTTGACGATAAGATTTCACGGGGGTAGCGGGTTTTGATTGTGCAATAACTGCTGAAGCTCTACAGAGTGGAGGTGATCAGATGATAGACGCCATCCATAATTTCTGTGTTGAGGCGTACACAACATTATCACCACCGCATCAGTGGACCATATATGTCATCGTACCAGTGCCCAAGAAAGGGGATCTCTCTCTCATGACTAACTACCGCGGGATCAGTATCACATCAATAGCTGCAAAAGTTCTCAACAAAATTCTGCTCAACAGGATTCGCCCCGTCGTTAGTCAAATACTGAGGAGCAACCAAGCTGGCTTCCGTCCGGGACGCAGTTGTGCTCAGCAGATTTGACTTTGCTGACGACATCGCCCTTTTTGAGTCTACGTTACCACGGGCCCAGGAACAGTTATCCAAGACAGCTTCAGTAGCAGAAGGCGTTGGCCTCATAATTAATGTACCCAAGACGGAGTACATTACGTTACATTGTGAGCCTTCCCCCTCACTTTATGTCCACGGCAGTCCAATAAAACATGTGACTGATTTGAAATATCTGGGATCCATGGTAGCATCCAGCGCAACCGACCTCAAAAGACGCAAGGCACTGGCCTGGACGACTTTTTGGAAGTTGGAACAGCTGTGGAGAAGCCCCTCCTTACCAATTATCACCAAAATGAAGTTGTTCAACACAACATGCATCACAGTTCTCCTCTATGGATGTGAGACATGGGTAATCTCCAAAGACATGAAAAGTAAAATAAACGCTTTTGCTACCTCTTGCTACCGCATTATGCTGAGCATGAAGCGCACCGACCATGTCCCCAATGCCACCATCTATACTATGACCAACTTAAACCCTCTTGTGGAGCGTGTAAGAACTCGGCAGCTCAAGTTCCTTGGGCATATACTCCGCATGCCAGACGATGAGCCTGCAAAAGTGTATGCCCTTTATACACCACCCCAGGGGAGAAGGAAACTAGGAAGACAACGCACATCATACCTAACTTATATTTAACGCTTGCTTGGAGACAGTGATGGCATGCTGCGACCAGACCAAATCGCAACACTTGCCCATGATCGCAGTAAATGGAAGAAGCTTGTAGTCGACTGCTCCGCAGCCGAAGGATGGTGATGATTTCACGGACAAATCGACTAAAAAATAGGTCATGAAATTTCCGGGGTTTTTCGAGAACGACGAAAGTCTCCCAAATGTTGAGGTAATCAAACGAAAGAGTGAACCTTCATCTACAAAAAATCTCGTAAACGTGATGTCGTTTATTTTTTCAAGAATTCGATTTACACCTAATGTTTCCAACAACTTCCATTTTTCACAACGCGAAAAGATTGTCACCATTGTAAAGCATAGAGCGAGGAACCTAGACACAGTGTGACCTTGTGACCCATACGCCCACTGATTGGTCGAGCTCGAGTGTGGGCCTGCTTAATATTCATGTCATTCATTGCGCGTTTGCACGTGCTATTCACAATGTTTTCAGGCCAACGTACTTTTTTGTACGTCGGCGTTCTTACATTCGTTTGCACGCGTACATGTAATTGCAAATCAGGAAATCTCGCAAATGTCTTCATTTTTTAACCGGCAAATTGGACCAAACATTAGAAGTCTCCTGCAATTGTTTCACATGAACATGAAGCAGGGTTGGCGATATTTTTTGAAGGATAAAAAAACAGATTTGTTTGATTGAAATCAGATTTGTTTTATTTAAATCAGACTTTTTTGATTTTTTTTTAATTTCAAAATTCTGATTTGTCTGAACATGTGTCTAAATCTCCCCATGCACCTCCACACCCATCACAAAGGAGTTTACAGGTTCCTATAATACCCGTCATCCACAAAACTCAATAAATTGATAGATGCTTTAAAAAAAAAATTGTACTGAATCAGTGATTTACAAAAAATAACTTCTCTTCTTATACATGTGGTCTACATCATTGGTTCAATGGTACATTAATACTAAAGACTTAATACTTTGAAGGAGCATTGCTTGATTAATACAGCTGAGATATGTGTGGATGCAACGAAAACATGATTTTTGGTACGTGTACATGGCATACAAAACATTAATAACAGTTCTCCATGGGCATTTTGATTTCATAAAAATGCTTCTAATTTCAAAACCGGCGGCACTGATTGTGTAACTTGTAGTGTTTGATTGACGGTCCAAGGTGGAGAACAGAAATCAGGCCTTGCACCTTTAAAAGGTTTTATATTTAATCTAAATTGTAGGGGAAAATGTTAGGAAACAGACTTTTAATACACCTTTTGATGGCTCATGTAAGCCTTCACCAGCACAGTTAATTCACAATATTACTGTAAATAGATCAAGGAATGATTAAAACAAACGTGACTGTGCTCTCTTTAAAATTAAAAACTTAAAAAAACTTTCAAACTCAGATCTTGACTTAATCAAAATAACGATTTTTTTGTAATTATGCAAAACCTAATTTGAGTCAATGGTGATGAAGTAGGGGTGTTTGAATGTGCTAACAACATCTTACACTTTGTTATTAAGTGGAATCAGTTGATTTAAATGATTAAAATGACCCTCAATTAATTGATTGTTTACAAAAATGTGATTTAAATCTGTGATTTTTATAAAAATCATTTGTTTTAAATCGCGATTTAAATCAGTGATTTAAATCACTGTGATTTAAATCAGCCAACCCTGAAATGAAGCATACACTTTCCTCTATCTACTAAGCCTTGCCTTTTGTTTCGGCCTTTTTTAAGAATCGAATGTTCACCTAAAAACTATCGGCCCTCGATTTTGTTGATAAAAATATGATTTTGTTTGACAGGCCATAACAACACTTAATATTTGTCAAAAGTAGTTACTTTTGTTATCAAAATAAAACACATGATTTCAACGTTTCACTATTTAGCCATCTTGGCCAAACAGTGCATGTATCGAGGCACTTTTTGTGTTTTTCTGTCGTCTCGAATAAATCTCGTAAGATCTCGCGTACGCCTTTGGGCCATGCGTGCTTGACATCGGGACGAGAAAATGAGGCCAAACAGGGCTGCGAGCGTGACACAGCTACTGACTGCGTGTATTTATTCATAACTTTCAACTTCCGGTTTGATGACGTCACAGTATTTGGAAACAAAAAGTGAACATTGTAATGGATATCACTTGGGCCACGAAAATATACGACATGGATCGAATGATAAGATCTAAAAGTAAATTTAAAATATGGTCGTTTCCAAATTCTCATGGAAGTAACTTCCGGTCTGATGACCTCATAACATTGAAATCTTGCCAAGTTATTTGTGGTTATTCAAAGAATATCAAGGACTGATTTGGTAAAATTTGAAGGGTTGGTTTTCAAAAAAGAAAGAGAAAACACTGTTTTATGTGGCGCTAGGGGGCGCCCCTTTCAAAAGATGTGACGTCATCACACTTTTTTGTCTGGCATTCCTCACTAAACACTATCATGATTTATATGTGTTAAGTAAAATAAGTAAAATGCTTTCGCTTTTGAAAATGCTTCCGCTTTTGAAATACTTCGGTTTTCATTGCACTTCCGGTATGAAAGAAATGTTTCTCACGGCATAGTCTACAACCTCACGAAAAATGAAAACGATACTCTATTTAGTTCAAAAGATATAGCGCAAACTATTTTGTTAGAATTTGCCCTTAAATCGCTTGTAATTTGATACCAGATGACGTCATGATGACGTAAAAAAGTTATAACATCTTCGCATTATGTTACAAGTTCACATTAGGTTTCTTGATCATACCGTTAACCGTTTGGAAGAAATTCTGCTTTGTTTTGATTTCAGGCTAAAGTGTTCATTTTGAATTCACCTAACTTTGACCTTTCGGTAGACCCGGAAATAAGGGTCAAGCGAGTTTACGTTCCAGACAAAAAATGTTTATCTATTCATGGTCTATCCGATTACAGAATACAAACACTATTGATTATTTTCTGCAAGAGTTATAGGTGAAAGTAATTGGTCACTTTTTATAGCTAAAATCGCTTGTAATTTGACACCCAATGACGTCATTATGACGTCAAAGTAATATGCACCACTAGTTGCAAGTTCATATCATGGCCGCAGATAAGTATTGTCCAGAAAAACAGTATCAACACAATAACAGAGACGGTGGTCGGGTTGCCCGACCACTCAATGAGGCCCAAACAGGAAAAAAAGGTTTGCTTCTGTGACACATCTTCAGTAACCGCAAGATTTGTGCGCGACTGCAACTGTATTTTATGTCTCGCCAGCATCAGACATCAACACGCAAGTGACAGTGTCCGCCTTTTTCGTGGGAAGGACATGTACGCGCGCGTGAACAGTACATATTCACACATTCACACTGCACGTCCCAGCCGTATAATTAGCATGGCGTACATGTACGTAGGTATACCATGTAAGCAAACACGTACACCGATACAAAGATGCACACAACCAATTACATTAACATTTTCAAAACTCAGCTCGGCAGTGTTTAATAATAATAATAATAATAATAATAATAACGGAAATTTATACCGCGCCATTATCCGCCATAAATGACGCTCATGGCGCAAACAAAAATTATATCAAATCAGAAAAAACAAAACAATTAAATTTAACTAAACAAGAATATTCTGAGTGGTCTGAAACAAATAGGTCTTTAGGGCAACTTTAAATTCAGAAAGCGATGAGATGTTGCGAATGGCGAGGGGTAGTTTGTTCCAAAGATGAGGACCTGCGTGCGAAAATGATCGATCACCCCAAGATTTGTGAGTGTGAGGGACACCCAGCAAAGAAGCATCAGAAGATCTCAATCGCCTGGATGGATTGTATGGAGTTAATAGGCCTATGTTGTATTCAGGAGCTGAATCATGAAGGCAATGAAAAACAAGCAGTAACAGTTTGTACTTAATCCGGTCAGCAACAGGGAGCCAATGCAGAGACTGCAAAATCGGGGTGATATGGGTTCTAGAGGGTGTCAGGGTCACAATTCGAGCGGCAGAATTTTGGAGTCTTGTGTAGGCGAGCAAGTTCGTTACGGGGTAGCTGATACAACAGGGAATTACAAAAATCCAACCGAGATGAAATGAGGGCGTGAACAAGTTTCTCTGTTGCTGAGCGGGTTAGATACTTCCGAATTAAACCCAAGTTACGAAGTTGAAATCTGACAGATTTACATGTGTTAGAAACATGATGAGACATTGACATAAGTGAGTCAAAGGTGACTCCCAGATTTCGACAGGTCGCCGACAACTTAACAGGTGAATTTTGGATGTTGATACCATGGACATTGATCTTAGCAAGTTGTGACTTGGACCCAAACATAATAAGTTCAGATTTATCAGTGTTGAGTTTGACAGAATTAGAACTCATCCATACACTGACATCATTGATGCATGATTCAAGTTTCTGGAGAGTCAGCAAGGCGTCATCTTGATTTGGTGCAAATGACACAAAGAGTTGAACGTCATCAGCATAGCAGTGGTAACTGATATTATGAGATTCCAAGACATGTTTCAGACCACTGAGATAGATGGTAAACAACAATGGCCCGCCGACAGATCCCTGGGGAACTCCATGTTTCAGTTCAACTATATCGGATCTAGCGTTACCAATACATACCAGCTGATGACGATCACCCAAGTATGACTTGAACCAAGCAAGAGCACGATCACAAATACCAAAAGATGACATAATGTTTGCAAGTATGTCGTGGTTGACCGTATCAAACGCTGCAGACAAGTCCAGTAGAACGACTGCTGTAAGTCTGCCGACATCCATTTCTGACAAAATGTGGTTAGATAAATTAACTAACAGGGTCTCGACGCTATGATTGGCACGGTATGCAGATTGACGATTATCATACAAATTGATAGATTGTAAATAATCAGTCAGTCTAGAGAAGACAACCCGCCCTAGGACCTTAGACAAGTACGGTAAGTTTGACACGGGGCGATAGTTCTGAAGCGACTCTGGATCAAGTCCTGGCCTCTTCAGCAATGGACGAACATGGGCGATCTTTAATGCTGCTGGAATATCCCCATCCTTGAGACTCAAGTTGACAATCTTTGCGATCATTGATGAGAAAGCTGGTGCGCAGTCTTTGAGTAGTTTTGTAGGAACAGGATCAAGTTCACATGATTTGACGGGACTTTTACGAATGAGTTTAATGAATAAATTGACTGCCCGACCACTCTGCGTTTGTAACGCGAACCTCTAATTTCTTTCCCTTTTTCGGACAATACTTCTCGTTTTCTTCTAAACGCACGAACCTGTAGCTTTCATGATATATCAACCCTCATCCTTAGTAGTGCATATTATACTCTTACGTTATGATGTCGTAATCGGGTGTCAAATTACAAGCGATTTTCCATGAAAAAATACGATGTTCTTTCACCTATAACTCTTGAACATAGTGATCAATCATGTTCCAACCTTGTTATCAGATAGACCATTAATTGAAAAAAAATCTTTTGTTGTGTACAAGAACATTTAGGGGAATTATAAATACAGACAGAAGCCTAAAAATGAAAACGAACAGAATTTCTTCCAAACGATTTACGGGATATGATAAAACCCGGTATAAACTTGAACCCCTGTCCAAAGATGTTTTAAAAAAAAGCTGACGTCATCATGACGTCACCATGACGTCATTAGGTACCAAATTACAAGTAATTTAATGGCAAAATTTGTGAAAAATAGTTTCAGCTATATCTTAAGAACTAAATAAAGTATCGTGTTCGTTTTTGCGTAAGATTGTAAATGATGCTTCGGGCAACGATTCTTATTCCTGGGCACAAAACCGCGTGACCTTTACTTCTGGTGTTACCGGAAGTGCAAAATAAATTAAATTTTACTCGAAAGTGGAAGCTCTTATCTATAAGCAAATAAATCATGAAAGTGTTTAGAACGGAATGAAGGACACAAAATCAACATTATGATGTCATTATTTGTAAGACCGTCCTCTACCGGTACATCAAATAAGGGATTCCTGTTTTTAATTTTTAAACCACCCGTCCAAATTTAACCTAATCGCCCTTGTCATTTTTTCATCAACTGCTTTGCACGGTTTTCAAAATTATGACGTCATCAGGCCAAAATGATAATTTATTTTAACTCTATCATTCTTTAATTCTATCCCTGTCTCCTGACTTTCGTCTTAGCCCAAATAATGATATCCGATATTTAACTTGTACGTGTACAGAAACTCTATACTGATATTGGATACATTTTTGTTTGTGCTGGTTAGGTAAAATTTTCTTGATCCTTTGTTCTGACATGAATTATTCATAACTTAACTGGGATGTGTCTCACACTAATGACATAGTTGCCGGCCCGACCACTATGCGTTTGATCTCTAGTTTTCTTCTTTTGTTTTTGCTACTCTACGACGCAAGTCCTGGACATGGATTAGCCTAATACACCTGTAACACTATTGTATCTGTTGTCATCACATTCCATACATGCCCACTCCATCCAAAAGCACCCAATTCGGGTTATTCACGTATGCAACTATTAAAATTCCTCAAGTATGAAACTAGTTAGCAATCTTCAATTAGTAAGATTTTATGAATAACAATTTAGTTGTCAACTGCATAGTAGACTACTACGCATTTCAGTATCATACTAAGGCCTAGTTGGCTGATAAATTAGTAAAGTTTCATGTATACGGCTCCAGCGATTCTACGTGCAGGACCGGACGTGTTTATTAATTAATGATGTATTGTATAAAAAAGTATGAACACGACTGAACATTTTGTTCAAACGTTTTCAGTTCAAGAAATATGTCCCTTTTCAACAAAAAACTCTTGTAATGATAGATTACTTTGGTAATTAATCTTAGATGTTTGAGCATTCTTAGATGTTTGAGCATTTCCGTACTTGGATATTTATTACTTTAATTAATACTAAATGCATAGCCGCAATTTACATAAACAATTAGGGACTACGCCTCTGAAATAATATTACCGGCAGAATAAAAGGGATCCGCTGAAATAACTATTCACAACACTGCGCTACGACTACAAAAACCTACACTGAAACACTGACTACAAGCATTAATCAACATTGATTAATAACACTAATTTTACAGTACGGGTTAATTTAATTTCGTCCCCGATCATCGCCAAGCTCACTTCTCAATTTGAATTTCAAAAAAGCCACCACTAAATTTCATTTAAGGTGCAGTATAATTTAAATTGTTAGCATTCAGATTCGTCCAAAATCTTTGAATTTCGTCTTGTGAAGCAATCGGCGTTGAATTGACAAAGCAAATTCGTTTTTTGTCATTCGTTTTCATGTTGTTATCATTACATTTCGTTTCTGGTGACTTAAAGTGCATCCTATACTAAAAACAAATGTGCTCAATCCTTAAACTTATTTGAAGAATTGTGCGCATAAAAACAATGATAATTTCAACATATATTACCTTATTATGTATAAATACAAGTTGTTAGCAGTATAAGGTATGCATTTTTATTTATTTGTTTCACAATTAACATTAGAGTCAGGAATTGACATTTCACAATATGACATGAACACCAAGCATTCGGCCTGAGGTCAAACACCATCTTAAAGTTGCTCTTTGATAGACATACCTTATTTCTGTTGTTTTATTCGTATACATATATCAAAGAGCAACATTACGAAGGTGTTTGATGTCAGTGCTTAATTTCCATATGCTAAACAAAGAGCATTGTGTGCAAGTTCCATATCTGATTTTAATGTTAATTGTCAAAGAAAACTCAAAACTTACAGCTAACTTCATTCATTTATAAGAATTTTTTTTGTTAAAAATTAAAATTTAATTAATGCGCACAATTCTTAAAATAAGTCCAAAGATTGGGCACATTTTTAATCGAAACGAAATGTAATAATAACAGCATTAAAATGTATGGCAAAAAACGAATTTGCTTTGTCAATTCAACGCCGATTGCTTCACGAGACGAACCTTAAATGAAATCTAGTGGTGGCTTTTTGAAATTCAAATTGAGAAGTGAGCTTTGCGATGATCGGGGACGAAATTAAAGTATAGATATAGGGAATTCGTGTGATACAAGTGTTAAAATAGCCGGGAAAACCTATATTAATTCCGTCACGAAATGTAACAACAACAAATGAATCAGCTCCAGGTGTGAATGGTAGATTACAGAGAAGTTATTACTCAGTTATAAAAACACCATATCATAGACCACTTCACTAATCACTGATTCAACTTTAACCCTAAAAGGGCCGGGTTATTTTGATCACCTCTCAGCCGGGGGGGGGGGGGGTTTCCTCCTCCCTTAGATCTCGGCCATCGAGTGACAAACATTTTGAAACTCGGAACATGCATGGTGCAACTCATCATACACATACCCAAGAAACTTTTTTTGAAAAATTTTTTTTTCAAGGCTATCGCGGAAAAAGTTGGGGGGGGGGGTCGGATTCCGCCCACGGCCCCTTTAGGGTTAAGCGCACATGCGCAGAAACAGTCACTGCATATACTACAGTGCAATCTCGATAAGTCAAACTATGGTAACTCAAATTAACTGTTAAGTCAAACAAAGAATCCATTGCCTTCAGCAGTATCAGAATGGTATACATTGTACAACCCTGTTTAACACAAAACTCTGCTTGAGTCAAATTTTAAACCTATCCCGTTAATCCCGTAATATTGACTTATCAAGATTTCACTGTATATGCACATTTGGTCCAGATTCTTGTGGAGTGTTGATGTGTGTCTAGTAGAAAACCTTTAAAAAAAATCAGCATGTACCAAGCACTTAAACATGGTTGAAGAGAGAGGGAAAAGAGAGAGATATAAAAAGCAAATGATGAACATTCCGCATTGATTTGTTACCGAATCTGCAGTTGCCATACACAACGAGACAGTTACTCATTTCCGGAATTGTTTTGAAACGACGAATTATAAGTAATTCGTTCACTTTCTGTATGGCCTTGAGGGCCTATAAGTACATTCAGGTCATCGCTGTGACGACTTTTCTCGTGTCATTTATATATTTCGTAAATTCAACAGGTCGTGAGATAGCATGTTCACTCGCTGTGGCTGTGGATGGTCACTACAGTTTATTCTTTTAGAAAGTCGACCAAGATTGTTGTACTTATCAAAATGCACTGCATAATACTCACAGGTATGCACTTGCCAACTGATCTACATATCCATACGAAAATGAAATAACATCCATATACAAGCCCATGATAAGTATCTTTTAAGTTATCTAATTCTGAGACAACCACATAACATTTTTTTTTACGGACAGTGGTGATAATAGGTTAATTCAAGGTCAGGACTTTCAAAAGGCTTTTTATAAAAAAAAGTTGTCAATAAAAATATTGTACAAAAACTCGTTATTAGGAAATGGATACACACAAATTAACAAACACAAACATAGTGCTTCACTTAATCACTTGATTAGACCCAAACAAATCATCAAGGCTAAGAAATAATTAGTGTTGATATAATGTATATGACAAAATGCACCACATTGGCAGTTACTACCTACATGAAACGTGGTAACCACTAGAAGTGATTAATTAAAGTTTAACGAATTTTAACACTTAGCTGACATGAATAGTTCTTTTTTAACATCTCTGCATTATTTAGAAAAGCAAAAGAGACGCAAGTAATAAGACACTACACGAGCTGATCAGTTTTACTTTTAATAATACCAAGATACAATTCCAACATGAGTGTTTCGTGGGACGGTTATGGTTAAAATCATTCTGCCAAAAATTATAGCAGGTGAAAGGGCAACCCTAGTAATTAATGCCCATATTTTTTTAGGCGAGCCACGCAAGGGTTCCAGAAGCTAAGCCGCTGACTTCTAACTTTAAGGCTCTTTTGTAAATTTATAAGGTTGTGCCCTTGGTATTTTTTTTTACACATCGTGCACAACCTGGACATCCCGTGCTTTTGCAATGTGACATCTGTTACTAAAGATGAAGTAACGTTTGTATGCCATATTGCGATGTGCTAATCAAAACAATAAAAACATACCGGTATGCTGTTTTCAAATAACACTATAGATACGTGTAGTATTCACTATTAAGAAACAAATACTCTTTTCAAACAGTTTATATCATTATAGAGTCCGCCCCTCCCCAAATTTGGATTGGGACATCAAACGGAATAACGATCCAAGTTAACCTATAGATAAAACGTTATTTAAAAAAAACCCACAATTACGCACAGACAATAATTCAGGGCTCAACCCATAAAATGTTTAAGCAGTCTTTGATCTAGCTACTCCTTCCTATATAAATGTATGACATGGCTGTTTACTATTTTAATGTTATGCAATGATCTTATAATAAATTGGCTTCAACCAACTGCTATGGTAATGATCTACAGTTTTACGAATAAACGCTACATAGGATTTGAGCATTAAAAAAAACCCCTGAATTTCGCAATGGAATGCAATGGACTTTACGATGGTTAAATGTCTTCACCAAACCTCAACATCAAAATGCAGTATTTTATATTTCAATTTTAATTTAACATCTAGCAAGATGTGACCATTGTATTGTGTCTTTTTGAATCAAATTATACCCTTTTCAGGCATATTTCCGGATGCGTTACTGTGTAAGTATTTATTAATAAGTACCTGAAGTATAATTCCCAAACATATTTATGACAGTGAGGTAAAAATCATTCAAAAATTAAGGTATGCTTAGTTTTAACACACTAATACGAAGAAAACTCAATAACCCTTTCATGCATAGTATCAAACTTTGTTATTGATAGTAAGTAAGTGATAGATAGTAAGTATGCTTTTGCAATTGTGTGGCTTTCGATTTTGTCGCTTGCCAACGGGCCACTAGAGCACAGGAAGATCCTCAACTGTTAAAGGATATGAATTCCTTTTTTATCCCCAAAACGGTTCCAAGATTCGCAGAGGTACCTTGTCAGATGTCTAAAGACATGTATAGAGATTTGCGGTTACATGTGTTGGCATATCAGTGGGGCGCAACTGCTACAATCCCGACATTTCTTTGTAATTCTTCAAGTTCATCTTCGGGGACGCCAGAGAAGCTTAACTGAACAGTGGGCATTATACCATCGGGACCTGTGGGAAGTTGACTCACAACTGCCTGGAATTTCCCCTTTGTACCTGTTGAACAATGAGAAATCTGAGGTACCTCGAGCTCTTCACACAATGCGTTGCATGTGTGATTTTCAAAGAATTTCACTATACCAAATTTCCCCAAATCACTAAGACCGTAAAAATACTGCTTTGGGCTGCAGTTGTTAACAGATGGGTCCGTCAGTACGTAAGCTGTGTTGGTGCGCACCCCTTGGATATCGCAAACCAGAATTTCGCCATTTGATTTATGGTAAGTGTAATGGCAAAACGCAGCTGGCGTGGCCATTTCTGTTTGGTTCTTTTTCCCAACGTTGCTAACAAATTTTTCATAGTTCCCTTCAATGAACCTCTCAACCGCAACCGTCACTTTTTCAGGCATATTTTTACTTTTGCCAAAAGGTTGGTAACCAAGGAAATTGGAGGCGGCTTTGCGATCCACAGTGGTGAATTCAGGTTTAACAAACTGGATTGGTTTGCTTGTTTGATATTTTTCGTTAAAAAACTTCGCCATCTCATCAGCCTTTTCATAAGCACGACTGTCAGCTTCCCAGGAATACTGTTCTGTTTTTAAACAATAATGTTCTTTGTTGACTTTAACCACGCACCGTTTTCCTTCCACCCTTTCATCTCCATGAAATGTACCCATGTAAACCAGTCGATATTCACCTGTTCTGTATATTTCTCTTTCAAATTCAACGTAGGTATCCTTGTATCCAAGCACTGGAGCGCGGTTGCTTTGGTCATTACCCATGTTTTCTTGGACCAAATAATTCTGGAAAAGAGAACCGAAAACACGGCTCTTTAAATATGTTGCCAAAGTGTAACGCACCATTTTCGGAACTGGGCAAAAATCCACAACTGAATGGTGACACAACTTTTTCCCTTTATGTCAAAAGCAGTAGATTCGACTAAGGTTAAGGAAATGTTAACAAAATAGGTGAGATTGGGGAAAATTAATTAAGGATGGGAATACCAGTTAAATGCTAAAAGGGTAAGCAAAATAGCAGGGCTCTTTTTTATTTCTTTTAGTTGGAGAGTAATATACCAGAGGATGGATGAGGCCGGCCTCATGTCAACCTGTGATTTACTTGCGCCGCGCCGGAACTCGCCTTGGTCAAGGCGTTTGTCGATAGTGTTCGTAATGACATCTGACCGCTAAAACCCAGAAACTCTCGACTGGTCCAAAGTACCAAACTTAGCTGATATATTCTTATAGCCTTAAAGAAGAGAGTTAGAAGAAGTGACACCTGGGAATGGTGCCTAACTTGCATACATCTTTCAAACCTGCCGTGTAATATATTTATTCCCGTATTTGGGTATATTTTTATTATTTTTATTTTTTGAAAAATATATTTTGTGCATTCTACTTATAGTCGGGGATGTTAGAGCATTACAGGGGTTGTTTGGTTAACATTCTTCCAAAAGCACCGAATTCGGCCCAGATGTCGTCCATACCATTCTATTTTGATTTCTGATGGGCGCCAAGACGGACGCTCCACGGCGCCGCCATATTGTCAAATCCAATATGGTCACCAACTGGGTCAGAGGTCAATCGAACTAAACGAGCTAAAATCATAAATAATACCACTTTTCAGGTGTTTTCAGGGTCGAGCAATCTGAATCTGATGTTATTTTAACAATTACAGGCAAAACAGACGCCAAAAGGGACCGTCATATTGGCAAAATCCAAAATGGCCGCCACATATCGCAGTTGAAAAGCTAAACTAGCTTAAATCATAAATAATACAACTTTGGAGTTTTTGTATCAAAGAATCTGAATCTCACGTTATTTTGATGATTTGATGCACGACGGATGCCAAAGGGGCTGCCATATTGGAAAAAAATACGGCCGCCAACGAGGTTAGAGGTCAATCACAGTTAGAAACTAAACGAGCTAAAAGCATTAATAATACTGTAGCGCAATGCATTTTATGGAGGGCGCACTTTAGTTCTTTACTGGTAGCCAGCGGGGTGCGCGTGCACTCACCCAGGTTTATGGGAGCACCAGCCAATAGCGCCAGTGTATATAAGCGGCCATGCGCTCAGCTTCGCCCTCTTTCTGCTGTGGCCGGAACCCGTGCGCGATCTCAGGAAAAGTTGCACTGTTCTAATCTCCCACAATTAACCAATCACCAATCACCTATAGTCGCAGCGGAGGGAGCCTCATACTTTGTGTGAGTGTAGTTAATTAATGATTCCTGCATTATAATCCAGATAATTATGTAATCTCTGAGTTTGTAAGGGAAGTGATTGAGTATAAGATCACGTAGGCGAGGCGCCTGGGTAGGCGAATAAAATAATCTTCCGAAAGACATATCTGGTGTCAGGTCCCCATCCTTCCCCAGTCCCCCTAGTTAGTCCACTTGGGTTGTGTGAGCGAGAGTGCGTGTAAGGGTGATCCTTTGGTAGTCTGCTGCGGGCCTGGCGGTAAATCTCCGCCGAAACGGATCTGCGTACCCGACCGTAGAGGCTAGGCCGTTCGCCGCTACTCGCCGGGGCAGTCGTCCGAGGCAGTACCGCTACAATACCATTCTATATAGGGGTGTCCAGGGTCGGAGAATCTGAATCTAATACTTTATTAAAGATTGTAAACTAATAAAAAAGACTATTGTTTGAACAATTTTCATTAAAATATTTGGAGATGATATCTGCAGTGACGAAATGCTATATGCCGCAGTGCGCGTTTGAATGGATCTGTTTATGCACATGTACCAGTGATTAATATTACCACTTAAACGTTCTGGTTCGCCCTCTATGATGCCAGAAATGAGTACTCTACTGGTCATCACCGCCGTCTAATGCACCTGTCTCCACATTCGTAGAGGACCTTGCATAAAGGACCCCAGTGCAATTGCCTTTGCACCTTGCTTGCATGAGGCAGCCGCAGTGCACGAGACGGGCGCATGTCACTGAAGCATCATTTAGAGTGTGGTCCATAGTGGTTGCCATCTACTGGTGCCATCTTTGCGCCAACCCCACTCGATGAAGTCAGGAATTTCCTGCTGGACCGGGCTGGCCTGTAGTACCGGTTGCTTTACATGTTCGAAAAGCGCGGTCGGTAGCTGGGATGCTTCCAGCAAGCTGCTTCCAGTAGTGAAGAAGCGATGTCTGGCTCCTTTGACACGTGCAGCTGCACAACACCCCTTGCTCTGCGTGAGTATGGCGAAGCAAGTTGTGTCGCACTCTTTTAGGCTTTGGAAGAGGGGTGGTGCAAAGGACTTCGGTTTTCACCACTTCCAGAGCCCAACCAGAGCTCCAATGGGCCGAGGATCTCTAAAACAAGCTTTAAATGATCTCGGAAGCTGCGGACTAACAAAGTTTGTTGCATTTTGCGTTGAATGTGTACGTGCAGGTACTTTGGCTGTTGTACTTTTGTCTATCTGCAATAATGCAGCGGCAGGCGGCTATTGCAGTCCCCCGGATTAATTATCGCCTTTCATTGGACGGTAGTAACCGCTGTCAGCCGGCGTTAAGGGCTACACTGTTTATATCCATGCAAAATAGGGCGTTTGTTACTAATCAACTAACAGGGAGACACGACGATTGAGCCACTGTCCGCAGCTACAAACGGATTGGCAAAACCACGACATCGCTGTCCGTCCACCTTGCGATCAAAGGCCATTGTGGGTAACTCTGCTCTGCCGCAAGTGTCTGATGCAGGAGATCCTGGTGTCTGCCTCGGAATGGTTGCACGGCTGAAATGTCACTATGCTTGTTGGAGAGCACGGTCTCAAGGCAGGCACTCGATAAGAGTTGGTTTACGACCATGACTTGGAGATCTGTGCTGCTGAATGAGAAAAGCTCCTTCTGGTTCTCATTTTAAGGAAGCTGCTGTTCCATCCATGCTTTAAAAGGGATTGGAGTGCTGCCATAGCCGACTCATTTTCCGTGGGCCATTCCTAGATTGTTGCTGCGTGCTAGCTTTGAGGTTATTTTCCTCAGGGTAATTATCCCAAACAGTTTTGGTACTACTTGTCATTTGGGCCTCCAGAAATGGTACAATGTTGAGCTACACGCACTCACTGAATGTCATTTTTCTGCCATGTGGATAGTTGCTAAAATTATATCAGCACGACTGTGGCTTGTTTGGCAGCAGCTTTGTGGCCTATTACAACTGATAATGTAGTAACCAACGGATAATGTATCACAAATTGACCGATATTGTATCACTAACCGATAATGTAACAGAAATTGACCGATAGTGTAGTAAAAATGTACTACACTATCAGTCAATTGGTGTTACATTATCGGTCTTAACCGATACTGTAATAAATATTGACCGATAGTGTAGTAACATTTACTACACTTTCGGTCAATTTCTGTTACATTATCGGTTAGTGATACAATATCGGTCAATTTGTGTGACATTATCGGTTGGTGATACATTATCAGTTGGTTACTACATTATCAGTTGTAACACGGCCTCTGAGTGCATTGAGGCAACGAACATTATCAAACTTCGTCCCAGATCGCAGTGACTCTCAGTCCTTCAGCCTCAGTTGCTCACATATCGAATAACTCCGGTGTGCCTATTACATTCTTACAATGCACTGAGTAGACGGTCTGCTTGACCAGGTAAAGTGACATGAAAGATACTTAATGGGTGCACCACGTGCGGCTGATGTGATGCTCATTGAGTTCAGACTGTGAGCGAATGCCAGGACCTCAGTCTTAGAAAGGACAGTGGCACTCAACGAGTGAGGCAGGTGCTTCTCTATCTATTAGGTACAAACTTGTCTTCTAAAAAATGGTAGTATTGAGAGCAGTTTGACGACATCATACAGTGACTGATTCAAACACGCTGGTCTGGCCTGAGTTTAGGAACACAGTGCCCTGCATCGTCAATTCCATCGCGTGCTTTGAATATGCTCGTTTGCTAGCACCGAGTTAATTGTATCCCAACCAGGTGATGACGTCACCAGCTGCAGACCTGCCTTGCTTCAGCAAGCTGGTACATGTGCCATCCAAGCCTCATCCTTCCTTGACCTTGTCAACTCGCACATAAAGGGATTGTCTAACTTCGCTCGTCAAGTCTGGGTGCAAAAACGTCAGTTCAATTGGGGGAGGCTGGATCATGTAAGAGTCAGGTAGCTTTGGGGTTAATGTGTCGGAGGGGTCACTGGAGGGTTCTCATGCGAGAAATGGTTGTTTACGGTCTGGGCATATCGCTGGACCTCTCCAAGTGAGAGGTTGCCCTGAGCCTTGCTTATCTGTTATCAACATCTTGGGTGGTAAGGACTATGAAACTGCCGTTGGTTGATAGCACCATCCATCCTCAGCATACGGGCACACACGCGCCTATACATCCTTACAATAAGTTTGGAAAATTTTCTCGCTCAAATTTAAGATTGTTTCTATGGGTGTGTGTACAGATATCAAAATTTGCAACATGTACGACTAATAATTGGAAAGGTTTTTATATGAAATAACGCAACAGAAACACCGGGTTTGACCCCAAATGACCTCGAGTGGTATTAAACTTGACCTTCAATAACATCAACAGCAGAATGATGTTTCGACCCCCCCCCCCCAAAAAAAACCCCATTAGTTGTATTGTATAACTGCAAGGACCTCCAACCTGGGTGGTGGCCATATTCTTTTCCAATGTGACGGCCCCTTTGGCATCCGTCTTGCCTCGAATCCTTAAAATGGCATCAGATTTAGATTCTTATGTGGTATTATTTATGATTTTAGCTTAGTTTTTTTTAACAGTGATATGTGGTGGCGATTTTGGATTTTGCCAATATGGCATTCCCTTGGGGCGTCTTTCTTGCCTCAAATCGTTAAAATAACATCAGATTCAGATTGCTCGACCCCGAAAACACCGTTTAGTTCGATTGACCGCTGATCCAGTTGGCGGCCATATTGAATTTTGCCAATATGGCGGCCCCGTTAATTGTCCAATCACAAAATGGCAACAAGGCTACGGCTATTGCACCGTTTGGGCGCCTGTCAAAAATCGAAATAGGATGGTATGGACGATATCTGGCCGAATTTGGTGCCTTTGGAAGAATCTGAACCAAAATTTCCCTAAGACCCTCGACTATTACATATCCTTACTTAAATGACATTTTCTAAAGCAAATCAAATACTGGATGGTTATGAGGACAACATATGCCTAAAAATTCAAAATGGCGACCATTACACCCTAAAGTTGCGCGCATTTACCTTTTCTTCAGTTACAAGTAGTCTCGCCTAACCTCAGTATTGATGAGCTTCAAATTCACCAAGTTGCTTACTGGCTCAGTTACCCTAACAAAAAATAAATGGGAAACCATGTGAAAAATGATAAGATCTTGATATTGAGCCAAAAAAGGGGGAAATGAGGTGTCCGTAATTTGGGATGAAAATTAGGCGAAGGGTTGCCTGACGTGGGGGACTTAAACAAGTTCAAGGAAATCCCCCAAATAAGAGATTATTGTGGTTTACAATAACTATGTCATCATCATAACGTTTTCTTACCAATGATTTTGTGAATTTCCTTGAACTTGTTCAAGTCTCTCATATTAGGCAAGCCTTCACCTACTTTTTAGTCCAATTAACGGAAACCTCGTTTTCCTCCCGTTTTTGTCTGCTTGGGTAAATACCACAATGTTATCATTGTTCAAATGATTTTCCATAATATTTAATATAGGAACTGTGCCAGTAAGCAACTTGCTGATTTTAAAGTTCATCAACACTGAGGTTTGCACGATTACGTAAGGATATGTGGAGACAAGGTAAATGCGCGCAACTTTAGGGTATTATAATAGTCCGTGGGCTATGGGCGGTCCCAGTGCACCTCCCCGCCCGCCAGAACCCATTGCCACCCATATTTTATAGATACTTTGGCATGTTCCCAATAGGAAAACAGATGTTAACAGTGAAAATCAAGGGATGCACTATCTCAGGAGCCCACTTATTGGACCCGCCTCTGATTGAGCTTAGATGCATTTTCTTAAATAGGGGTTGGAAGGGTAAGAAACAAAACGCCATAAACTGAGCAGACCTTGACCGATCTTAATCAATTTATACTGCGCTGCATGCACGGCCAAGATTATATGAGCAGTGTATGTATAACGCTCGCCCTAATCCGTCAGACCCAAACCAACATATTAAAAACGTACAAGTACATGTTATTTTCATGTGAGTTCAGCACCCCAGACTTGGTTAATCCAGCCTCGACTCTATGGGCGCATGCGCGTTCTTTCACTAACCCCTGGCCGTTAGGAATACGCAAGCGACCTTGACCGGCTATTGAGAGCGTACTGCGCGTGTATTTCGAAAAATGCACGCCCTGTATGCGCTCACACGTAATCTCTTAGGCGCTCACACGTAGTCTCTTAGGCCATACGTCACCAGCCTCGATTCCATGGGCGCGTGCGCGTTCTTTCATTAAAATCGCGCAAGGCATGGTGGGAAACAATATGGCGCAGCAAGATCGTAACCATGGCAACGAGGATTTCACGTCACGTACGAAAATAGTTTCTAAACTGCGCGATGCCTGATATGGAATATGGAGACCTCTTGTTAAGCCTCTCAAAACCTGTATCGTGTGTTGTAAAGGGATGACAGAGGTACGCACAGTTAATTTAAATCCTTGCTACATAATGCGTCGTCGAAATCTCCTGTTTGAAAGGATTGATTCAACCCCCCCCCCCCAAAAAAAAAACATTTTAAAATGTTAGCACTGCATCGCGCGTTAGGAACATCGACTGCAGTCCTAAAATGCCACTATTAAACCTTCTATAAATTTGGCAGAAGGATTTTTAACCGTTACCACCCCAAAACACTTGAGTTGGGATTTAATATTAGGATAGGTTTTCTGGCTATTTTAAACATTTTAATTCACCCACTCTAATATTCAATTTCGTCCGAGGAAAATTGTTTGAGCAGCCTCTATTTATATACAAAGTCTAAATTGTTCGTCATTATAGCATTTGTGTAAGCTCTTCCGAACCCGCTACTTGACCCACCACGTTTGTTGCCCCTACCCCCACCCCGCTGAATACGCCACTGATGTTGAACTCAAAGAACAGTTAATAAAATTGTGTAAAGATTGCCAAGAGCAACAAAACAAAATAAATTTAGATACATAAACAAATGAAAATTTGTTAGAAAGGAAGAAGGAAATGTCAAAAACCGCGAATCAATAACCATTATAAATCCCAGTGTAATAGAATCTAACATATCTTAATAATATAAAAATCAAAAGAAACACAATACATTTATATTCGCCTCGGGTAATTATCGCCCATCCAGACTCAATCCTGTCCTAAACAGAGTGTTATAATACCTCCTAAACACACATTTATTCCCATTCATAAATACCTTTTCGGTCCCCCCCAAAAATAAAAATGTCAAAATCTTGACGTTGCCAACCATTTTGTTTAACAATTTTACATCATGTTTTACGAAACACCCCTCTGACTATAATATGGAATGCCCCTCCACAACTCGTTACCTAATAGGGACATTGGCGTGCGCGTCGCGCGTACTGCGCGATGTCGCGCAAAACGCAGCTGGGCTGGTGAAGTGTGAATTTTGGACCATGAAATACTGATTCACTGGTAGTACATTACGCATGCATACGGGAGGAATTTGAACGTTCAGCCAATGAAACGTTAAAAGGCACTGGATTTCATAGGAGTCCAAATTTCATGTGACACTGGAAAAGTTTTTAAGACCAGCTTGCCATGTCTTTATCATCCGTTTAAGACCGGCCACGTGACGGGTTCTCGACCAATAGGAATGCATAAACTGTCTGAGGTATTTATGAATCAAGAATCAAAAAGGAAAAAATGAAGAATTCCCCTTATTAGCGGCCTATGTTCCTTTCGCTCATGATGTCACAATGAATTATGACGACATTGAATACAACTCTGATTACAATCGTGTGGCATTAGAGGAATTTGATTTCTGAATAACGCTGTTCGGCGAAGTCGAGACGAATTGAATACTCGGGGACAAAAACTTGTGCTCGTTGTTTGAAATTTGAAAAAAAGTAAGTTTGAAATTGTCCTACAACAGACGAAATTAAATTTTAGGAGTGCACTGAGTCGATATTGCTTGACGATTTTCGGATAAAATAGGTGGATTCGCTTGATAAATCTTTTAAAATAGCCGGGAAACCCTATACATGTATATACATGTACTATTTTATTGGCTTTTCCGCAAAGTGTGGAAAAGCCTTTCTTTTTGGTATTTTAAGGCAAACTTTTGACCGATACTTCTGTAAACACAGCTATATATGGTGTAATTAATGGAATTACCCATTAGGAAATCCATAGGTTTATTTTTGCGCTTTATTTGTGCATTATTCCTGGCATTCTTTGATTTGATTCAAAACATTGTGCAGATTGTAAACTTTTTTGACAGTTGTCGCGCGCAAAGTGGGAAGCCGCGCAAAGTGTTATTTCCACTTTGTCCGGCCGGGCAATGTGGGAATTCCAATACTGCCCGTCAAAATAGGAATGATTCCAAAACTTACATAAAATGACAACTCTACGAGGTTTTCAACGTACTTACACAACAGACGTAATTGCAATTGCATTTACAATTTAGATAAAAATGCTCTATCGATCAGGGGTGTTGAAATTTCCAATTGGTTATATTTCTATATCGTACAACTACGAACCTGAGCAAAGTGGGAATTTTGGTCCATTTGGATGTTCCTTTCTATAGGTATGGGGTGTTGAAATGTAATGTCTCCACATTGCACTACTACCGAACCTAAGTAAAGTGGGGATTTCCGTATTTTTTTTATGTTATTGCTACAGCTAAGGGGAGTATAAATTACCATTTCTACATTGTGTTACTGAACCTAGGCAATGGGAAATTTGAGCAAACCTGAGCAAAGTGGGAATACATTACTTTTCATTCTATATTTATTTCAATGGGCAAAAAAAAATCACAATGCCCTTAGTTACCACTTTGCCCGGTGAAGCAATGTAAGAATAATATCAATGGATACTTTGAACAGCCCTAATAGTCCCTGGGATAGGGCCATTTAATCGCAAAATTTTATGATTAATCTTAATATTGTTTTCCGTTGTAGGATACCTTGGGACATCTGAAAATGGTGCTCTTAAGTTGCACAGCCGGTATTTTTGCCTTCCAGCTCCAAAAAACTGATATTTTGGGGGCTTATTTTTTGAGAAACGGCTAAAATCATATTTTGGGCCTCTGCTCTCTCCAAAATGGTCCCGTTGTGACCTGTTTGCACTTTTTAGCATCCTGATAGGATGGGTAAACAAGAAAAAATATGGTTGGTCCCAAGTTTATCTGTTTTCGTGTTCCCAGGGCATATATTGCTTTGCGGACACCCCCCAAATCCTGTGACTTTGCCCTGTTTGGGGACAGAAATGAGTTTGAAACTCACACTTATTCCAAAGATACACACTTTCTTTATAATTTAAAAACTGCCTGAGGCCACAAGCTTTAATTTAAGTGGTAGATAAGCTTTCTGTCTTGAAAATTTGGCTCGCTATGGCCATTTTTGCTTCCCCTACCCCTAAATCACTCAAAACGGCTGTATAGTGGTTGGCATGGCAAACCTATTGTGCATTTTATGATAACAGTGCCAAATTTGGTACAGAGATAGACCAATATCATATCAACAAATGTGGATATTGAAGCATCGCAGATCTGGCCCTTGATGGCCGTGGGAGCCATCATTTTAAAAGTGCTGAGTCATGCTGAGTCAGCACTATTTTGCAATGCGTTTTCTCGTGCAATATGGAGGCTAACATGTTTTTCTGGCTTTTTTTCTACACGCTTGGAGGCGAAACAGACATAAACAATGGATTTTCTTTTAATACGTCATTGAAAAAAACTTAATAATGCCTGCCAGGTGATGTCAGGCCTGGCTACACCTGCAAGAATTGTACTGCACTGTAATGTAGAATACAGACGTATATTTTGTCCTACACAAAGTTAGTTGGGAATTCAAGTTCTGACTCGCCAAAAATGACGTTCTGACAATGTGTAAGACCATCCACTATCATAGCAGGAATGGGTCTGGCAAAAACCTTGCTCCACAAATAGAAATCAACTGATTTTAGTCACAAAAAATGCTGAATCAGCATTTTTTAAATGCAATTATGTTTCAAGCTTAGGTGAAAAAAAAAAGATTGCTAGGTCATGTTCATAAAGTTAACCATGGTATCTGTTTACAGACATGCTTGTAAAATGCAGTGATGGTGATTTGTGGGGTGTCGAAGGAAAAGGTGGTTAAAGGTTGGAGGGGTGGGGGGGGGGGCGCAGGGGGTGGGGTTTGGACTATCAACAATATCTATGCATATCAAATTCCTAGTACATGTGGTCTAGTATGTGCAAATGGGTGTAAATATGTCATGGGAACACCAGTTAGGGAAAACTTACATAACACATTTAGGTATACCGTTACAATGTACATTTGCTAAAAAAAATATGGCCTATATATACGCACTAGGATAATTTTATTCAGGGGGGGGGGGGCGAACATGACCCCACCTTCCCCCACGATCCTCCCTCCCCTGGGGCAATGCCCCACATTCCCGATCGTGTCCAATCTGTCCATAAAAAATTGATTTTTTGTACATGTATTTAATTAATTACACGTTTTTTAGTGCAGCCCGGGCATGCATGGTAAACGGGTCCAACTTAACGAAGTCTTATATAGCTATAGAAACTTTTTGAAATTTCTTCCACACAACAAAATAAGCAAAATGATACCAATGAATTAGAGATATGACATTTCTGTTGGTTTGGAAAAAAAAACGGATGACAAACAGTGGCATAGTGGGGTGAAACCCCACAAACTGACCTCCCCCAACGGCGGATTAAAGGGGGAGGGCGGGGGAGGGGAGGCAATGGGGCCACGCCCCTCTTTCTTTCTAGTTACGTCGCTAAACAGGCAGCTATTGCATACATCACTCACAAAACTCAACAAAAACAATAAATGTGCACCTCCTCCCCATGTTTTTCTATTAACTTTGGGGCGGACATTTTTGGACATATTTTTTCTTCAACTAGATCCCCCCCCCAAAAAATGTGTTTAATATGGAAAACAAGGGGAGTGGGTACAGGTTTATTGTTTTTGTTGAGTTTTGTGGGCGGTGTACGCAATAGCTGCCTTTTTGAGCGACGTAACTAAAAACAAAGGGGGGCGTGGCCCCGTTGTCCCCCCCCCCCCCGCCCTCCTTCTTTAATCCACCGTTGAGGGAGGTCAGTTTGCAGGGGGTCCCTACTATGCCACATTTTGTCATCCGTTTTTCCCAAACCAACTAAAATATCAAAATCCATTGGTTGTATTCGTTTTGCTTATTTCGTTGTGTGGAAGCAATTTAGAAAAGTTTCTGTAGCTGTAAGACTTCGTTAAGTTGGACCTGTCACTGACCAACATGCCCGGGCTGCACTAAAAACGTGTAATTAATGAAATACATTATACAAACCAATCCGAGAATTTTGGACATGGCCCCGGGGGAGAAAGGATCGTGGGGGAGGCGGGATCGTGTTCTGCCCCCCCCCCCAAACAATTATCCCAGTGCATGGTTGCAGACCAGTAAATCGGTCCGAAATTGCCTTCGCCGGCCAAATCACGATTTGCATGCCCTCAAAATCTTCAGTATTTGAGTATGCTGTGGGTCATGAACTTGAGTGTTTGTAAAAAATATGGGTGGAAGCCGTGCACAGGACTGTGAGCTTGTAGTTCCGTTCAATTTGGATAAATTGGGGCAAAGCGCTCTATTTTGCAATGGAGTGTAGGCATCGTTTTTTATAATGGCGATGGGCTTCAGGACTATTTTCAGTGGTGATCATCTTCGGATAGAAATGTCTCCTAAAAGTCATCAGATGACCCCCCCCCAAAAAAATTGAAAAGAAAATGAAAGATAATGAAATAAGCTTTAATTTGATGTGTGTCTCGAACACCTTGGAGTGTTGTGAGTATTTTTCCCGAATTTCTGAAGTGGGAGCATTCACCATTGGGGTCTGTGGAAGTTTATTTACTGGTCTGCAACCATACAGGCCTTTTCTTTTAGCAAATATATATTGTTATAAATGTGCTCTGTAAGTTTTCCCCAAATGGTGTTCCCATGACATATTTTCACTTATTTGTACATAATAGACAACAAATGCAACATATTAGAATGTGCATAGATATTGTTCACAGTCCAAACCCCGCCCCCACCCCCTCCAACTTTTAGCCAGCTTGTCCCTCGACACCCAATAAATAACAAAGAATCACCATCGCTGCATTTTACAAGCATGTCTGTATACGGAAACTAAGGTTAACGGTGATAAAAATGACCTAGAAATGTTTTTTTTTCACCGAAGCTTGAAACAGAATTGCATTTAAACAAAATGCTGATTCAGCATTCTTTGTGACTAAAATCAGTTGATTTTTATTTGTGTGGCAAGGTTTTTGCCAGACCCATTTCTGCTATGATAGTTGATGGTCTTAAACATTGTCAGGACGTCATTTTTGGTGAGTCAGAACTTTGTGTAGGACAACATATATACGTCTGTGTTCTACATTACAGTGCAGTACAATTCTTGCAGGTGTAGCCAGGCCTGACATCACCTGGCAGGCATTATTTAGGGTTTTTTTTCAATAAGGTATTGAAAGAAAATCCATTGTTTATGCCTGTTTCCCATCCAAGCGTGTAGAAAAAAGGCAGAAAAACATTTTAGCACAAAATAGTGCTGACTCAGCATGACTCAGCACTTTTAAAATGACGGCTCTCACGGCCATCAAGGGCCAGATCTGCGATGCTCCAATATCCACATTTGTTGATATGATATTGGTCTATCTCTGTACCAAATTTGGCACTGTTATCATAAAATGCACAATAGGTTTGCCATGCCAACCACTATACAGCCGTTTTGAGTGATTTAGGGGTAGGGGAAGCAAAAATGGCCATAGCGAGCCAAATTTTCAAGACAGAAAGCTTATCTACCACTTAAATTAAAGCTTGTGGCCTCAGGCAGTTTTTAAATTATAAAGAAAGTGTGTATCTTTGGAATAAGTGTGAGTTTCAAACTCATTTCTGTCCCCAAACAGGGCAAAGTCACAGGATTTGGGGGGTGTCCGCAAAGCAATATATGCCCTGGGAACACGAAAACAGATAAACTTGGGACCAACCATATTTTTTCTTGTTTACCCATCCTATCAGGATGCTAAAAAGTGCAAACAGGTCACGACGGGACCATTTTGGAGAGAGCAGAGGCCCAAAATATGATTTTAGCCGTTTCTCAAAAAATAAGCCCCCAAAATATCAGCTTTTTGGAGCTGGAAGGCAAAAATACCGGCTGTGCAACTTAAGAGCACCATTTTCAGATGTCCCAAGGTATCCTACAACGGAAAACAATATTAAGATTAATCATAAAATTTTGCGATTAAATGGCCCTATCCCAGGGACTATAATCTACAGCAAATTACATCAAAATTTAACGAAATTCCCATGTTGCCCTGGTTGGGTAGTTGCACAGTGTTGAAATCTGGATAAATTTGGAATTAGTGCAAAGGGGAATAGTGCCCGTTGCTGCGGGCCAGTTAGAATTAGTAATTTACGAATGATTTCTATGATGGTTTTGTGTGTTAGAGGGTAACAAAAAAAATAATAAAGCCGATGAATATTCAAATACACCCGCTAGCAGCGAAGGGGTCTCATGTAATTTATGATAATTCTTTGATGTTAATAGTACATAAAGACAACATTCCCAGTGTTGGAATTCCGAATTTACCGAGATTCCTACATTGCGCGTTACACCGTCATTGATATAGCCAATCTTATTGCATGACTTAACGTCACATAACCGTAAAACATGTTTTAGAAGATTCCACTGTGATGAGGTGATTCCTCCCGACTCAGTTTTTGTATTTTTCTATTTCTTGATTTTTTCACTGATGGCATTCTTGTATCCCTTGAATAAACAATGGAGCTCAGCAGAGTCTAATTACTGACTCCCTCGTCATGTACGTCGTTATTGATACAAGTATGGCAATATGTCTACTTTTGGTTACACCTTAAAAACACAAAATTCGGATACATGATACATAATTATGATGATGTATAAAAATTAATGAGCGTTTGATTTTGTATTAAAAAACTGAAACGTTTACTCAACATCCGCCAGAAATGTACCGTTCATTAATGTCTTATAATTACAGACACGTTCTTTGTATCGATTGAGAATGATTTACTCGATGTTTTCAAATTTGTTGCAAAAATTATTTGGCCCAGTTCAATTAAGTTTTCATTTATTTTAAGTTATTTTATTTAAGATATAATGTCGAAAAAAGCTCTGGTTTTAAGGATTCTTTATAAATGGAGAATGCGAGAAATGCCTGCGTCATCGTCACGTCTCACGGATGCAATGTTTTGAAACACATATATTAGAGTAGGCTTGATCATCATCAACTATCATGCAAATTCCTAATTAAAGTTGTGATGACGTCAACTATCAAAGTTCCAAAAATGCAATCAAAATGACTTTAAACTAAGCACAGACAAAAATCCTATACAGGTGGCATCCCATAATGTCATCACTGGTCACGTTACGTCACCTTAAAGGTACATATTTGAAAGTGAAGTCCTACATTAAGATAACTACGGTATCACAGGGATGATTTATAGGTTAAAAAACATCCAGGTGACGTCTTCAAAAAGTTTGGTCATGGATGCCATCGTAATTGTAAACATTTTTTTGTGCTATGTCTAGACAACTACCGGTCCAATCAGGTTGAAATTTGGTACGTAACTTGACAGAAAGGTGTTATAAGCCACGACTGAGTTGATATTATCTCAACGATATCATGAGCCAAGTGACGCCATCTTACAAGTGCATATTTGAAACTCATAACAGAGAGCAAGTAATGGAACTTTGTTCGTACATTGAATAAAGTCCGAATCTGCCTGACTGCACATGACAAAACAAAAATAAAAAATAAAAGTTATAATGAGGAAAAGCGCTTTGTTCTGTTCATCGAATGGACCCAGATCTGTAGCTTTCTTTCTTCTTCCTCCTCTTCCCTTAGTTTCCCCCAAATGATATGGACTGGTATTATACCAGTCTTTTCTTGAAGTAAATTGAGCATGTACATAGTTCCTAAGTGATGCCATGATTAAATCATCATGTGCCTAGGTACGTCATCATAAGTGTGCATATTTCAATGGCCTGTATCTAAAAACTGAAAGGCCGGTTGGGTTGAAAGTTTGTATGTTCACATCGGGACGTTAAGAAGAACACTTAGATGACGTCATGGTAATGTCACACGATTTTATTGAGACGTTCCAATTTATTGCCGTACCTTATGAACGCAACATTACAGGGTGTCTCAAAAAGGTAAATCTAATTGAAGGTGTTATTATGGCCAGACCATTTGTTTACAAGCAAGAAGCAACGTATCTTTATAAAGCTGAAGCTGTGCGCTTTTCAATGATACCTCGGGTTACATTCCAGAGTCACGCATCACGGAGCACCATTGACTTGAATTTGCGGTGCAAACATGCAGTGACGCTATGTGATTTTTATTCAATTGTAGAAAATACTCTGCATGTCGGGATGCACCAACGACTGTTTCTGAAAAAAAAACCCGCAATGTGGGTACGGCTGTGTATTTCCTTTTGTGCAGCATACATCGTATTTTACCCAATCACGTAAGTTCTCGTAGTGTTTTCCCTTCAATACGCCTCTGTACTAATGACGTCACACTTTGTTTACGAGGGTGCTTTCCTATGGTGCTCAGTGAACCGTAGGCCCTCACTGGCTTCATAGGAAAATGCACATTTTAAAACAAAGTGTACTGTCATTAGTACCGAGGCTCATTAAACTTACCCCAACCAAGAAAAATATTTCAATGAAACGAACACGGGTTCGATCGAACCAAAGATATTGCGATCCATAGTTCATTCCACTATTCATAAGGCCACTGAGGCAGCTCAACGAAAGCCCTTCTTTGAAATGCTTTAGTGAAAATGTCTGACTGACTGATTGCATAATCATGATCATTATATATTGACGATGCATGCTGCAAATAAAAACACTGCCCATGAGCTCTGGCGCACACGGATCATCGCCACCAATGATACATCCTAGCCCGACATGCAGACTTGTTTTATCTAATTCCAAAACACTTCGGACATGTACATGTTCGTATAGCTCCTTTGCAACCGGACAAAATGCCAAAAAGTCTGCAAATATGGTTTCATTCCCCAGTTTTCAATAAAGTTTCAAACACGAAAATGATTGATTTGATCGTTAAGTCAGTGAAGTTCTATGCTCTTGGAAGGAACGAATAACATATCCTACATGTATTTAGAACTCCAGAAACATATTTAATTAGACACTAGTTAATGACGATCGGGAAACATAATCGTTCAATCTATTCTTCTCTTTCCGCGGTCGACCCCATCATGTTGTGTTCTGAAAACAAATTCAAATTGTTGGTCTTTTTAAACAAGACAAAGACATATTTGAATCATACTCGAACAAGGGCTTCTTATCATCCCCAAATAAGACTTTTGACCATAGTAATCCGATGATGCTGGAATTTAACTTAACATCTAACGTGATGGCCCCCTCCAAATACTCGCAATACAGGAAGGAAGGACAAAACGAAATGGTATAGAAAACCTTAAATATGCAGTTATAATTTGCCAGAGTAGGCCCACTAAGGTTCAATAATGTGGACACCTACCGTAATTTTTGGAATATAAGCCGCGCGGCATATAAGCCGCAGCACGCAAAAATCTGCATATTAAGATATTAAAATCATGCTGCATGGCAGCACTCGTACTATCATGTACGGCTTGTCGCATAGCGTCGATCGGAGACAGCTTTCACCGTACTTTTCACCGCTCGGTACCTTTACGTGGGACGTGGTTTCGGTTTGTTAATGACTTTCTTAATTGATAATTCATTTCAGCAACAGATCTCTTCTTATACCAGAACATTAAATAAACATGTGAATCTCATTTTTATTCTTCAAGGCTCTGCGTATAAGCCGCCCTGTGTATAAGCCGCAGTAAACATTTTCATGGGTAAAATAACGTATAAGCCGCGGCTTATATTCCGAAAATTACGGTACATTCCTTCATTCATTTGCAAAGCCTGTCGTGTTGTTTCGAGCATACGTATTTTTTTCTGGACATGCGCAAATCTTTTTGTACAGTCAAAAAAGTCCACCTACCTTAGATGTCTGAACTTCCGGAGATGAAATGTTGAAGACGAAAGGGCCAGTGGACAAAACCAATCTGTAAGATTAAAGCGTAGAGTGACGAAATAGTTGATCTCTGACTGTTTGACCCATTGTTTACTCCTTTTAACTTTCGATTGAATTATGTTTGAAGTCCCGTCAGGGTTGCTCTAGCTGACATTACATACATTACATGCAAATACGTTTGGATAATTTGCTTTTGTCATAGCAAATCTTCCGCAATTCTTGAATCCCCAATAACTGACGGTTAAAAAAGTGACCAATCAGTCCGAAACTGTTCGCTCTACAAGTGCATGTACATGTTTTGTTTTTTAATACTGCGTAACAAATCAGTTTTTTATTGTTCGAAATTAGAGGTGGGTGGGTCAAATTAATTTGGAAAAAAGTCGAAATTTTAAAACATTGAAAATTCTGAATGGCCCCTAACATAAATCCTCATAACGCCACGTGGAAATCTCAACATGCTCATGTTTGAAAGGATCGATTCTACCCAAAAAAAATGAAGCACCGTGTGGAGCGTTAAATAATGACTTATATTATTCATGCTGACTTTCTATTTATCCGTTGTGTAAAATGTGAAAGCATTTGAACTGAAAACATAAAAGTTATGCCAAAAATACTATTTTTGACCAAAAACTTGCAAAATATTGAGGAAAAAATGTCGTCATAACTTAGCAATTTAGGTCAATGTAAACAGCCGGATTCAGATCCAACATTATCGAATTAGTAAAATTGACCTTATATAACAAGCTGACACCAAAAATTGGTCCATGGACTAACATGGCTGATATGACATTGAAACTTAAAAAGTTATCAAGCACATAGCCCAGGTCTTTCGCGCAGATCGACGGAGTAATGACGTCATTACGGGGCATGTGAAAATATTGTATTTTTTAACATATTTGGCTCTTCGTTAACGTGCATACTTTAAGCCCCTATTTCTCAGGAGCGGTAAGTCCAATTGGGTTTAAACTTGGTATGTGGGTAGGCTGGGATGTTTTATAGATACAAAATGAGGTGAAGTCATTATGTGATCATATATTTATATTTGTGAAGTTTTGAAGAATTTTGCCATATCTCTCGAACGCAATATGCTAAAAACAAAATTCTTTTTGCATTAGGTTCGTTTGGGAAAAGGTATATGCACGGAATTTTAAAAAATGTGCCATTTTGTTGAGCACACATATAAAGGAACGTTTGATCGTCATAAACATTGGTAGGTGGGTAGACAATATTACAAGCACACACAATCTGAAATCAGGTCACGATGACGTCATAAACATATTTTTTTTTTTACTTTTAAAAAAAAATTCATTAACTATCCCATTGGCTTCAAACTTGGTTCAGACCTAAACCACAATAAAATTATGAACACTGCCATGAATTGCTACGATGACGTCATCACGGTTTTTGACGTTATTATGAGTGTACATTTTCAAAGTTTTATATTAAGGAAACTTCATTTATTTTCGCCACTGCATGTAGTTTCCTACTTATGCTTCTCGAATAGTCCTAATTATTGAATTTCTACAAAATGCAAATTATTTGAATTAAATAAAAAAACAGAAAAGCCATGTATTCTGTTTTCGACAGGCATCACATAATGAAGGCATTTCGCGAGGAGAGACGCATTAATGGCGTCATCATGGGACATGTGACGTCATCCTAAATGCGCAATATATCATCCTAAATGCCTTTATACCTCATGAACGGCAAGTCCGATTGGGCTGAAACTGGGTATGTAAGAAAGCCGGGATGAGTTTTAGATAAAAATTGATGTGACGTCATCGTGACGGTCATCGTGACGTCACCATGCGATTTTATATGTATTTGTGAAGTTTTGAACAATTTTGCCATATCTCTCGAACGCAATACACTTAAATCAAAATTCTGTTTGCATTAGGTTTGTTTGGGAATAGGTATATGGACACTATTTTTAAAAAAATGTGTTACGTCATTATGACGCCATCAAAAAATATGCAAGGAAATTTACACACAATCGGAAATCACGTCACGATGACGTCATTGATATATTTTTACGATTTTAAAAATATTAACAATTTTATTCTGTTTTCAAAATAAGCTGGGGGTGACCTCTTCCCCCTGGATCCGCGCCTGTGCCAGTGTACAATATGACACCAACAATCAACAACAAAATGTCGAAACAGCGATGTGTTCGTTCACAAACATAAATCTAGTTCTGCTCTGTAGTTGTATTAGAGAAGCGTTGGATAGCAGAATTAGGAGGCAGCTTTAGTGTTGATATACATGTAGTGACGCTGCCCTACAGCATTTTTTTTTTAACGTTGAAAATTAGTTACTTATAACTATCTATCAAACGTGACATGTAATAACTATGAAATCCGTTGTTGCAACAAATGAAAAAAATGTCACCCGCGGATAATCTCTTTTTTTTTGGTAATTCGCCAACGAAACACTAACAATAACATGATTTTGCTAAAGAAAATCTTATATCAGCCTATAGTTGTGTTATTACAATAGGTTTTTTTCCGGCTATTTTAAAACGTTTATCATTCGAATTCACCGTTTTTAATATTCCAATTCGTCTATCAATTTCGATTTAGTGCACCTCCAATGTTTAATTTCGTCTTTTGTCTGACAATTTCGAATTCAGTTCAAGTAAATTCAAAATAATAATGGGCACACTTTTTCGTCCCGGAGTATTCCATTTGGTCTCGTCTACGCCAAACCTTGTTATTCAGAAATCAAATTGGTCTAACTGATTTGCTTAAGATGAATTCTATCTGTAAATGGTGCTATTCCGGAACAGCTTAGACAAATCTGTAATGACGATTATTTTCGACCCAGGGACTAAAAAGGATCACCGAACTTTGAAATTGAATGGTAAATGACTTAAAGAGGTTGTGGAATGCTGAAAATGTTTTTTTTTTTTTTTTTTTTTTTATATTGTAAAGTAGACCCATATATATCATAATGACAAACTCCCATTCTTTTGTAATGTGCGTGTATATGTTTATAAAACTGAAATTCATCGAATAATGTGTTGGTCGGTGAGCGCATAACTGAATTTAACAGTCGTCGGGTTCTTCGTAAAATCAGAAAAATCGTGACGTAATAAACATGACTCGTTTATACAACGGTTGTTTACTGCTGCGCAACGCGCCCCGTCAGCACGTGTGACTCGCAGTCAAGCAGTGAAAAATCAACATTTTGTAAAAGACTCGCACAGATTAATATTCCTTCCCATCACTTAATTTTTGGATGAGTATATTGAACAAGGAAATATTGACATCTTAGCTGTTCTTCCGTATAAATTTGAGCCCCGACTGCCCGAAAACAGACCAGCGAAAACACGGATACTGCAACTGGCCAGCTCAAAACGCCAGCAACACAGCTTTGATGAGTGGTAGGTCTGCGACGTTTCCGTAACAAAACAGCTGTGTTTTATCCAAGGACTTAAAGTATTATGTTCATTATAACATTTTTAGATGAGCATCAAAAGTCCTACCGCAACTTTCTTTGTGATATACAGACAATTCCAAACGTTATTCTGGTGAATATTCAGTCCAAAGCGACGACAAATCGTCAGGGTGTTTTCGAATTATACGCGTACGGCACGCATAACGCATCACGGCAGTGGATGTGGTCGACCATGTCCAGAACTAATGTTGCACGGTTAGCAGCGTCACGGGCCCCGGTCAAGTCCCTCACGTTGCCTGGTCCTTTTTATGTATACGTTCGCCACAAAAAGTAGCCCTCTTCTCTTTTCTTTCCTTGTGCATTTTAACCGTTTTTAACATCCTGAAACGGTAATTACTAAGTTACTCGAATTTTGAAATTGTTAACTTTATTGTTTACCAAAAACAGTTGTAAACAGGGTCAGGAGACCACATACTTAATATGGGACTACCGTTTCACCCCGATCCACATTAACGTGGCTACAATTCATAGTCACGCTAGGTTCATAAAACAAAAATCTCTGGATTATGACATGTTCGGAATCCCGGTTGAAAACCTTTCACTGGTCTCGAAATTTAACGAGCAGTATCATTATTTTCAGTACCTAATCGAGACGATATTCAAGAAATTCCAGTTGCAGAGAATCTGTCATTTGATCAAAAGAAGTAGGAAAATGAAGCCCTGTCACTTTAATCAGCAACAACGTCAAGGAAGAATGTCTTATGCTATAGACGCCACGTATCTGTTATTTCTTGTCCGATTTGAAAAAAATTGTACAAAGAATAATTACCTCAATTATGAAGATGAACAGAACATAGCTCTCTTGCATGCACTTGGACAAATGGTGTGTGTTCTCATTTAAGTCAGTAAAACTATTTCGATCCTTATTCTTCCCTTTCCTCATTTTTTCCCAACCACCTTTTACCTCTTAAGTATTCTTTCTGACTCCAGACTCTGATGAGCAAACACAGGCCGCCTCACCACTCAATAACCAGTGTGCATTTATTTGTTTCTTTGCAGATTAAGAGCAATAAATTAAAGCCGGAGTCCATCATTTGCAGCTTTCCAAAAAAGTAACTGGCGTAATAATTGTTGAAAAACATACTGGTTGAAATATAGTAAGGGGACTAAACTCCCTGTGATCAACGAAAGAAGGCATTTCCAACGGTGCGTCTTAAGAAGCACCGTAGGAAAATTTAAATTAGTAGTTCGTTTTGTTATTTGGCGCAGCGCGCGCAAGCATTGGCACGATGCACAGGCGCGCGCAGTTGCTATAATTCGTCGGATCAGTGCGCGACATCGCGTAAAGCTGCAATCCTAAACAATTCAAAACATGATTTAGCAACTTTTGATTTGAAATTGAGATCCTAGAATGCTGTTTTTTCCTCAGAATATACAGCTGAAGCTGAGCTGAAACTTCATCAGGTTAGTTGTTCAGAATCCTTCATTAAATTTTGAACACTTTTGTAGGTTCAAGCGCCATTACAAATGATGGACTATGTCTTTAATTGGTTTTAGGAAAAGCGTGTGAAATCTTTTTTCGGACAAAATTGAATGTTAAGAGTTGGTGAACTTGATTTTTTTTATTTTGTTTTTCTAAATAGCCGGGAAAACCTATATTAATGTGCGCCCAAATAGCAGCAGACGTCACACATTTTTCCGTATTTTTTTTTTTATCACTATCAGACTTGAAATAGTGCGGACATCATTCTCGACAAAGACTGCCATAGACCATAATAACTTCATTTATTTCGTTCGTATCAAAATGTATTTCAATATGAACAATGTTTTTACAAATACCAAATCTCATAATTCAAGGCAATCTTTTGAAATGCTTCGAACTGCTGTGAGTTACGATGATCCGTTTGGAAATTACACCCCTTTGAAAAAAGTGGTGCAATCTTTTAGCAACTTTTTATATCTCGGGTTTTTCCAGTGTTCTGTTAATAGAAGCATACACGACAGGGCAGCTGACGTTCGCGCAGCAGACAGCACATTTAGAATCAGCTGAGGCAAAGAACTTGCTCAACACGAGACCGCTGTAAACTACATTCAGATTGCTTTCCTGAGGAATTACGGGTCTGAATACTATTCATCATTCAAGCGAAGCTACTTGGAAAAAGGTTAGTAGATGTAAAATTTTGGTTGAGGTGTATGTATGCTATTTAACTTTTGTTTTCGCAAAATAATAGTAATTTCCAGTGATGTCGAGTCTAACTCGTCCGAGTCGAGCCGAGTCAAAGAAGACTCGAATCCGAGCATAGTACAAGTCCAGTTCTTGTCCAAGTTGTGACTGAAGTCCGAGTCCAAACTGTCATGTCCGAGCCAAGTCCTAGTCCTGCTGTGAAAGACTTATTATAACAGAACGCATAAATATATCGATCCAGTCTGTACAAATTATACTATATGCTTTAGTCAGTTAATGGTAGAATGATGGCATAACTGGAACAGTTTGAGCGGGTTAATGTTTCACGACGGATGCTTTGGCACATGAGTTGATTGAAAATAATTATAATGACTGTCGAAGATGTCTCTTGCAATTAATCTAATACCTAATGGCGTTTCTAAATAAGACTGCCCAAAACAAGAGTTAAAGGTGAACTGACAGCAGAGTTGGGACAATTTTTAGAAACAATTTTCTCAAGACTAAACAGTTCTTTAATGTGCTCGATTCGAGTCCGACAGCTAGTTCGAGTCAGACACTAGCCGAGTCCGAGCTAAGCCAAGTCTAAGTACCACGAGTCATAGCCGAGTTACGAACAAAATAAAATTGACTCGTCCGGACTGAGTCCGACTGGAGTTTGAGTTTCGGCGCACAGTGGGCCAGAATGCAGTCAAAGTGTGCCAAATTAAATACTCATTAAAAAAGCTGGATGAAGTTTAAGTTAGAAGCGTATAAGGTTTTTCAGACCCGTATATTTCAATGGAAGTATTTTCAAATCTGTGTGACGTCATCAAAATACCGTTTTCTGATTGGACGTAACAAAACATTATTGTAATACCCAGATAGATTCACATTACATTGATTATTGAACGATTTCTGAACATACGATCCAATGGAAGCATTCCCAAATTTATATGACGTCAAAATACTGTCTTTAGATTGGTTGAGCCATGTTTTCTTTCAAAACATAGAAATATTCATATGAGAGTGATTTTTGAAACCTTTATTGAGTTTACAGACACGTAAAGGTCAATGAAAGTATTTAAAAATCTGTATGACGTCATCAAAATATTTTTTCCCATTTGAAAATGCAAACATTCATTGAAATAACAAGGCAGATTCATTCTACATTGATTATTGAATTGTTTATGGGGTGTCTGGACCTATGGAATTGAATAAGAGCATTTTTTAAAAATTTTCTATTGCGTCAGTGACTGTTTTCTGATTGGTTGAATCAATTATCCAAATAGCTGGGTAGATTCAATATTTTACTTATTGTTGAAACCTAAATTGGCTTTGGGAAACGTATATGAAATGCTGCATTATTTGATTGGCGGGTTGAAATTATATATTTGAATTCTAATGTGGATGTTATTTATTGTGCTACACAATTGACATAAGAGGTTTATGAACTCATACAATTATTGTTCAACTATATTATGTTTATAACTATAATAATTATCCTAAATTAGGTAAGTCTTTCCACTGATTTATTATGAAACATGCTCTCAATGTGTTTTGTGATTTTTTACAGTATGAATATATACTGCTCCAATTACAAGTAATTAACAAAAAAAAAACATTTGCACGTTTTTTGTTAGGGGTATATACAGTTCTAGCAAATATAATTGGAATCAACGAAAAGCTAAGGCTTGGGTAAAAAGGTTAAAATTAGAATCTTGGCAAGAATCGCTGGGAATCAAAACTATCGTGCTAATTTGATCACAAAATGCATTTTTGTTTTATTTTTTGGTCAAATGAACTGATCTTAATTTCCAAAATAGGTAATATCCAACTATTAGGTAAGAACTGCACGTAGCAACAAGTTGACTGCTTTCTCTTTCATAAAGTTATAACGCGTTTTTCAAAGTTACCGAATGTGATCAATTTAAGAGTAGCATTCGTACTTTTTCCTGTTCACAGGGGTAAATGACACCATAAAAACATACCAAAAAATACATTGCGGGTGAAAATATATTCTTTAGGATGTTTTCTTGCTCAAACAAGTTTTAGAAATTGAATAAATATCGCTACATTTACAAAAGAGTGACTTTTTACTTTTACGCCTTTTTATATTAAAGTATATGCTTGTACAGTACAATGTATATACCGTTCATTAAAAAAACGACGAACACGGGGCCTTTAAATCGCCTCTTTCATGCCGTGTAGCAAATTATAATTGGCATCAAGCTTAGGCCTGGGTGGAAATGTTGAAATTAAAATCTTGGCAGGATTTGGCGGGAGTCCTAACTATCGCACTAATTTGATCAAAAATGCACTTGTTTGGTATTTATGGTCAAATTTAATTATCATAATTTTCAAAATGTACATTTTTTTTTACATTTTGAATTTTATTCTCTAATTTGGATACTTATAGGTAAGAACTGCACGCAGTAACAAGTTGAACAAGTAATGTTTTTCAAAGTTGCCACTTGTCTCATTGTAAGAGCAGATTTTACACTTTTTTGTTCACAGGGGTAGGCCTATGTGACACTATCAAAACCTAAGAAAAAATAGAATATGGGTGGAAAAATATTCTCCAGGATGTCTTCTTTCTCAAACAATTTTAAAAAAATGTCACATTCACAAATTTTGAATTTGGCACACTTTTAGGCGATTCTGGCCCACTGTGCAGCGGTGCCCCCTCCCAAACGCAAGGGGTGGGGGCACTTAAGAATGACAGGTCTGAAGGTTAGACACCCCACCTACCCACCGACACCATTACACGTAATTGTGCTCATTATTCTCATTTAACCCAGAATGGGTCTCACACTATGACGGCAATACTCGAGATGTGGAAAGTCCCTTCAAATGTGCGTCATAAATAGAGAAGGCGTATGGCAACCCAAATTTTACTTTCTAGATGCATGCTTAAAAAATAGGCTACAAAAATGTTGTGCTCCTGGCCTTGCCGTCGGCTTCTTTTACTAAGTATGAGCTGCCCGATGTCAAGCCCCAAATGTATCCTGTTATTTAGAGAGCTTTGATATTTTGCTCGCTTTTCAGAATTAACTCGTCTGTTGCAAAATGGGTGCTTACCAAAGTAACACCTCTACCGTTATCAAAAGCACATCTGCGTGGGTGAAGTTCGAGGACGACTGGTTCGCTCAAGGGCCCTGCCGACGGGTTTACCGTGGAACGTTTCATGGTGATTCCCGCAGAGAAGAAAAAGACTGCGTGGTCAAAGTCTACAAACAGGAATGGTATGAAGACCGAGAAGCCAGGAGCGTTGACGACCGTGCCTATCGCAAAGCTCATGACATTGCGCAGTCGTTCAACGACGAGTTTAATACGAGCAGAATAATAGAGTTCGTTAAACTTGAATTTGCCTATGTTCATACCCGTGCTGCTTTCAAATTTCTATGGTGTTTTCCGCCATATTACAGAACAGTCAAAGGAAAAGAGGAAGGCAAAAGAGATAAGGTCTCAAACGTTATCCCCGAAAACGCGACCCTTGCAGTCGAGAGGTACCTTGAGGGTGATTTTATTAAATTCTCAAACAACACTGGGTACGTAAACACTGATTACGGTTCCTCGTCATCTGCCTTCAGTCATTACTCGTATCACAAAACAAATGGTGAGATTTTGGTTTGCGATTTGCAAGGGTTGCGCAGTGACACGGGGTACAGATTCAATTCCCCGGCTGTTCATAGCGGCGGCACGGAACTCGGTGGGTACGGCCCTACTGATTTGGGGAATTTTGGTATCGTGAAGTTCTTCACGAATCATACCTGTCATGCGTTGTGTGCTGGGCTCAGTAAACCAAAACTTATCACCAATTCACTCAGCGAAGACAGGTTAGTGAGTAAAATCGTCAGTGCCATGCCTGATGACTATTGCTCTTCAATGTACACTCATCAGTTGTATGAGTCGACCGGTGTCTCTCGGTATGATATGCAAGAAGCGCAAAAGAATTTGAAGTTGGCACTAGTTACTGGGTAAAGCACTGATTCTTGACCAGCGCGATACCAAATGGAATTTGCTTTGCTCGATTGCATTTGATTCAAAATTTGTCAGCGTCACGAATAAAGCATTAGCTGTGCTTAAACTTTTAAATTTGGTAATTTAGACAAGAATCCGTCAGGTGTACAACCACAATGTGCATCTTTCACAAGTCTCCTCAAAAATTGATTGCAGACATCAATTGTAAATCTCTCTTCGCCGAGCGTCTCCGCTTAAATCGCTTTTGGAATATTACTTTCAATATAATGACACTATTCAAAGTACATGATTTCCGATTAAATTGGATACTAAAGGTACAGTTTGGTACTATTAGAAATCTGTATCCTTTACTTTCTACGAAATAGCATTATTTATGTCGATCAATAATTTGTCGAAGGTAATTTTTAAACCAACCAAACGATGGAAATTGGTATTTTCAATTCATTTTTAATTTTATGAACTGTATCTTGATTAGCCTAGAGCGAGTCACATGGTATTCGCTACTTTTGCTATCTTCCTGTGCAAGGCCAAAAATACTATACCCGTAGCAGCCGAAGTACTATTTATGTCTTACTGGTCATATAATTCACCAAATGACTAGTGATGATAAGGAGTCCTTTTATAAGTCTTAAATATAACGTTTAATATATTAATAAGCTAAAGTTATCACATCTATTGCTTTTGCTTTTTAATACACGAAACACAGGACAAACAATAGAGAAGGACAATAAACGAACTTTACATGCCAGATAACAAGCAGGATCAGATTGTTAGCATGAGCAATCTCGAAGTTAATGAGTTACACAAGATCACAATAATTATACAACAGGGTCGATTTGTGTTATGTTTGAAAATACACAAATATTTAGATGTTTTCAGGTTCTCGGTAAATGAGTTCCACAACCTGGGTCTCTCACATCGATAGTTTTTTGGCTAAAGATGTGCGAGTCAATGGGAGATGAACATTTGAGACTTGACGAGAATAATGGGAATGAACATCAAAATTGCTGGTAAAGATTGAATTTATTGAAGATGGTGAGGTGCCAGAAGCAGATTGATGCATGACAGATAAATGACTCTATCTTTCAAAATCTTGTGTTGAAAAATAGGGGATCAGTATGGGCATTAAAATCAGTAAAAATCAGCACCATTAAGGTATTTATACATGGAAACTAAAATTGTAGGAGGGATAAGACATTTTATCTTGTTGATAACATCTAGGGCCTATGTTTCTTGCAATTTTTGTTACATTAATAATCTATATGATTAGTCCATTTTAATTAAGAATCTGTTAATATCCAAGAAATTTGAGACAACCGTTTTTTTTTCCATGACCATGTCATTAATTAATATGTTGGAAGGCAGATTACTGGCAGTTTTACTAAATAACATATAGTTGGTTTTCTTAATATTAATTGAGAACTTATGAACTGCAAACCAATAAGGTGTTTCACGATAACATGCGCCATCTTGCCCGCGGGGCAATTTTACACGCGTTGCTGTGTACGCATCGTTATTCGAAAGCTTTGGCGCTTCCATGTCATCATGTGTTCATCCAAAATGCGCCCGCGTCTAGCAACGGCTGTTATTTTTGCCCCGGGAATAAAATGGCGCATATTACCGTGAAACACCTTATCACAGACAGATTTTTAACACGTAAATAAATGTGTTAGTGAGAGTAGTCAAATTGCTATTCGAAACTAATAAGTTGGAGTCGTCAGCAAATAAAATAAAAGAAAATACATCAGATGATGTAATAAAGTCGTTAATATAGATCAGAAAAAAACCAAAAAAACTTACAAGTTGATCAAATAGATCAAAAACTTACAAGTTGAATTTGAACCGCCTATAGAAACATACTGTTGTCTGTCTGAAAGGTAACTTTTGAACCACTCTAGGGCTACTCCTCGAACACCGTTTATAACTTGTTATAAATTTACAGCTTAAGAACTCCTACCCCCGGGAGATGCTGATTATAACGGCACCACACACACAAAAAACAAAACACTTCGACTGAAGCTTGAGTAAAAACTCGATCTCTACGATTGAATGAATTTCACTTTGAAACGTCCGGTCCCTAGTTTTTGACTGTGGGAGTGAATTTTCACTCTTTAGAGAGAAAATATAATACCGAATTTTGTTATTGTAACAAATGTCATTGCGTTGTATGTGTAATGTACAGTAGAAACTGTGGCAAGTCCAGTCATGTGGTTATTATGCCTCACAGTGCCAGTTTACAGTTAATTGAAATGTAAATATTCCTAGTCACTAGTAGTACATGTACACACTAATCCTGCTCGTGTAATCCGTGAAGTTAATCTTAATCGTGTAATCAAAGATTGTTATGAACGTCAAGATGAAGTCGTTTCATTTTTCAAGCATAGATAACTGTTTTATGATTTCACTATGAGTTCCTCATCTGAAGCTTCATAATGTTCTCCTAATGACAACTGGAGAACTATAGAATAAAATTAATGTAATTGTATTAAAGTTGTACTTAGAAGCAGCGAGCCTCATTATATGACATATATGTGTGTTTCCTTTTGCATGAAATCCTCCGTTTCAATTGAACTTTTTGTGTCACATAATGAAAAGAATAGTTGTATTTATGGTGTGTTTTTAATTCAATCATCCTGGTCAAAGATGTTTTAAATAAACATGAACTATTACTACAACGTCACATGCCAATACAACATAGCTATCTAGCTATGAATCGGAGAACTATTCTAAATGTGTCAATGTTGGCAAGAAAAGATTTCTATAGAAGTACAATTTTTATAAGTCCGTTTACTCTAGACTAGCTTAATTTGCATGGGCCCTTTGAATACCGTAAGTGTTCAGTCAGACATGCGCAAGAAAACATTTAAGAAATAACTCAAGAGAAATGTTCCCGATGGTACAACCATTGCCAAACATACATGTACGTGTCCCGATGTCTTGCACGTCAACAAATCGTCAACGTAAAGATGTCCCATGCTCAAACGTTTAAACAAGTAAAAAAGATCAACAGTGCAAAATACATTATCTAAGTCCCTTCAAATAATTAATTCGTAATTATATCTTGTTTCCCTCCTATCAGTTAATTTATAACATTGTAAATTTTACAGTCATCAAGATTTTTGGGGGAAAGAACCTCGGAGAAAAATAGGAAAATGTATTTAAAAATCTTACTAATTTAAATGATCAAACGATGAAAGTGATTGCCCATAAACGAATACGAAACAAAAAGCATGGTAACACGTTACAAGCGCACAGACGTTCGCTAATTTGAATGCGTCAACCGTCAAAAGGTTGCAAAGACTTAATTTAAGACTGCTACAAGTTCAGTCTTGAATACACCAAAATGAAATAAGCTGCTCGAATATGAAAACGAACATTCAGAGCAAAATCTTGGCTGCCTCAAAATGAAATTGAATGAACCCAAAATGAAAACCCCAATTAGAAAACCCAAACCAAAAAACCCCAAAAGAAACCCCAATTTGACCACATGTGCAACACTCACGCGAAATTGAATGGCTGCATGGTAATGAAACTGATTAGAAAAATTCGGAAATTCGCCGGGAAAACCTATATTCTTAATTGTCATATATTAATGCAGTTGTGAAAAAGCATCCCCCCAGAATTGTGGTGGGGGTCTACGAGCGATTCTTACCTGACGAGCCACCACATTTGCATAATTATTCCCTTTACCGGCAGGTTCCATTCGCTAAGAGTTTATACAACAGCGCACTCTATAGTGCTACCCACACTGCCCTGCGTCATGAGCCCAATCTTGGCTTCATCGCGCTCCATTATCGAGCTAGTGGGGAGGAAGGGAGGGATGCCCAACAGGTAAGAATCGCTCGTAGATTCCAAACCCCACACTTCTGCAAAGAGTAGCACCGCCTTAAGGTGGTGGGCAGTGAAATATGTGTACTGATAGTTTTAGTTCAATTAGTAGGGAAGCTATATGGACAATATAAACTCCCTGTAAACTACAGTATATGTACATGTACATGTAACAGCAAAACCTTACAGACATTAATTGAAATTAGTATTATGTCCTTTGAAAAAAATGGATGCCATTGCTTGCCATTCTATCTATTTTTTTTTTTCGAAGGACAAATCTAGATGGCCCTATTGTCACCGTCGTTATGACTGCGTGCCCAATTCGATGCTCTTATCACGAAATTTCACAGCCGTACATATTTTGGGGCCGTATTATAAGACTGACGCCTCACAAGTCCGATGTTTCGGACTTACGAGGCGTCGGAGCTATGAGGCGTCGGACTTATACGGCGTAATAAATAAATGTTATGCCTCATATTAAGTCTGGCGCCTCAAAGGTCCGACGCCTCATAAGTCCGACGCCTTTAGAAGTGCGACATTTCGGACTTAGGAGGCGTCGGACTTATAAGCAAACCCCCATATTTTGTTTTCATTCAGGCTTTTTTTATATAGTCATACAGATCCACCTACCTAAAATGCTTTGCACGTCCAGAGATGTAACGTTAAAAACTACAGCTCCACCAGGAGACAATACAAATCTGTAAGAGCAGACAGTAGAGGTCATATTATATGATCACTGAACATAAAGGGTTCTTTAATTGAAGTTTGTTTCAATTCTTAGCCTATAATTTCTCAGCTCTTCTTGGTGTAAGTTTAGTGACTTTATTTTGACTGGGCAATATTGTGTTAAGCAGTCATTGCATCATCAAACCTAAAGTAATATGCTTTAAAGGAAAAGAACTTCCTTATACTCGTTTCTGTGGATAGTCAAGTTCACTATGTACAGATATTGAACTTCGTTAACTTTTTTGGGGGATTTGCAAACCTATACATTTTTGGAATCTGTGTGGTACAGGCAATCAGAAAACCAATGTTTACAATTTGCCGGAAGCATGCATGGCGGCCATCTTGGATTTTCAAAATGGCCGCCTTCAAAATGGGTGTTTCTCAATATCTCAGCATCCAGGTGGCCTAGAGTCATGATTTTAACGGCTAAACATACATTTTCAGGGGTGAGGAAGCCAGTGGTACAAAGTAAAATAAGCTAAACATAACCACAAAGCGGCCATCTTGGATTTTCAAAATGACCGCCTTCAAAATGGGTGTTTCTCAATATCTCAGCATCCAGGTTTCCTAGAGTCATGCTTTTAACGGCTAAACATACATTTTCAGGGGTGAGGAAGCCAGTGGTACAAAGCAAAATAAGCTAAACATAACCACCAAGCGGCCATCTTGGATTTTCAAAATGGCTGCCTCGAAAATTGGTGTTTCTCAATATCTCAGCATCCAGGTTTCCTAGAGTAATGCTTTTAAAGGCTAAACATACATTTTCAGGGGTGAGGAAGCCAGTGGTATAAAGTAAACTCAGCTAAACATAACCACAAAGCAGATTTTCATGTTCATTCCATTATAATACATTTTTTAAATGGCTCAAAACTTCTACATGTAGCAAGTCAAACCTCCAGCATGTCTAGGCAGCTTCTTGGACAACTTAAATATCATGATAGCATGACAAAATAAGTGTGGTATAACAAAATCTTTGTTATATAGCAGAATTTTTACACATCATCATCATCACTGTCACTGGTCGGCAACATGTCATTCCTAGAGTCCTCATCATTCTGGCACTGGTGCTGCACTGGCAGAGGTCTGTGCATGATAAGTTCTTGGACCTGCAAGAGCATCGAGATGTTGAACAGTCTGCTCTGCACTGGCATCTCACCATCTCAATGATGGCCTTGGGGGCTGGGAGGACCTTAGTTGTCTTTGGCTTCACCTGATCAGCTGCTGTGTCCTTGTAGAAGCCATGCTGCAGCGGATCCAGGAACTGCTGCTGAGCAATGCTTGCCTGGCCCCATACTGTGGCCTGGATCTGGACTCGGTGGATGTGCTGCTTGAGAGCACCAAGGGTGGGAGGCAGGTCGTCACTTTCAGCCATATGCTTGCAGAAAAGATGCCATCGCAGCTCAGGGATGCTCGCAATCTGGATACCCTTTGGCGCGTATGCAGCACAGACGAATGTAGCCAGCGTTGACAGCAGCTCTTCAGTGACTTCAGTGGCATCTGAAAGCATCTGCAGAGCATTGATGACTACTACGCCTGCTTTGAGGTAGACTTTCAGCCAGGTTGCCTTTCCTATGCGAGAGAACTTCCCAGTGTTGTCTGCCCCCGTGAATGCGTGGAAGGCTGGCAAAGCCTTTGCTCTTTCTGGACCTCGATCTGTCCATATTGGCTGCACTTGGACCACTCCGGAAGCCATTGACATGGACGTGTTTCTCAGCAGAAGGTCATAATGTGCTACGACCAGCACCAGAGCATCAGTGTCTGGGGAGAAGACCACCAACTCTGCATCAGGTGGGTTCCTCTGTGATGCCAGCACTGCATGATAGATTAGCAGCGTGTCCGCCTCTTCGTGATTGTTGTCCTCGATTAGCAGCTCGCTATTGCTCCTAGTACGTCCTGCGGCAGATGCGATAACCAGCTTTGACGAGTCTTGGTTGTACTCCAGGGTTTTTGCTGCCAGATACTCAGTCAGATCAGCCTTCGTTTTGTCGTGGGAAAGGAACCGGCTGACACATACAAGGCTGATTCCCTGAAGAGTACCACAAGGGAGAAACGGAGACAAGGGAAGGATCCGATCCAATATCAGATCAAAGATGACACCAGCATCAAGCACATCCCAATGATCCACCTCCTTGAGAAGCTCGGAACAGCAGAACCACCCAATGAAGATCAGCAGCAGCAGCTGCACGATGCAAGTGTTCTGCAGCGCGATGCAGTGGATCCAGAAACAATAGACTGCACACCCACTGAAGATCCTCATCGAAGTCGAAAAATTGCACTGGTGGACGGTATGGTGGTCGTGCAGAAGCTAACAAAGAAACCAGCCACGGTAGTGACAGTCAAAGACCTCAGTGAATGCTTCAATACCAGACTGATGTCTCCCACAAGAGACTGTGATGAGATCATTCCAGTGTGAGAGAGACTGATGTGAGAGACATCAGTCTAGTATTGAAGCATTCACTGAGGTCTTTGACTGTCACTACCGTGGCTGGTTTCTTTGTTAGCTTCTGCACGACCACCATACCGTCCACCAGTGCAATTTTTCGACTTCGATGAGGATCTTCAGTGGGTGTGCAGTCTATTGTTTCTGGATCCACTGCATCGCGCTGCAGAACACTTGCATCGTGCAGCTGCTGCTGCTGATCTTCATTGGGTGGTTCTGCTGTTCCGAGCTTCTCAAGGAGGTGGATCATTGGGATGTGCTTGATGCTGGTGTTATCTCTGATCTGATATTGGATCGGATCCTTCCCTTGTCTCCGTTTCTCCCTTGTGGTACTCTTCAGGGAATCAGCCTTGTATGTGTCAGCCGGTTCCTTTCCCACGACAAAACGAAGGCTGATCTGACTGAGTATCTGGCAGCAAAAACCCTGGAGTACAACCAAGACTCGTCAAAGCTGGTTATCGCATCTGCCGCAGGACGTACTAGGAGCAATAGCGAGCTGATAATCGAGGACAACAATCACGAAGAGGCGGACACGCTGCTTATCTATCATGCAGTGCTGGCATCACAGAGGAACCCACCTGATGCAGAGTTGGTGGTCTTCTCTTCTCCTCAGACACTGATGTTCTGGTGCTGGTCGTAGCACATTATGACCTTCTGCTGAGAAACACGTCCATGTCAATGGCTTCCGGAGTGGTCCAAGTGCAGCCAATATGGACAGATCTAGGTCCAGAAAGAGCAAAGCCTTTGCCAGCCTTCCACGCATTCACGGGGGCAGACAACACTGGGAGGTTCTCTCGCATAGGAAAGGCAACCTGGCTGAAAGTCTACCTCAAAGCAGGCAGAGTAGTCATCAATGCTCTGCAGATGCTTTCAGATGCCGCTGAAGTCACTGAAGAGCTGCTGTCAACGCTGGCTACATTCGTCTGTGCTGCATACGCGCCAAAGGGCATCCGGATTGCGAGCATCCCTGAGCTGCGATGGCATCTTTTCTGCAAGCATATGGCTGAAAGTGACAAGCTGCCTCCCACCCTTGGTGCTCTCAAGCAGCACATCCACCGAGTCCAGATCCAGGCCACAGTATGGGGCCAGGCAAGCATTGCTCAGCAGCAGTTCCTGGATCCGCTGCAGCATGGCTTCTACAAGGACACAGCAGCTGATCAGGTGAAGCCAATCACAACTAAGGTCCTCCCAGCCCCCAAGGCCATCATTGAGATGGTGAGATGCCAGTGCAGAGCAGACTGTTCAACATCTCGATGCTCTTGCAGGTCCAAGAACTTATCATGCTCAGACCTCTGCCAGTGCAGCACCCAGTGCCAGAATGATGAGGACTCTAGGAATGACATGTTGCCGACCAGTGACAGTGATGATGATGATGTGTAAATGATATAACAAAGATTTTGTTATACCACACTTATTTTGTCATGCTATCATGATATTTAAGTTGTCCAAGAAGCTGCCTAGACATGCTGGAGGTTTGACTTGCTACATGTAGACGTTTTGAGCCATTTAAAAAATGTATTATAATGGAATGAACATGAAAATCTGCTTTGTGGTTATGTTTAGCTGAGTTTACTTTATACCACTGGCTTCCTCACCCCTGAAAATGTATGTTTAGCCGTTAAAAGCATTACTCTAGGAAACCTGGATGCTGAGATATTGAGAAACACCAATTTTCGAGGCAGCCATTTTGAAAATCCAAGATGGCCGCTTGGTGGTTATGTTTAGCTTATTTTACTTTGTACCACTGGCTTCCTTACCCCTGAAAATGTATGTTTAGCCGTTAAAATCATGACTCTGGGCCACCTTGATGCTGAGATATTGAGAAACACCCATTTTGAAGGCGGCCATTTTGAAAATCCAAGATGGCCGCTTTGTGGTTATGTTTAGCTTATTTTGCTTTAAACCACTGGCTTCCTCACCCCTGAAAATGTATGTTTAGCCGTTAAAATCATGACTCTAGGCCACCTTGATGCTGATATATTGAGAAACACCCATTTTGAAGGCGGCCATTTTGAAAATCCAAGATGGCCGCCATGCATGCTTCCGGCAAATTGTAAACATTGGTTTTCTGACTGCCTGTACCACGAAGATTCCAAAAATGTATAGGTTTGCAAATCCCCCAAAAAAGTTAACGAAATTACACAGTGAACTTGACTAGGAGTTAGATTTTGTAACTTTTTGTCTATTGCCCAATTTTCGTAGGAATTAGCAACACAATCGTAAGCCAGCAGTGCCAATAAATAGAATAGTGCCTCACAATGAAAAGCAACAACTTTTAAAACATCCCTAAATAATTAGAAACATTTCCTAAACCTTTTAAAAAAGGAACAATCAGGTTCAATATCAACTCTTGCATGTAGAACATTTTTCTTGTACGAAGCTGAACCTCTGTTATAAAAGTGATCGTCAAATGTTATTTCGTTTGAAGGTTTCTGCAAACCGTCTCTTATCGTGATGACATTTAGAATGAAATTGATCAGTAGCATGTTCCAAAATTGAAGCAAACTCGAAGTAATTTTATAAGGTGCACAAAAGATGTGAAAAGTTTGTAATATTGGGATATGTCATTCTCGCTTGCCTTGTTTAATGTCAATTTATACGTGTGGGAAAATCAATCATATATGGGTTGGTTTGAAATTGAGCAGATGTTTGTTCCTATGAAAAATCATAATGCATATACCTTAACATGTTATTGAGATGATAGGGTCCGTCGGTAATGAGAGAAGTGGAGTTACTTCGCACATGCATGTCATTATTAGAGAGTCGATCAAGTATCAAATTATCTAAATTCAGTAATTTTAATACTTTCATTTGTACCGCCATTCATATTCTGTATTGTGGTTGTATTAGAAACGTGTTGGTAAACCAAATTAAGAGGCAGTGATCTCAATTTTGATATACATGTAGTAAAGCTGCCCTATACAGCATTTTGTTAACGCTGAGCACCCGTTGAGACACCTCGAAATGGAATGTTTAATAACTTAATTCCTTATTGCAAAAATTTAAACATACACCCGCGGGATTATATACATTCTGGTTTTGCAGACCAACGAAACCTGCTTTGGTTAAAAACATCTTACATCGGCCTTTACAGTGTAATTATTAATGAATGCCCAAATAGGAAAAAAAACAAAAAAAAACTTACGTCTCGTCCACAAGACTTTCGACGGGGTGTAGGTCCTTATCACCCTGCTGTATTAAAGACCGAAGACCTCCGAGTTGGGATAAGAGTACCACGGTGTTCAGCAAAAGTTGATTTCGAATGTTTGTGCGGTGACCGGCTGCTGGTGTTGCTTTTATAGCGACTATTTGAATAACAATGACTGGTAACACCCAGAAAATGCCATTTGTCTTGTGGGGGTGTAAATTACAGTAATTCAATTTGTCATATCAAAATATACTTCAATGTGTAAAAATGTTCGTACAAATACGTACAGAATCTCCCAATCTCCTTTCAACCACGTTGACCTGTTTCGAAATCACCCCTTCAAAAAGTGGTGTACTCTTTTTGCAACTTTGCACATCTCGGGTTTTACCAGAGTTCTATTAATAGAAGGTATACAACCTGGCAGGCGATCACCGCGAAGCGAACTGCACATTTCGCAATCAGCTGAGGCCAACAACACGCTGAACCGGAGACCACTGTAAACTACATTGAAGTTGTTTTCGTGAGGAACTAAAAGTCTGCATCCTGTCCGTAGCTCAAGCGAACGTTACGCGAAGGGGTGAGTTTTACTTGTGAGAGTTTGGTTGCTATGTTTCCATAGGCTACTAGTAAGCTTTGTGGCTTTTTTTTTGCAACATGACTGTAACTGCCAGGGATAAAGGGTTATTATAGCAAAACACATGAATGTATTGACCAAATAGGTATAGATTAATAAGGGAATAAATGTGTGCTCCGGAGGTTTTTATCACTCTGTTTAATACCACTTAGAGTCTGGGTGCTGATAATTACCCGAGCCGGAGGCGAGGGTAATTATCAGCACCCAGACTCTAAGTGGTATTAAACAGAGTGATAAATACCGACCGAGCACACATTTATTCCCATTCATAAATACCTTTTCGGTAAAAAAAGATCAAACAATTCATTCAAAAATCCTGATTTTGTTCAGCAAGTTCACTTCATGCTTTTTGAAACATCCCTCTAGCAAAATAATGGAATTTTCAGCTGGCGAGTAAGATGTAAACAACCCTTTTATGGAGATTGACGCGCGCGTAGCATGTTCTGCGCGACATGGACGCGATGTCGCGCAGAACGCACCTGGGGCGTTGCGTTTTGAATTTAGAACTATAAAATTCTGACTCGCTGGTAGTGTTGCGCATGCCTACGTGAGGACTGTGATTGTTCAACCAATAAAACGGTAAGAGGCACTGGATTTTTAGGAGTCCACATTTTATGTGACACTGGAAAAGTGTTTAAGACTGGTCTTAAACACTTTTCCATGTCTATCCATGTCTTTATGATCCGTTTAATACCGGCCACGTGACGGGCTCTCGACCAATAGGAATGCGTAAACTGTCTTAGGTATTTATGAATTGATATTAAACGTTTTAAGTTATTCAATGGTAGAAATGTGGCATAACAGGTACAGTACATAGAGTGAGCTGCTTCACGCTAAAGAGGTTTCGCAAGGCAAGAGTTAAAAGTGATCAGACAACAGATGTGGGACAAGTTATTTTTAAGAATTTATATTTTCTCAAGTTTGAATAGTTTTTTAATGGACTCGATTTGAGTTCGATAGGTAGTCTGAGTTATCCGCTAAAATTTCCTACTCCTCCCCTATGTTAGCGGTAGTCTTTTTATTTATGTATACGTCTAAAAGTTTTTGAGAAACGTTTTTTTTTTTCACATCAAGAGTATTTTTGTATGTCCTTGTGAAATAAATGTTGCCTTTTACCGAATTTCAAGCGTTTACTTTTGCCAAACTCTTCAAAAGTGATTGGCACACAGCGAGAGAGTTTTTAAATCGCTCGTGCGTATTGCGTGCATGCACGCAGAACAAAATGCGCTGTACGCCCGCATAGTCTACGAACTCTGTAACGTTGAAAGTACAGTCTAAAATCATGACACAATTTAACGTTATTTTCGAGTTTATTTTTCGGATTACGTCGTCCATCGTGATGAATGGAATTCCTGAACTTACCGGATGCATAGATAAGGACAAATAGAGTACATGGACGCGAATTTGGTTTTATATCAAAAAGATAAAAATTTGGAAAATATTTAATAATATTTTTTTTCGCCCGGTTTTGAGCACTTCATACCCTGGACTTCCTCCGTACTGTAGGCAGGCGCGGTTCTACGGGGGGGGGGGGGGGGGGCAAAAAAAGCCCCCCAAAATAAATTCCGTAAAAAAAAAAAAAAAATTGCATTAGCAAAAAGAAGGATTGTGATGTACATGCGAACAGTCACCCTCTAAAGAAATAGTCACATGACAAAGGTGCATTAGTTAATATAGTGTGAATGAGTTTAGGATTTGATTGGCGCTCCCTATTGAAAATATGGCATGAGCCCCCACCTATTGATTTTCGGAGGCCTAAGTGTCTGGAAAAAATAACCGGTCTACATTTCAGCACGCCTCCCTGAAAAAAATGTTTGATCCACCGTGCTAGCCCCCCCAAAAGAAATATTGGTTCTAGAACCGCGCCTGACTGTAGGGAGGTAAGGGAGTCCACCTGGGCTAGTTTAAATATGCAATCGCTCGTACAGCAAAGAATTAGTGCGCGCACTGATGAGCACCTGTTCTTGGACTCGCCACTCGAATGAGCTTGGCATTTCCCATATCCCCACAGTGAAATTACGACTTGTTAATGTTTTGGTTTCATGACTGAGATATATGCTGTCAAGTCAGAACAATAAAACTTAATTGAACTCACAGCTAAACGAGTAATTGTTTTTGCTCCTAATCCAGAGGGAGGTCGGATAATACACCGACCAACCGACAAGTTTTCTTTCGCTTGGTTTTACATTTGTAATTTACATAGTTCATAGTTCGAGACTTACCGCATTAGTAAATCAGTGATATATCAATTAGTCCAACAGCAAACGTAGCACCACCAATATTCATGTTTAAATTTTAGATTATTACATCATTTTGTTTAATTAGTCAACGGTAATTACATCAGTATTTTAGATTGAACAAATTGTCAAACAAGGAAAGACTGATTTTTATTTCCTACTTGACTAATATTATTGTCCCCACAAATGTATGTTTTAAGTGAATAATTAGCCGCGAGCTAAGGAATTATTATGTTTGCGATTAACAAGATTGAGCACAACGGTCATTCCAACATAAAACGGTAGTGTATGAGTCAGTTTTTGCAGAATTTCAATTAACATTAGAACATCCCGTGCAAAGTCTACTTAAGAATGGCATTATTTATTCTTAATTAGGGTCTGTTAGTTACAATATTCGATGGGCATTGAAAAGACACAATTGAACGCATTGATGCAGGCCCGCAATAAATTGTGTGTTGCAATGCCAATTGAAATTCTATAGAATGTTCAATTTTGGGGTTTCATTAGCTTCAGCACTTGCACTCTCGTTATTTCTTACACACTGTTCCCAAGTGAGGTATTGATTTTTTCTTTACCGTGAAATGTCCAAACAAGGATGGTAATAAAAGCCACTTTGTTGGTTTTTTTTTGTGTCAGGTGTATAGGCCCTATGGATGCACCTTTGGTGTATCCATAGGCCCTATGGATGCACCTTTGGTGTATCCAATTTAATTGTCGTTTAATTAACTGAAGGGGAAAATAATCGATCGAGCACTTTCTGGTCAACTCATAATGTGCTATGCTGGGAAAAATCCAACAAATGGGGGAGAAAATTCGAATGTTCCTTGTAATTCTTGAATCTCGATCCATTATACCCCCATCACTACGTTCTTAAAGGGAATATACATCATTTGCTTTTACTGTAATTTTCAGAAATGGATGGAATTGGGGGGTTGGAAATATATAGCAAATATAGTTACACTGACCTTTTTGAGGTTTTGGGTTCGAAAATGCTATAAAAACCAAGAAAAACAATCATTTACCTGTATTCTGGTTCCCTGACTCCATATAAGAAGAAACAGATCAGTTTACATACATTGGGAAATTGTAAGGTCAGGGAACCAGTCTAGCTGGCTCGTACCCATTCAGGTTTGTAATCGATTGCAAACAATTGCGATGGTGAACTGGGGCCAGTTTATTCCAACGCTGATCGGCCGATCAGCGTTGGAAATTGATACAAAAATACCATTTTTCTGGAAAATGACAGTATACCAGGTGCCATGATTTTACAGGATGCTTTACACTGTCATTCACTAACAGTCCAGCAAGGTATTTAAAAATGATTTGGTAGTTTTATTTTTTGATGTTTGCAAATGTTGTATTTTCCCTTTAAAAATGTTGCCGAATGGGCTCAATCTGTGTGCGAACGGAATGGACGTAATAGCAACTTATTACGGTCTTTTACGAACTTCATGGACGGGCTCGGACGGGAAGGGTGCTCCAGAACTTCAAGCCTCCTCAAAACTTACTGGCGGCCATTCCGTTCTGCAATTAGATGGAGTGACAACGTACTCAAAACAAGATGGACGTACTACGTGTGCATACCGATCGGGTTCGTTTGTAGCTCGTTCGTTCCGTTCGCAGACAGACCCAATTCGACAGCATTACGTCCTTAGTCAGTCGTTATTCAGTGCCAATACGTTCAAAATTTTAAACAAAATTTGAAGTGCCGAAAGAGTTGAAACACGTTTCTACACGGTTGTATAAGTTCCCAGTAGGTTCTCATTACTTTCTACTCGTTTTAAGTACGTTTGTGAAGTTCTCAAGCAGTTACTACTTCGGCCACCCCGTCTGCAGTAGGATAGGACAAGGTAGGGTATAAATACGGCCGTTTCCTCACTGGTTCATCATGTTGGGAACTTTCCTTGACTTCATGTATTCATGTGAACATCTTGAAGCGATGAACTCGAATGAAGACTGGCAACAACGCGCTGGGTATTTATAGCAGTCGGGCCAGGACTGTAGATTGCAATTACGTTCCGCACGCAATAGGGACGAGATGGGGACGAGGTGAGAACAAGGTGAACTGTTTGGGAACGAGGTGGTCGAGTTAGGAACTAGTTAGAACGGTTTTGCACGTATTGGGAACGAGGAAGAAGCAGTTCAGAACGGGTTTAAACTGACTACGGAGGGGCTTGGACTGCTTGGAAACGTTTTCCGCATGAGGTGAACGGGCAATGTTACCCGATCTGAACTTGATACCAACGGACTGCGGACGGGATAAAGACGAGATGGACATATTGAGGACTGTTAATGAACAAACTAGTATCGTATTTCAGACATTTTTAAGCCAAAGTCACACGTTCTACCCTGACCACAGCCCGTTGTACGATATTTTTTAAAACGGGGTAGGATTTTTAAGAACTTTTTTGGTGTGAAGAAGCTATTACATGCTTCAAACATTCTTTCTGGATCCTTTTCGTTGTCTCTACAGGGTGTCTTGAAAATAATGATGCATGTAAACCCAACCGTTTTCGCCAATTTACAGCCAGAATTTACTGCAAATGTGTACACAATCTTCAAGGTTACAGATTTAGCTTGAGAATACCATTTGTTTAATTAAGATTGCTTCTGTAAATCCAGAGATAAATAACCGCAAAGCCACAAAAAAAAACATTCTGTGCCACTTTTAGGAAGCGAGTGCTTCAACGATCAGGTAATGCCAGTATGGCTCTTTTGGTAAGGTTTTCCCTGTGGGTGTAAGACAAACATTCCATTCACACGACAATACAGGGTCTTGTTCTTATGTTGAAACAATTCAATAGTACAGAGAGGTTCACTGCTTTAAAACATCAGTGAAATAGTTCACTTAAATATAAATAAATATTGCATATTGCTAAAAGATGTTAAAATCACTAACAGTAAAGTGATTTGGTTTTAGACAAGGACTTTACTAATTGTAACTGCTTCACAGAAAGTGGCACTAAATATGTTTCTTGGCTTTGCCGTTATTCAAACTTAAATCTTTGGATTAACCAAAGCAATCTGAATGAAGCAAACAGTATTCTCAAGCTAAATCTATTACCTTGAAGATGGTGTAAACAAGTCAGGATCCGCCGAACGTTAACTAGTTCTTAAGCATAGCACAAGTTGAGTTAAAAAAAACCTGCGGTTTTGTGATTTTCCCCTTATAAAGAAAAGCATAAGGCCTATTGCCCGGTACAAAAAGAAACAAAGCAGATTTTATAATCTTTGTTTGGACATCTCTCAAATACAAATCTAAAATACACATTTTGTCCTGGAAATTTTCGGTCCAATTTTTTTACCTTACTTCGGAACACTGTGTGAGAAATAATGAGAGCAAAAGCGCTAAAGTTCCTGAAACAATAAAATTCGAAGTTTCACTTAGCGAGATTTCCAGTGGGCATTGCAATACGCAATCAAATGCGTGCCTACATCTTCAGTAGACTTTGCACAGGATTTTCTTTTCTTTGGTTGAAATTCTACTGAAAACTGACTCAGACACTACCGTTTTGTGTTGGAATTATTGTTCTGCTTAAAGGGAATGTACAACATTTGCTCTTGCTGCAATTTTCATCAATAACTGGATTTGGGGATTAGTATGTTATAGCAAATATTGTTAAACTGACTTGTTTAACGTTTTGGGCTTGTAGATGCTGGAAAACCCAAAAAACCCAAAACACACACTAATGTTCTTGAAGTCTGGTTTCCTGACCCCAGTTAAGATGAAACAGAGCAATATGATAGACATAAGATTGGAGGCTTTGCATGGTGGGGTATCGGTATTGTTTCGGTTTGCGGTAACACCATGCGGTAATAACTACTGCTTAGAAGATATTAGTTCTGAAAAGAACTTGTCCTGCTTATTAACAACTTAGCAAAGTAGATTTTTGTTCTGTTAAGAACAGTCCTGCTGTAAGTTCTAAACGAACTTGTCTTTGTTGTATCTATCCGTTAACGTTCTAATTGAAAAACATAATCATTCCTTCGCGCAGCTAACAATTGAACTTTAACTAGTTCTTAAGCACAAAATGATTTCTTAGGTTAGTGTTCCTGAGTCAATTAATCGACAACTATTTTCTCGTGTTGGAACGGTTCCTGTGCGCGAAATTCTAATTCAAAGTAAATTTGAGGCATTTCCGGTGTCACGGTCTCACTTCTCCGGCGTGCTAGATTCTCCGGGTGAATGCGGCGGATGATTGAGCACGTTACAGTGCACGTTACATGAGCACGACACATGCTCATGTGTCCAATGTGCTTACTTTTCCTCGGGCTGTGTTAAATAACACAGTGAGCCTGAGTGAGGGATACCCAAGAATGTGTTATGTAACACTTCCTGTGGGTCAAGCTATTGAGCTTATAGAGATGAGTATGGTCACTCCCTGGGTGGGTCATTCCATGGCCTTGCAAGTGTGTGTTCATGGACGAATAATTAAGAACGAACCCCTGGGCATTGTCTGTGTTCCTTGCTCGTTCGTGGTTATCTTTATTTTTGCAACAATGGTTTAAAAATAAATGTGTATCCTTCAAGTTTTTTTGTTACAATGTATTGGGATTTGCGCGCGCCACGAAAATTCTGGATTCGACTGGTACCTTGTAACAGCTTACTAACTATAAATACAATTATCCTAAAATGTCACGTGCACCAGTACAACCCCACAGAACTCAGCACACAAATAAAGATGCCAAAAATGTACACTACTGCGCAATTTGCGCATGCGTGTTGAGGCGAAATTTCCCTCTGCGGAGAAGCTAGCACGCCGGAGAAGTGAGACCGTGACACCGGGGTGGGACACTTTAGAAGGATGGTTCCAATTTTCAACAGAATTAATTTCCTGGGCTGAAATTCGGACTTCTCTTACCTAAAATACTTCAATTTGTGACACATCACCAACCCTTGGAAATTCCTAGTTTTTGTTTACATGCTAAATATTTTTAGCATGAGGTGATTGCAAGAACATTTTTAGATTTGTGTTTTTACTTGCTAAACCCCCTTTTTTTTGGTAGGCCAGGCAATTATCCACACAGAGGCAATCATCGTATACCTTCGTCCCAATGCCTTAAATCGAAAACTTGGCTCCATGGTCAATTTGACCTCTCTTGGAAAATAACTCATAACTCTGTCAAAAAATTATCAGATTTGGACGTTTGATGTCTCATTTTAAAGTGGAAAGGCGTATCTTTCAAACCATTTCTTTATGGTATGTTGGTTTTATGTTGGTCAAACTTTCTACGTCTGGCATCCCGTTATATTATATTTGCATTTTTCTTATACACACTGTACACGTCTCTATAAGGTAGTGAATTACGAAACCTTAGTACAAAGAAAGGGAAGGATACAAATTCCAGAATGTGTGTTTACATACTGTGCATATTTAAATCAATATGCGCCAAGATTTCATGGTCTTTGCCTTGCCGTCGGCACAAATACTGACTGTTTCGAGCGGTGTAGTAAAACTAGCCTCCCGAGGTGATCCATGAAGCCGAGGGAAAATAGAATGATGCATGGATCACAGAGGGAGGATAGTTTTACTACACCACGAGGTAAAACAGCCAATATTTGTTTTATAACACCTCTCCCGAAGATTCTGCTTGATTTTAAGCGATAACTGGTTATATTTTAATAAGAAAATAGTCGAAAATCAACTTGCACTTTTTCAAACTACCTCTTCACGAAATATTTGAACCCAGCCCTGTAGCGCTCGCGCTTGGAAACAATACGCGTAACGCGCAACACGCACACACACCCCCACCCAGACACACCCACACCCACCCCCACACACACACCTCTATGCATTTTGCACAAAGTGCGTATAGTACTTTGGTTGCTATGGGTAGAGTACTTTTGGCCGTGCACTGAAAGATAGCAAAGATAGAAAGTACAATGTGACTCGCTCTCTGCCAATCAAGACACAGAAACTGTGGGTGAGGTGTTAGAATATACAAATATTGACTGCTTCGAGTGCTGTAGTAAAAGTAGCCGTCCGAGGTGATCCATGGACATTCTATTTTCCCGAGGCGAAGCCGAGGGAAATTAGAATGCTCCAGGGATCACCGAGGGAGGCAAGTTTTACTTCAACACGAGATAAAGCATTTAAACTTCACCCACAGACTTTGCTTGGTTTAATATTTTAAATTATTTAAATCTGAACACAGTTTAAATAAACGTAAATTTCATTACAAAATTGGTGGAAAATGTATAACTCTGCGGCGCGTGCTCTTTGGAACAAAACGCGCTACGTGCAACGCGCACACAAGCATGCATTTGCATCGTAATTTAACATAGCTCTATGATTTGCAAACAAATACTGCGCCATAGATATAGTACTTTGGTTGCTACGGGTGTAGTACTTTTGGCCAAGCACAGAAAGATTGCAAAAATAGTATCAAGTGACTCGCTCTTGGCCAATCAATACACATAATCTATGTGTGAGGTGTTATAATACTTATTAATAAATACCTTGGAAAGTTAGTGGCTTCTGACTGGTCGAGACTCGATCACGTGGGGTGTATTAACGGTGATAAAAAGACCGGCTTCAAAGAACAAGCGAAAAAATGGCCCCTGAACCAGAATTGATCCAGCCCCATGGAAGGCAATGATTGGCCAAATTTACAACAGTCATGCGGTGGCTTGTAACAATACAGCACTGCACATGCGCTCAACCACCTTCGCGTGAGACTTACGCGCGCGTACGCAACACAGTTGCTATGGGTGCGCGCGCTTAAGGAAGTTTTCAAACGACATCGTACAGCGGTATACTGAGGATGTTTACGATGAAAGCGTAGATCTGCGATTTATTTTCTTTTAACACTTCGCCCACCGACATATTTACCTTTCCTAAACCATAGCATCTTTGTTATTCTGGACACAAGGAATATGTAAATGAAATTTCAGCTTCCTCCATCAGGTAAAAATATGCAAAAAATGTTTTTGTAATTTGTTTCGCTACGGCAGCAGACGTTTATAGCCTGGACGTCGTTTTTAATGCAACCATGAAGACGTCGCCCAACGCAGTCTGCATCCGATTTCACGAAGCGCTGCGACGAGTTACGACGTGTAACACCATTTTCATGCCATAAACATAACAAAAACGACAATATAATACCGAGGCAATGTGTGTAAAGTTGTAAATAGAACATTCATTGAATATTTATGAATTAGACTGGAATATTGCAGATGAAATTTCAAAGTAGCTATACAGTCCACTGAGAGCTTGTTTTCCTTCAAAATAGCATCGCACGGCCGCCATTTTGTTTTACGTTTTAACAAATTTCGAGCTAAGATCCGACGACTCTTTGTTGAATATCAGACGACTATTTATTGTTCGCTGACTAAAGACATCAAACAGTCACCGAGTTGTGCTATAAATACCCCTAAGACATGTCGCACTTACGACTTGTTTTGTGAAATGGATCGCAGGACGCGTCGCAGCTGCGACGCTTCGTAGAGATACGACGCGTCGCAGCGCTGCGATGCTCGAAAGTTACGAAGAGTTTGATGAAATCGGGTGCTGGGCCCGGCTATGGTGGTATATAACAACGCATATTGAAAAGACAGGGTACCACGCATTAGCTAAACTATGGCCAATAAACATGAACACAAAAAGTCGAAATATCGCTCAGAGAAAAGTCACAAAATTGGAGCATTTTCACTATTTATTTTGTTAAAAACTTATTTATTCGTGGGAATAACAGTGTGAAGATCCGGTCTGCACCGCATGATAATGACCGGGTTTGGGGGGTGACCGCTGTTAATGGACCTCGACTTCGTCTCGGTCCATTAATATCGTCACCCCCTAACCTAGTCATTCACGCAGTGAAGACTGGATCCTCACACTGTTATTCCCTTAATATTAGCTGCCCGATGTCATGCACGACTGACACCGCTGGCTCAAAAAAAATGTTTTTAACTTGTAAATCAGACATTGTAGTCTTTTGACTTGCTGTATGATATGTATGTGTAATAAATCATAATGAATGAATGGTGCCATGAACAAAAGTACATGTATCTAGCTATTCAGAGAGCTGGGATATTTTGCTCTCTTTTCAGATTTTACCCGATCGTTGCAAAATGGGTGGTTCGCAAAGTAACACCTCCAAAATAATCGAAGGCACATCTGCATGGGTGGAGTTCGATGACGACTGGTTCGCTCAAGGGTCCATCCGACTGGTTTACCGAGGAAAGTTTCGTGGTGATCCCCGCAGAGAGGGGAGACCCTGCGTGGTTAAAGTCTATAAACAGGAATGGTCTGACGAGGGACAATATGCCTGGAAGGCTGACGAAAGGGCCTATCTCAAAGCTCATGAGATGGCGCAGTTGTTTAACAACGAGGTCGATACGAGCAAACCAACAGGGTTTGCTAAACCTGAATTCACCAGCATTGACACCCGTGCCACAAACGCTTTCCAAGTGCCACTCCTGTCTTATATCACGTCCCGTTTCACGTCCTGTTGCCCTTCCCGCTGGTGCCCTTCCAGCTGGTGCCCTTCCCGCTGGTGCCCTTCCCGCTGGTGCCCTTCCCGCTGGTGCCCTTCCAGCTGGTTCCCGTCCCACTGGTTCCCGTCCCACTGGTTCCAGTTCTGCTGGTTAACCTCTTGGTTCCAGCAGGAGAAAGAAGTCAAAGGAATCCAGGAAGGCACAAAAGATAAGGTCTCGAATGTTATCCCCGACAACGCAACCCTTGCAGTCGAAAGTTATATTGATCATTTTAACAAATTCTCAAGCAACACTGGTTACGTAAACCCTGAAACAGGCTCCTCGCCATCTGCCTTTAGTCATTACACGTATCACGCATCAAATGGCGATATTTTGGTTTGTGGTTTGCAGGGGGAGCGCAGTAACACGGAATACATATTTACTTCCCCAGTTATTCACAGCGGCGGCACGGAACTCGGTGTGTACGGCCCCACTGATTTGGGGAAATTTGGTATCGTGAAGTTCTTCAAGAATCATACCTGTAATGCGTTGTGTACAAGGTTAAAAACACCGAAACTTGTCACCGATCCACATAACGAATCGGAGTTCGTGGATAAAATCGTGAGGAGCATGCCTGAAGACCAGATTGCTTCAATGAGCATTCGTCAGTTAAGTGACGTTACAGGCGTCCCTCTGTATGAGATCAAACAAGAGCAAAGCAGCATCCAGCTAGTAACTGGGTATGAAAGAGATGATTCTTGAAGAACGCAATATCAAAATGGAATTTGCCTTGCTCTATTTCAGTTGTTTAACACTTTATCAGTGTCATGAAAAAAGACTTTGGTAATGTTGTCATAATTAAAGAATTCAATAATTATAGTGAATTTGGTAATTTAGACAACAATCCCCCAAAAATATAAGCAAGAGTGCATCTTTAACAAGTCTCCCAAATAGTTGACTCAATACATCCAATTTCATTTTTTTTTTCAATATTAAAAATCTGTCTTCGCCAATCTTCTCCGCTTACATCAATTTTGGGGTGATAAAGTACATATTAGGTAATGAGGAAATTATTATTTAAGGGCATAAAGGATTATTTGCTTTTCATACATTTCGTTCGTTTCTAATAATAACAACGTTAAGATTTCAAGGAGAGTATTGCTGTTGGGGTTTCAGTATAGAAGGTATATTGAACTTTTAGAGAAAACATTGAAAGCCAAAGACCATGGACAACCTTTTGACCAATACGGAATTATTTCACGACGTAGTATCAGTAGATATTTAATACAACTAGCCTCTGTGACAAATTGGTGGGTTACTTTTTTTGATAAATGCAAATGATTTTATATTCTTTAAAGATATCAACATTTTTTCCCCAGTGCTTTACGGAGACTTTATTGATAGATAATATTGAAGAAAATGTGTTCACATTGACGTTAAAAAATGATGCATTGACCGTCGATATGCAAGTTGTAAAGTATGCCAATTCGTTAGTCTAACTGCAAATGGGTTGTATAGCGGATGAAATGTCATTGGCTCACACAAAACAACATCAATCTCCAAGATTACGGGCCCATTTGTGCTCTTTGTGCGTCTTTCTGCATTTGATTTTGCTAAATACCGCGTTTTAAACTAAGCAGTAGTATTTTATTCTGGAAACCTTTCACCCGTACTACGTTCAAAAATAAAATACCGAATTCGGTTATTGTATCAAGTATCATTGCGTTGTATGTGTAATGTACAGTGGAATTTCGGAAATAGTGATAAGTCATGTGGTTATGCTTCACAGTGCCGTTTTATAGTTAATTGAACATAATAAATATTCCTAGTCAACTAGTACATGTACATGTTTACACTAATCCCGTTCGTCTTAATCAGTGAAGACTTCTGCTTAATCGTATAATACAATATTTTTATGAACGTCATGATGAAGTTGTTTCGCTCTTTAAGCATAATTAAAAGTTTTATGATTTCACTATGAGTTAATCATCTGAAGCTTTATAATGTTCTAATAATGACAATTGAAGACTAAAATTGCATTAAAAGGTTGTATTTATTAGCAAGGCTCATTATATGACATGTATATGATTTCCTTTAGCATGAAATCCTCTGTTTCAACTAAACTGTTTTGTCACCAAATGAAACAAAGATTAAATGAAAACAGCTTTAATTTTTGTCAATCCTGGTCCAAGATGTTTTAAATAAACATGAACTAACTACAACGTTACATGCCAATACAATAGAGCTATCTGGCTATGAATCGGAGACATATTCTAAATTTGTCAATGTTAACAAAAAAATATATCTAAGTAGTATTTTTATAAGTCCGTTTACTCTAAGCTGGATGACAGGTCTAGATTCATGTTTCAGAACCATTACTGCAGTTTGCCCTTATATTGGTATTCCGGCTATTTTAAAATTGTTCTCATTCAAATCCACCTATTATAATATTATGTAACGTCGATTTAGTGTACTTCCAATGTTAATTAATTTCGTCTTTTGTCATACAAGTTTAAATTTAGTTCAAGCATATTCAAACCATGAGCACCCATGTTCGTCCCGGGGTATTGGTTGGCCAAACTTTGCAAATGAATAATAAATGACTAACTTGGGTTTGGTAAAGGTATTTCAAATTATTGTCGGACAAAAGATAATATTAGAGTTGGTGAATTTGAATGAAATGTTTCAAAATAGCCGGAAAACATTTATTTAAGATAATATTGCTGTACTGTACAGTCGAATCTCGTTAGTACAAACTCTGTTAATACAAAGTTCTGGTTATAACAAACATAAAGCCTTGGTCCCGACTGTGCATTTATGTGCACAATGAATGGGACTGATGTTCCTCTTAATACAAAATTCTGATATAACAAACAATTTGGCTAGGTCCGAACGAGTTTGTTGTAAGGATACTTGACTGTACATATATTTGACCAGTTGTTTCCTTCAATTAATTTTCTTGAGATATTGATAGTTGTGCTCTATAATGTGCCTATAATACTCTATGTGCCCATAAACGTTGAGTATGGTGTTATTATATGTCTGATGCATTGTAAACTGATCGTAAGGGATTAACATTTTTTTTGTCTTTATATGGATAAATATTAGTTGTCTGCGTGCAAATAGAATGTGATAGTAACAACACGCTGCTCCATTAGTATTAACGACCGTTATATATATTAACTATATAGCCGTTGTTAAGATCCATTGTCTATAAAATTTCTGTGAAGAAATGCTAAATCTGCAATTAATATATTACGTAGTAAAGCATTGGTACGATTGCTGCATTTTATGTCATTCTAATGTCGATTTAGTGTTAATTAAACGCAATTTAGCCTACTGCATACTGGTGTTCCACTAACGGCAGTTTTTTGTGTATAACGGCCACATGTGTATAACGGTCACATACACTGCACACGCGCTTGGGCGTATACGTAGTCGGCAACTACAGAATACTGTTCGTGGGTCACTCGAGAACGAAGTTTCGAATACGTCCAGCTGAGTTTTTGCCGAAGTCCCGTGCCGCCATGGGGGCAGCTTGTTGAAGACAATATATCAAGGGACTTATATGGTAACTCACAGAACAGGAAACAAGTAGCAAATGGTAAAAACAGGGCAAAGTATTCCTAGATACGAGGAGGTTAAATTTATCAGCCAATAAGAGGCGAGGGTCAATCGGGAGGTTGAAACTAATCATTTTTACTATGTACAATTTCGAGTAACCATGCCCTCACGGTACGAAACTCTCCAAAATTGTTGGGCCGAGAGTAAATTCATTACACATAAAAAGACAAGAGATGAAAGGAAACTGAAATCTTTGCTTGATTTACCGATGAAATACAATGTATTGCCAAAACAGGGAACTACAGATGAAAGAAAACTACTCAAAGTTTGACTAAATATTTTTAATCCATCTTAACAATTAATATCAGGCCCACACAGAGTTTCAGTTTGTAGCTTATTGTGCAGTCTCTTATACCAAATGTAAGAGGGTACCATTATAGAACGTTACACAAGGCAGTGTCACGCAACAAGGCTTTACAAAAAGTGAGTCGCATACGTAAACACAGGTTTATCAAGGTCTATTTGTATTTAACCCTTTTGACCATCTCAACGCCGGGGGCTGATTTCGCTCCACCCCTCAAATCTCGGCCACTGAGTGACGAAAAATTATGACATTGTTGCATGCATAGAACCACTTAATATAAACATATCCACAAAATATCAGACAACTGGTGAAAGAATTTTGGAATTATCGGCTCATTAATTATTTATATGCACCAATGGTAATTCTGTTTTGTGTACAATACATTATAGGAAATGCAGTTCCCATGGCGCGTAGCGCGGACAATTTTTGCGCTGCGCGGTAACCCATTGTCAGAATGCTATGTTTTTGGTATCAAAACATGAGCAAGACTCGAGGCTTAAAAGGCAGGAGAGCTCGGGCAGGATTTTTTTTGGCAAATGTATCGCGGAAAAAGTCGAGGGGGGGGGATCCAAATGATCATTCGTTTTGACTTTCTGTCTATGACTCGGACAGCTACTCTAACTGTTCAATGTACCCAGAAAAACATCTCAAAGAATTATAAGAATGTTTATAACTCATCAGCCTTCGCTAAACTACAGACTGTGTCAAAAAGAAAGTGACCTGGGTCAATATTTGTTTCCTGAATAAGGCAAGTAAATGTCACAAACTAACGAAGCATATATAACCGAGCATATTCCTTCACTCATTTTGAAAAAAAAAAGAATTATGCATATTTTACTACAAGAATCGATTTTTACAGCTGTCCATGGGAAGCCAGCTATTGGGTTGTGTGAGAACCAGAAATGAAACTCAGTCATTCGAAGAAAAAAAAAATATTTTTTTTACAAAAAAAGTCTCCGACATGTTAATTCAGACGTGCTATAGAGAATTCCAACCTTGGCTTTAAGTTGTTTATTTCAAGTCTCGTGACATGCTGAGTGTTTGCGTAATGGACAAATGATAAAAACGGGGCAAAATAACAAGATAAAATGCTGTACGATAAGGCTGAGTGTTTGCCGTGGACTTGAGGCTAAGGTTTGGTAGCATCTTTCAGATAAAGGTAAAACACTCCTGGAAAATCCCGTTTACTCCCACCGTAGACTTGCATTTTATAACGATGGCACATCATAAAAGCAAGGCAAGGCATTCCTAGTTACGGTGAGGCTAAATTTATCAGTCAATAGGAGGGGAGGGTCAATGGGGAGGTCAATACTTATGTGTCGTTAACCGTGCTCTTATGGCACGAAACTGTCCCAAGTTGTTGCGCAAATTGATCACTGCAAAATGGCAAGAAGACACATTAAACACCACACCATGCACACAGACGTTTATATGCATAAGACAAAAACTTCGGATGTAGAGCCATCGCCAACTAACCCCTTTCAGAGGCATGTCAATCTTCTAGACAATGTTGGAGGGGATTGGGTACTCATTATGCCCACCATACAAAATAGGGCTACCGTTCGCAGATACATTTAACTTTACGCAGACATTTATATTCGAATTGGAATCCACTGTGGCCATCATATCATGAGGAAAGTACATCTTGTCGTGAACTGCTTTGCTGTGTATGTGTGTGTAGGATACTGTGAAACAGCAAGTTTAAATGTCAGTTAATGTTTAACCAACTCATTCTTAAAGAAAAAAAAAGTCAAAGGTAAAATGTTCTTGTATTGAAGTTGTAGTTTCACCAAAGAGGTCATATAGGTTAACAGCCAACCAACATTGTAATAAATCGGCCACAGAATATGAAAATTACAATTGGGTGCTCAATTGGTACGCCCCCCCCCCTATTTTTAAAATGCCTGTCACACCTCTGAAAGGGTGAGTTTGCGATGGCTCCACATCTGATTTTTTTCCCCATCATGAATTTAACCGTTTGTGTAAAAGTTAGGTAGCAGCGCTTTCAGATAAAGGTAAAACACTCCTGGCAAATCCCGTTTACTCCCACCGTAGACTTGCATTTTGATAACGATGGCGAATCATTAAAACAAGGCAAGGCATTCCTAGTTACGGTGAGGCTAAATTTATCAGCCAATAGGAAGGGTGGGTCAATGGGGAGGTCAAAACGTATGTGTCAATACTTATGTACTATCCGTGCTCTTATGGCACGAAACTGTCTCAAGTTGTTGCGCAAATTGATCACCAAAAAATGGCAAGAAAAGATGAAAAGAAAATAATATATTATCGTTGCCTAATAAAAAAAAAATATTAACTGCTGCCAAATCAGGGAAATCGAGATGAAAGGAAACTAATACGTAAGCGTTTAATAGTAAAAACGGTTGACTACACTGCATTGCCGAAACAGGGAACTGGAGATAATAATAAATATTCAAATAACTAATATTCAAAAACCATTGCCAAAGCAGGAACCTTGCCTGATAAAAAAATGAGAGAATATAATTATGTCAAAGCAGGAAACTACTCGCAGTTTGGTTAAATAATTGTTTTCTTTAATTCCATCTCAACAATATACCCCCCACAAAGAGCAATTTTTTTTCTCTCAAATCATTGAATATATTGCGTGGCTTATATGCAGTGTTTTGTACCAAAAGAAAGTGGGCACCAATAGAGAACGTTAGACGATTGTCACGCGATAATGCAAAATGAAAGCCACATACGTACACGTTTGTTATACATTCATTCTTTAACAAATTACAATTCCAAGTCCGTTAATTGTTTGATCAGAAATCTTTCAATTCTAACCTACAAAGTTCACCTTTCAGAACTGATAGTCTAACCTTTTCATAAATCAATGAAACTTTGCAAAGTAATTTATATTCATGACAAAACTGTTTCTGAAGTGGAACCATCGCAGACTTTCTATTTTGGGGCGTGAAAGCCATTCAAAAAATCGGGGACTCATTATCCGCACGGTTAAAAACAATTGTGTCCACTTTTCTTAAAAGCACGAAACTTCACAAAGGCATGTATATAATTATTCATTTTTGTAGATGCGGAACCACCAACTCACTCTTTTATAGGCGTGGCAGCTATCTTAAAATTGGGGGAGGTACATTTGCCCACCCATAAAAAAATGTGACTACCTTTCATAAACACATTAAACACCACATCATGCACACAGACGTTTATATGCATAAGACAAAACCTTCGGATGTAGAGCCATCGCCAACTAACCCCTTTTAGAGGCGTGTCAATCTTCTAGACAATGTTGGAGGGGATTGGGTACTCATTATGCCCACCATACAAAATAGGGCTACCGTTCGCAGATGCATTTAACTTTACGCAGGCATTTATATTCGAATGGGAATCCACTGTGGGCAACATATCATGAGGAAAGTACATCTTGTCGTGAACTGCTTTGCTGTGTATGTGTGTGTAGGATACTGTGAAACAGCAAGTTACAATGTCAGTTAATGTTTAACCAACTCATTCTTAAAGAAAAAAAAAGTCAAAAGTAAAATGCTCTTGTATTGAAGTTGTAGTTTCACCAATGAGGTCATATAGGTTAACAGCCAACCAACATTGTAATAAATCGGCCACAGAATATGAAAATTACAATTGGCTGCTCAATGACTACGCCCCCCCCCCATTTTTAAAATGCCTGCCACACCTCTGAAAGGGTGAGTTTGCGATGGCTCCACATCTGATTTTTTTCCCCATCATGTATTTAACCGTTCGTGTAAAAGTTAATGTGTTTATGAAAGGTAGGCCCCATTTTTTCACGATGGGCGTAATGAGTATACTCCACTCATCCCGCACCAAATTTTAGAAAAGGCTGCCACGCCTCTTAAAGGGTGAGTTGGGAATGACTCCACAACTGCTGTTTTTACGAAAGGTTTACGAAAGGTGGGAATAAGTTTGCCTTGGTGGGCATAACAAGTCTTCCACCCAGTTTTCAAATGGCTGCGACGCTTCCAAAAGGGTGAGCTTGCGATAGTCCCTCATCTGAAGAAAACAAATTCTCATGAATGTATGTCTGTGTGAAGATAAACGTCTGTGCAAAGTTACATATTTGTATGCAAAAGTACACAATATCTTCACATATCCGCTGTAATTTGACTCATTCTCAACTCTCAATGTAGTTTGAAGGGTTTCGATAATTAGTTGAAAGATCACGATAACGGGAAGTGACAAGAATCAACATACGAACTGTGCTGTCATTGTAGTTTGAAGGGTTTGATACATGTATCTACTAAACACGATAACGGGGTTTCGGGCAACAAGAATCAACTTACAAACTGTGCTCTCATAGTAGTTTCAAGGGTTCGATATCTAAGAAACACGATAACGGGGTTTTGAGTGACAAAAATCAACAAAGGCCTACATGTACGAACGTAAACAGCTCGTTACATAACACTATTCGTGGGTCACTTGCGAATGAGGTTTCGAATACGTGAGCTGAGTGTTTGCCGAAGGCCCGTGCCGCCGTGGTGGCAGTGCGCTGAAGAAAATAAAACCCGGGAAATCCCGTGCACTCCCAGTAGTGTGGACTAATTCACAGAACAGGAGATGCACAGAAGTGCAGGAGATGCACAGAACTACAAGCTCACAATCCTGTGCACTGCTTTTTACAAACCCTTGTTGATACCTTTAAAATACTTTTGCACACTCTGCCCATGGGTTCCGCCCACTGAAAAACACCACTTCCGCTGTATAGCACATGCCTAGGGTGGTAATCAATGATCAATTTTCAGTGGGCGGAACCCATGGGCAGGGGTGCAAAAGTATTTTAAAGGTGTCAACAAGGGTGTTCCGCAACAGATGCTCCCAAATCATAAGGGAGCTGTCGGACATCAGCCGATTACAGGAATTCCGACATAAAAAAGAAAGGGGGGGGGGGGCATTCTGATCTTCAAAGTAGCTGAAACTCAATTTACTGTCATTGAGGGCGCTCTACAGCTAGCAGGCGCAAAAAAAGTGGCAGTATTTTCAGGCCTAATATCGACCTCGAATATTTTTTTCTTTCAATTTCTTTGATGGAATATGATTAACCAATACTTCCTCTTTGCCCTCAAATTCATCTTGGGGTCATTTCAAACCTTCGGTCCTATTTACGGGTGCACACCGGTAAATAGGCCTAAATCCATCTGCCAAGCTCATGAATATTTAAAAGTAACATATTTCTATTATACAGTTCTAAGAGCCATACAATGAGGAATAGAAGAGATATGGCAATGAACCTCTTGTCTGGACTTGGGGCTTCCAATTCTGAGCATTTTGCATGCAATTGGGCTCGAAAGTGGCGCAATTTTGCCATGATGCGGAGGGATCGTTTTTAAAAATGTCTAACTTTCCGCTTTGGGGAAAATAGGGGTCGTCTTCTTTGGGTGAGAATTTCTCGCAAGGTCAATGGTCACCCCACCACAAAATCAACAGGACATGAAATATGTTTTCTGTGCAGCTTAAATACCTGTGAGAGTTCTGAGTATTTTTAAAAGAATTTTGAAGTATGGGCATTTAGCACTAGTGTCTATGGGAATTTTAATGCAGGGATGCACCCTAAAGAGAATAACAATGATGTCCGCCATGCGCATGCACTATACAGGGGCAGGTGAGGGGGTGCGAAAGTATTTCAAAGGTATCAACAAGGGCTGTTCCGCAACGGATGCCCCCAAATCGTTAGGGAGCCATCAGCCTAGGCTGATTACAGCTATTGCCAATTAAAACAAAATGGAGGGGGGGAGCATTCTGAGCTTCAAAGTAGCTGAAACTTGATTTACTGTCGTTGAGGGCCCTCTACAGCTAGCAGGCACAATCAAGCAGCACTTTTTCAGGCCTGATATTGACCTTGAATACTTTTTTCTTTAATTTATTTGGGATGGAATATGAATAACCAATACTTCCTCTTTGCCCTAAAAGTGGTTTTTGGGGGCATTTCAAATCTTCGGGCCTTTCATAAAATAATTATTATTATTCGGGTGGCCATCATATTAACAATGATGGCCGCCCATCAGCCAATTTTGTCCACTCTTAACTAACCTGACAGAGTCTGAAGACAATGAAGCTTGAAGAAATCCATCTCAAGGACCTGGATCCCAGACGACTTCTACCCTGGAGAGAGCTGGCAACCAATGGCATACAGCCTGAAAATGACGGGGGAATAGAGTGACATTAGCATGGGAAATGGGACGACAACATCAAATAATGGAGTAATCGCAGCCTAAATGAGTAGATATGATTGGTACATGACAGGATATGTTTGGCAGTCTACTACCAACAGTCAACCTGGTTTGGGGAAGTCAGTGAACAAATATTATAGCATCAACATATTATTGGTCAAATATCCAAATGACTGAATAGTTGGCACAGCCTTAGCCCCCATCAGCATAATCAGCGAGGAAGGCAGATGCAGCTGGGGTGTGTAAAACTTGATCGGTGACTTTTGAATATTCAAATTTTCAGTCAAGTACAGTTTGAATAATGAATACTAATTATTAAATATGGATAGTTCTATAAAAGGCATAGTTTTATTGTTCAAGTTTGACAACTGCCACCTTTTTGACAAAAGGCACTTCACATACATGTACATGTACATGATTTTAAAATTTGTCACATACCAGCCAATCCACTGTGCATGTACCTAGAAGAGGTTAATAAAAATAAATCTATGGGGTCTACACGATGCTCTTTATGTGTTGTTCAATTAATTCCTGTGTGCACTCAAAGCCTGATCAGCAGCTTGTTTAGGCATGTGCATGTAAAACCTGATCAGCATACATGTATCTGAATATTTGAATTTAATAAATACCTTGGAGAGTTGATGTTTTCTGATTGGTCGAAACTCGATCCCGTGGCCGGGCATTAACGGTGATAATGGACCGGCATCAAAGAACAAGCAAAAAAATGGCCCCTGATCCAGCATTGGTCCAGCCCCACGGAAGGCAATGATTGGCCAAATTTACAACATTCATACGGCAGCTTGTAACAATACAGCACTGCACATGCACTCAACCACCTTCGCATGAGACTGATGTGCGCGTACGCAACACAGTTGCTATGGCTGCGGCCGCGTAAGCAAGTTTTGAAACGACATCGTACAGCGGCAGTGCAGTATACTGAGGATGTTTACGACGAAAGCGTAGATCTACGATTTATTTTCTGTAAATACTTCGCCCAACGACATATTTACCTTTCCTAAACCAAGCATCTTTGTAATTCTGGACACAAGGAATGTGTAAACGAAATTTCAGCTTCCTCCATAAGGTAAAAATATGAAAACATTGTTGTAATTTGTTTGGCTACGGCAGCAGAAGTCGTACGCGTACGCAATGAGGACGTTGCAATTGTCCAGCGCAGCCTAGGCCCGGCTGTGGTGTATATAACAACGCTTATTGAAGAGACAGGGTACCACGCATAAGCTAAAATATGGCCCATGAACACAAAAAAGTCTGGAAATATCGCCAGAAAAAAAGTCACAAAATTGGAGCATTTTAACTGTTTATTTCGTTAAAAGGTACTTATTAATGGAAATAACAGTGCGAGGATCCGGTCTTCACTGCGTGATAATGACCGGGTTTGGGGGTGACCGCTATTAATGAACCTCGACTTCGTCTCGGTCCATTAACAGCGGTCACCCCCAAACCCGGTCATTATCACGCAGTGAAGACCGGCTCCTCCCACTGTTATTCCCTTAATAATCAAGTTCAATGTAGAACAATCAAATAGGCCTACCCAATCATTTTACAATGCATAGCACTATAACGAATGCTTACTGTCTGACTGTGGTGTGAAATGTATGGGTAGTACAGAAACCGCTGCACCCTATTAATAAAAGTACATGTATGTATTACAGGTACCGTACCCAGGTACTCATAAAAGAGTAATAAAAGGGCATTACAGTTTTTGTTATCATGGTTATAGTGTAGTCTGCAACTTTTGCAAGACTCAACTGTCACGCACATGAAATACACGTGAAATTTGGTTTTGGCATTCAAAACCCTTCATTTTCATTGTCTGAGAAGTTACTACATGTAAGTAATTTGTACAGTTGGTTGTGGGTACCTGATTCCATAATCTGGAACCAGTTCCTGACATCAGCAGTCGGGTACACGGGTACCCGGTTCTGATGCACACCCCTAAATACTTACGAGTGAAACATACTGGCCAGCATAATGCGCTCGTTCGTGGAGAGTTTTGGCCAGCCGAACTTAGAGGCAATTGGGTAGTTGTCAGGATTTGCAATCATCTCCAGAACGTCTCGACTGTCCTCCAACTGACGTCCCCGCACTGGTTCCCCATTGATTCCAAGTATGGTGTGCCCCACTGTACAGAATGAAAACAATTACAATATATTTCAGTCCATTGTGGCCTTCCCCATAGACTCCATATTAAAAGTAGGCCTATATTATCATTTGTAATTTGAGCATTTTGTTCATTTGGAGCAATAAAAGTGTTACAAACCTAAAGAAGGGTGCTGAACAACTAACCTGATGAAGTTTCAGCTCAGCTTCAGCTGAATATTTTGAGATAAACAGTATACCTAGGATCTGATTTCAAGTCAAAGTTGCTGAATCATGTTTTGAGTTGGGCCTGAATTCAGCGTCCGAGACACATTCTCACTGAGCAGTTTGCAGCTACGCGATGTCCTGCACTGATCGGACAAATTATAGCAGCCGCTCGCGCGTATGCATCGTGCCAATGCTTGCGCGCACTTCACCAAATAAAAAAAACAAACTACTAATGGAAATTTCCAAAGGTTCGTCAGTCTTTTAGACACACCGTTGGAAAGGTCTTCTTTCATTGATTATTTCAAAATGACAGCTTTCGAGAAAGAATAATTTCACAGGGACTTCAGTCCCCTTTCTATCTTTCAACCGAGTATGCTTGTGAACAATAATTACATCAGTTACTTTTTAGATTGTGGCAAATGATGGACTACAGCTTTAATACAGTGGAACACCGCTATAACAAACATCGTTGGATCCACAGAAAGTGTTTGTAATAACGATCATTCGGTATAGCGATTTTGAACCATCGGTACCCTCGTTTGACCAACAGTGAAGTGGCATTTTTCACATCCTGAAGCCGCACGAGGAGTCGTCAGGAAACTTAAGCAACGGGTGGTTTTTCCTTTTATTCCTTGGGGAAAATAGCCATCTGTCACTTTTCAACTCATTCAAACACGATTGGTCGTTTGATGTGCGGGAATTAAAAGTGGCCCAGATAGTGTTTAACAAACACATACAAAACCGGTATATTTTTTGTAAATCTGTTGACTTTTTTCAGGCAACAATGTTTGGTACGCTTTGTATGTGTACATTAAAACCAAGAGCCAAGGATGATGTTCAGTATAGCGGTGTTCGGTATAGCGGCATTTCACTGTAATGGAAGCGACTTGTCAAACCGGGTCAACATAAAAAGCAGGCAAGTTGTGGTCCCAGCTGTTTTATCACTCACCCAGAGTTAGACCTGTTAATGTGGCATCAATTATATTAACGCCATGCTCCAGAGTTACGTAGAAACACTTAATGAACGCGATTGTAGGCCCTACAGTTACCTGGACAGCTCCTACCATTTCGCGTGTGCATGACTCATAGTACCAGCGTACCGTGCATGACCTTAGAAAATCAAAAGTTGTTCTCGCACGTTAGTTGTTGCGTTGAATGTCGGTCACTTAGGCACCTAGCCAACTCCACACCCGCCAACTCTGCACCTTGCCAACTCTGTACCTTGCCAACTCTGTACCTTGCCAACTCGGCACCTAGTCGGCACCTAGCGGGAGGGGGGGGGGCTGGAACCGGAGGGGATGTGCGGCCAGGCGCGGCACTTGTCACCGCGCTGTGCACCATGGCGATGCCCGGTGGAGATGTGCGACCAGGCACAGCACTGTCACCAGCTTAGCCTTGGTCAAGGCGCTAGTTGTTATTCATCCCGGCCGTAGCTCGGTAAACGATATCCTCGCTAGCGCTATGCATGCGGTGCATTAAAAATACAGCGCTAACAGCGACCTCACGCGGCCACCATTTCTATGCAAATCAGATGGACCTAATCTAGCGCCTTGGTTCAATCGTCGGCAAAAGCTTATGTTTTTCTTTATTTTGCGCTGGATTTCTAGCGCACGACCTCGTATGCGAATACAGATAAGTGTAGGCAGGGCTAATATGTGGAGTGTCCAATCACACCTGGACGTCATCAAATAATTTGCAGCTATTCGCCTTTTGCGGATGTGACAGGAACCACAGTTTTTTTGCATTGGTGCCGTGTGCAGAGACACACAACGTGTACGTGTATGGATTATGTACGGTGCCACGTTTCACTATGCAAGTTTCCACATTTAAGGTCAGCTAAGGCTATTAACATAATGAGCACCACCCCCAAAACCTCACATGGACGATTGAACCAAGGCGCTAGATTGGGTCCAACTGATTTGCATAAAAATATCGGCCGCGTGAGGTCGCTGTTCGCGCTGTATTTTTAATGCACTGCATGCATAGACATATGACTGCATGCATAGCGCTAGCGAAGATATCGTTTACCGCGTTACGGCCGAACAACTAGGGCCATTACCGGCTGTGCACTGTGGCAATGGCTGGTGGGGATGTGCGGCCAGGCGCGGCACTGCCACTGAACGTTGCATTCTGATGATATCGCCAGTTCCATAAATAAAAATACATCAGTTCAATGAAAATCAGTAATGTGAACCGAGTAGGCCTACTGAGTTGAGAAACATTTCAAATTTTGCTCATGGAGGTGCCGAGTTGGTCAGGTGCCAAGTCGGTTACATGTAGGTGCCAAGTTGGATTTGGCACAGGTGTCGAGTTGGTGGTAGCCGAGCTGGCAAGGTGCAAAGTTGGTGGGTGCCAAGTTGCCAAGGTGCCGAGTTGGCAAGGTGACCGGATACCGTTGCGTTGAGGTTGTTTTTTCCCTCAAATGTCTTGGCAATGCTGACAAAACCTAGGATCAGTACACAATAGTACTCTTTACTACTATAGTCCGAGTAACTTGGACCCAACTTATCGCCTTTTTTAACATTTGGACAATGGTCTAGCAATAGTCAGGTCCAAGCTAATACCGCGAGCTGGACTACACCGTCCCAAAAACCAACATTTTTCAACAAAAAAAAATCAGATTTCACCTTCAAAATGGCCTCCAAATTACTAGATATGCCACCTGAGGTACAAGTAGACATCGATGATTAAGATGATTGTACTGAAGTTTACTTACGATCCGGAAAAAAGTGAAATTTTCCGTTCATTTCGGAGAGCTCCCCTCGCGATCTTGAACACGTTAAATTTCCGATTGCATTTAATGTTTGAACGACGCGATTTCTTCTTCATGCCCAGCGTACATTCGATGGTCCCCGTATCCCGAGTAGTGCGATTCTGTTACCGAGCTCGAGCGCGCGCAATGCATCGATTATGATATTGAGTAGACTGGATCACGTTTGTAAACACATGTGCATTTCAAACGATAATAGGGAGTCGGGAACTAGCGCAGCTTTTTTTTACGGCGGATACCAGTTCAAGCTGGTTCCCGATTCCCTTTTACAGTTCGAAATGCACACGTATGTATGTTATGTATGTGTTTACAAACGTGACTCATTATCATAATCGATGCATCACGCGCGCTCGGTAACAGAATCGCACTCGGGGACCGTCGAATGTACGCTGGGCATGAAGAAGAAATCGCGTCGTTCAAATATTAAACAGATCGGAAATTTAACGTGTTCAAGATCGCGAGGGCATGGAGGGGAGTTCTCCGAAATGAACGGAAAATTTCACTTTTTTTCCGGATCGTAAGTAAACTTCAGTACAACCATCTTAATCATCGATGTCTACTTGTACCTCAGGTGGCATATCTAGTAATTTGGAGGCCGTTTTGAAGGTGAAATCTGATGTTTTTTGTTGAAAAATGTTGGTTTTTGGGACGGTCATGACGGTGTTGTCCAGCTCGCGGTATTAGCTTGGACCTTCCTTACTATCGCCAGACCATGTCCAAATGTTAAAAAAGGCGATAAGTTGGGTCCAAGTTACTCGGACTATTACCGGTACTACTATAGGAACGAAAGACAAACCTTTGATTCCATCCCGTTTGTCCGAATGACACAACCACCATGCATGATGATGACCACCCGCTCGTCGTAAATTTTCAACGTCATTTCCAGCGGGAAACTGAAGGTCTTTTCCACCTCCGTCTTCAGTTCAGTGTGGTCCATCTGGTATATCAGGCCCCCGGCCCGATTGATAACGTACACACTATGGATTGGCATACAGATTTGCGAGGATTTTCGAGGGCAGAAAAAGTGCACCGAGTGGTGAAAATGCTAGTATTTGGTGGTCGCCATCTTGATAAACAGCGCCCTCTCTAGTTGGCATCTCTTTCTTAACGAAATTACGAATGCCCTGCAATACACGAAGTTAAAAGATAATTAAATGCATGTAATATGGGTAATAATAACCAAGACATGGAACAGTGATTATAAAAATGAGAAGCAAATTGTGAGATTTTCATCTGCATTTTAATGTTAATCTTTTAAAGAAATGTCAGTCAATTATCCTGCGAGAGTGACGACTTTCCCGTATCCTCGACCCATGATTATAGTCGTGTTCCCTAACGTGGCGCACTTCGCAGCTTACCCGACTTTCCTCGTGTAGTGTTGCCAAACCTCTTTGTTGATAAACCTCAAATTCATGCAGTGAAATACTGGTACTTTTACCTTTTTAATGCTTGCCATTTAACCTCTGTGAACAATTTCGGTTTCATAAAATTTAATCCGAAATGCAAAAACGGTCGCGTCCGGAAATGGGGCACAAATTGGCGGAGTGTTCCCTAACGTGGCGCACTTGAATAAATCTCAGAAAATTCCAAATTAACATTTAAGAATTTCTGTAACTTGATAAATTCTGATGAATCATTATTATCTTTACTTACAAACCCAGCCAGATGTTTGTCAGAAAATTATTTTCTTATTTTTCGGGGCATTTTCAAAGGGTTCACTTTGCACTTGAAAATAAAAACGGAAACTCACGCCAAAATAATTTTTTCTTTTAACTTTGTAATGGGTAAATAAACTCGCGATTTATGAACGGGAGTGTTTAGAACTTGATGAAATTTCACTTTCTGTGAAATTTCAGTTAAAACTTTTGCTCTAGCTAGGCGCTACAGGCGAAAAATCAAAGTGCGCCACGTTAGGGGCCGCGCCACGTTAGGGTACATCAACAATATATATCTGCGCAGGTTAATTGCTTGCAACACGCGCACGCTATAGCACTCAAATCGAAGGTGAGTGCGTAGCTTAGGGGTACGACGATATGTATTATTAGGGTTTGTGAAGTTTCGGACACCTCAGGCTCCCTTTTGGCTGAACAAGTTTTTGGTCGCTCCAAATTGACATTTTGTAGCCTCAGACAATCATCTCATAGTGACCCAAATGGATTTTAATTTTGAAAATTATTTTGGGAGAAAATGTGACTTTCCAGTTATGTAGCGACCATGCGAATCGACGATGCAGCTGCGCCTTGCGCTAGTAGCAAATTAAGCAGCCCTTCCATATGGCAAACCTACTACCCCGGTGAATGAAGTTGAAGTTGTTATTATCATTTTTACAAACATTTTACTGTGTATTAGGCCCCCCCCCCAAAAAATAATATTCGGTCTCTGGTCAGACCAAAGTTCCGGAATTGACGCGGCCACGCGGCTTTTTTTTTTCAAGCTTGGATTGTACAGAAGAGTCTTGTTTTGACTTGCTGTTTTATTATTGTGTACAGTGTACATGACCAATACAAAAAAAATGTAAACTGTAAATATCACTCCCCTGGAAAAAAAAAACTGAAAAAAATGATCAAGGCGCCCCGCTCCAAAAGCCTGGCTTTGAACATCCGATGAGCTTTTGTTTCTATAAATAATAATGTAACCAATAAAAAAGTAATATAGGCCTACTCTAAAGATGTATTGTTACGAACCCAGAATGCTTGATTATGGAAATCTAGCGCCCTCTGAATTCACTCTGTCCATGAAGTACACAATCTTCTTGTTATCTTTTATTGTTCCTGTATTTTACCTAATTATCGTAAATTGTCAACTTGCACTTTTATTCCCAGGGTCTCTTACCAAGCACAGCGCATGATGCAATACCACGCGCGCTACTGTATGCATTATTCATGTAGCGATGAACATGTGCGCGACTGACCACACCTCCCTTCGCCCCAGCGAGCTAAGTTCCTTAACCCATAGCATGCGTGCTTTGGCGTTCTCCGAGAGACTGCTCAGCGGCACGGATCATTTCTCTCCCCCGTGAGTTACCCATGAACACTAACTGGAGTTCTTGGTCCAGTTTTCCAGTCCCGTACTTAGCTCAAGGGAATGGAATGTTACCCTTGCGTGGTCGCATAGCTGGGCGTGGTAAGACATCCTGTGATGTAAATAACCTGTGACACAGTAACCTTTTAGCTTGTCACTCACTCCATCAAGGTTGCTCGAGATGTTGTGTAAACACTTTTGCACTCTGATCGCACTATTTGCACACATCTCTCTCTGTATTTGCACACTTCACTCTCCATGTTTTCCCTTATGTAAATGCACACGTTTCTAGTCTCTTGCACTAGGCACTCTTAGTAAATCATGTGACTAGTCATGTGACCCTTAGACATGGAAGATTAATATTGGTTAATTCCTAAATCAGTGCCCATGCATTATTTAATCCCGAGACTTCTTCTGCCTATAAATACCGGAGGTTTTTCTCACTTTCGGCACTGCGGCGAACCACGAAACCAATGTAGTGCGAACGAACCCTAAACCCCAAGTTGTGCGGCGAACTTATATGTTGTGCGATAAATCGTATGATGTGCGGCGAACTCGACTCTGACCGACCGATTGTTGTGCGACTCTTGTCACTACGAATCATCGGCCTCCCTTGGTGGTTGAGGCGCGGTGAAGTAATTGTGCAATCTTTAGTACTAGTGTTGTTACGAAGCATCCTTCTCCTAGATCCCTTGAGGAGTGTGTAGAAGCTGGTGAAATAGTAATACACTAGTCCCAATGGTGCTGTGCGGTTTCGAATGGCCATTGGACTGCTAGTCTTAGCTTGAACATGTTCTGCGGTAGTCTGGTGTTCTAGCCCAGCCAGAGCTAGTTCATCCCCGTCACCACAGCGGACCGCTCCCGCTGTGGCCAGCCGGCTCCCCGTAGCCCCCCCCCCCCCCCCGTAGTTCAGTTATGCTAGCCCGGTCTTGTCATAAACACTATCCTTGGCGCATAGTGCCTCGATTGACCTTGGATACCCGATACGCCACATGCACACTTTGGTTCGAACTGTAATGCGGCCTGGTACACTTGCTGGCCCCGTCCAGTTGCCGTTGCCTCCCCGGTCACCGTAGCGGACCGCTCCCGCTTCGGTCTGACCGTCGATAACCCGTACCCTGCTGGTGCCCACTCGGTTCGTATTGGTTGACATGGTTTTGCCATAGTACATAGTACATGTATAGACTTTGTAGACGCCAACCTGTTATCTCTATAACGCTACCAAAGACTACCAAAACGAGAAACCCTAGGTTGATGAAATCTAACAAAGTTATGTAAAGTGAAGAGATGAATAAATCAGTGTATTGACATGCGTGACTGTCACCCCAAAGCTCTGTTTCCCTCCAACTTATTGAATTATTGTTGACTCTAATAAATGTGTCACGAACTGCTTTTAGGGAACGCAACAGTATTATCCAATCATCAATATCCTTCCACCGTCTTCGCTGAAGCTGTACGTTCTCGCTTATATACCTCCTCCCCCGTTGCTTCCTCTTGCTTTTCTGAACCAATCAGCGACAGGCTTCTAGAGGGGAACTATCAACCAATCAGCGTCGGTCTACCATGTACCAATCTACTGTTGCCATGTTTGTTTTCATGCGAGCAGGGCTTCTTTCTCTCTACGCTGGGTGCCCACCAAAGAATATGACGTATAGGCCTATACGCTTTCGTATGTCAGCCTCCGGGCATACTTTTTGTTTACTTCCCAACATTAATTTATAACCATAGGCGACTTAAATAGTCAACCAGGAAACCACACACTTAACACCCTCGACACAGATTGCTTTGCAGCAAGCAGACACGTTGGTATTTTGGCCGCCCATATCTCAACATGAAGCCTATTATACCCATCATATACTGTATATACATGTATTCAGATTTATGGACAATGATTACACCGACCGAAAGAGTGTTTTTGGATCGTTCTGCTGATCCTTTGTGGTTGTTTCAAGCGTTTTGGCAAATTAAAGTGTTTCTTAATAAACACATGTGTGTGCCAAAAGCCGGTCGCGGAGGGCATAATCAAGAAATATATGGAATTTACACGGCCCAGCCTAGCCAAGGTTTGCAATTCAACAGAATACAGTGCTACAATCTCAACGGGATGTTGAGTGTGCTAATAAAATCGAAACCGTTCAGCGATCACCAGTCGTTTCGGTCTGTATATATGAGATTTAATTGGGCAGATCACAGAGTTCAGCGTGTCTTTTCATTTATAGTTGACCTCTGCATGTTGAGAAAGGCTATTCAAGATTGTGTACACATTTGCTTCTGCGGACGTGTCAGAAACAAAATTGGTGCATTAATTGGTGTTGTGTGAAATTTATGCGGCACACACAGCGTGTATCGTACATTGAATGAAAACGACAGGAAAAACGTATGCGTACTCCGTCGTGGCCGATCTGATCAACCGGTTTTTCAACTTTTCCCAGGAACGGTAAGATATTAGGTAGGTTTCCCTTTAACCAGATCATAAGTAAACAATCTAAACATGAAACATACTGCATGCAGGCCGCATGGACTTCTCCAAGGTCACCCGGTCTCCACAATTCAAATGGTCTTCATCGCATGGCATGAGGAACCGACATATACTCAGTTTAATGTTTTTAATAGTCACAAAGTGCAAAGTTGTACCAGATATTTGATCTTATACAGCCCCACTACTTGGCAGTTAATTTTTAACTTGGACTTGCCGGTATGAGAACTTTGATACTTTTATCACTTATTGTCGCATCTTATCTGTACATAAATCTTGTCAGCTAGTAAACGTGTTGCCCTTATTTCAATACTGGCAAACAAGGTCAGTCCCCTATGGTTGCAGGCCAGTAAATCTGCCCAAAATTGCCTACGCCATGCAGCCAAATCACGATTGGCATGCTCTCAGTTCTTCGGTATTTGAGCACATTGCGGGCCATGAACTAAAAATATTGGTTGAAGCCGTGCACAGGACTGTGAACTTGTAGTTTGTGTGCAATGTGGATGAAATGGGGGCCCTTAAAGCACTCTTTTTTACAATGGAGAGTGGGCATCGTTTTACAAAATGGCGATGGGCTTCAGGACTTTCCTAAGACCCTCTTTAGATGGAAATTTCTCCTAAAAGTCATCAGTTGACCCCCGAAAATTGAAAAGAAAATGAAAGACGATGAAATAAGCTTTAATTTGATGTGTGTTTCGAACACCTTGAATCAAGTTGTGAGTTTTTGCCTGAATTTCTGAAGTGAGGGCATTTATCATTGGGGTCTATGGCAGTTTATTAACGGGTCTGCAACATTTATGGTTCCTTGCCAAAAACTGCGGGCGCATGCGCTATATACGCCACGACAGTTTATTTTTTTAGGGGTCGTGACCTGGGGGGGGGGGGGGGCAGCGTTTCAAATAGTGGTCATCAATGCCGGTTCCGCAACAATTTGTTCCCAAATCGGAAGGGCCTAATATACCGTCATCCGACTAAAGCAATTTTGAACCCCAAAAAGGGGGAGATTTGGGGGTCGGAAGGCACTAGAACTCGCGTTGGGGGCGCCCTACAGCACGTCAGCCACAAAAGAAGGTTTGTTTACAGGCTAATATCGAACTCAGAGAATGTTTTTCTCTCAAATTGTTGATGAAATATGAGTCATCCATCCATCCTCTTGCCGTACAAGTGGTTTGGGAGACTTTTCAAACTTTTGCTTCTTTAAAGTTTCAGGCCGTTAATAAATCGGTCCGAAATTGCTTACGCCAGCTAAATCACGATTTGCATGCCCTCAAATTCTTCGGTTATTGAGCATATTGCGGGCCATGAACTTTAGTGTTTGTAAAGAAAATATGAGTGGAAGCCGTGCGCAGGATTGTAAACTTGTAGTTCTGTGCAATTTGGATGAAATTGGGCCCTAAAAGCATTTTTTTTTAAGTGGAGTGTAGGCGTCGTTTTTCACTTGGCGATGGGCTTCAGGGCTATTTTAAGGGGTGATCATCTTCAGATGGAAATTTCTCCTAAAAGTCAAAAGTTACCCCCCCCCCATTGAAATGAGTGAGTCTTGTTGCATATTACTTTAGCAGACAAATTGTAAACAAGAAATCACTAGGGCGCCCTCTGTCAATCCCTGTGTTGCTAAAAAAAAAGCCCGTTAGTGTCTCACCGAATGTATAAATTGCTCTTTTGTAAGTATATGTTTGGTGAATCTCGTTTTTCGGATGTATATGTATGGGGAATCTTGTTTTTCGGATGTATATGTTTAGCAAGTCTTGTTTTTTGTATGTATATGTTTGACAACTGATTTTATGTGTATGTGTCACAGTCAAAAATCGTATTATCAAATGTACCGGATACCGAATAACTGCCAAAGCCGGACACTGCCTTAAAGTGGGGTACACCTGACCCAAAACCAATTGGGTACACCTGACCCAGACCTGAGTTATAGATGTACATGTATACTATCGTATGATCGAAGAAAGCATACAATGAATAAAAGTCGGTGCAGCTGTGTTCCCACCACTGGTGAACATTTCAGGTCACGAATTCATTACCCTTAACCACGAGGCCACGGTACTCAACAATCCTATGACAACAGTCCTTTGACATCTGTTGGTTGTGGTGTAAGTTTGTACCAAGTCTGATGTCGATCGGATTTACGAAAGTGCCAAAGTGGAGTGTTTTAAAACGTGTACAAAACCTATGGGAAAAATACATCTTTAATGTGATGTAACCTAACACCTGATGACGTTACGATCACGAATTTCTTCTAGGACCATCTATGGGTGGTTATCTTCGATGGTATAAAGTCTAAAGTCGATCGGATATGCGAAGGTGTCAAAGTGGTGTGTTTTAAAATGTGCACAAAACATATAGGGAAAATGCATCTTTAACGTGACGTAACCCGACACCCGTCACGATCACGACCACCACCCACAGATGATGCTAGAAGAAATTCGTGATCGTGACGTCAACAGGTGTCGGGTTACGTCACATTAAAGAAGCATTTTCCCCATATGTTTTGTACACGTTTTAAAACACTCAACTTTGGCACTTTCGATTTCGATTTGGTTGTAACTTGACATGTACGTATTATAGTGACGTCACTGATTGTTAATCACGTGTACAGAGTATTTCAAATATCCGAAACAGCTTGTGTTTGTCCACAAACATTTCTAGTTTAGGATTGTTGTCATTCCCCTCTCAAACACTCGCCTTCACGGATTTACGCTACTAATTTGAATGTAGGATAAACAATGAACGTTACACGCAGATTAAAGTAAACTTGGCCAACACAGAGTAATACCAAATTAATCAGGCGACAAAACCCAACGCTGTGTTCAGATTTCCCTTCAAAAGTTTACGTACCGAAACAAGCTAAAACATTTCATCAGACTATAATAAAGTAACGACTATTATTTCATTCTTTAATTATATTTTATTACACCTCTCCACTGGCTGATATACAAAAAAATTACAAGATATACAGAATCACATACACAAATACAGAGAATTTACAATTTCAAAAAAGTTGTTAAAAAAAGAGTTTATGTCAGAATACGTACGGATTAAGCCAGAGAGTAGCAAGATGGAACAGGTGACTAGCACCTCACCAGAGCCATCCTACCACAGGAAAACCAGATCCTATTAATTATATTTTGTTTTCTTTTCTATATATATAAAAGAGAACAAGAGGGGCGGGGCACATGAAAAAAACCAAAGGCTAAATAAATTTATTAAATAGATATTAATAAAAGTATATTTTGAAAGCCAACATTTTAATACTTATAATCTTTCAGCTCAGATTCTTCTAACGTATTCACATCTTGCATAAACAAACAACGGAACAAACACACGAAGAAATAAACAAACAAAAAGTAGTGATTTTCTCTAAGAAAATCTGAACTTTTATCATTATTCCCCGGTTGAATTTGATATTTTAACTTTCATCAAGATTTTTAGCGGGATTATTGCTGAAGTATTTTTACTATTTCACTGTATTAAAATAATCCTCAATTTGATTACTGTTCCAATCTGAAGTCTCAAAACGATTGGTTGCAAGCAAGTCGACTTATGCTTTAACAACTACACAATAATTAATAAACCTAAGATTTCGTTTTACTTCTCAATAATAGAGATCAATCACCCTTGACGGAAAGAATTCCGTATACGTACGCCACTCGTTTTTCCTTACAATGATTTAACAGCCATAAAAAAGCGGTAACATGTCCTAAAAAGGTGAATTTAGCAGGGAAAAATATTGAAATATTTAGTGAGAAAACACTTACAAATGTTCAGGCCAGTCTCATAGGATTTGCACGCAGGGTGTCAAGTGACGTCCGTATATGGAATTCTTTCCCAATTGAAAATTGAAGGGGGCTGGCCCCCTTTTCCCCTTCTCCCCCGATCTGCCGTTAGATACTGAGAAAATGTATTTGTCAACTTTATTGCGTAAATATTGGCACAATATTGATTTGTTAAATGTCGCCATCATATTGTTGAAGATGTAATGTCTGTGCTTTATCAGTTTTAACTTCTTATTATTTTCTAGTAATATATTAATACTAAAGTAATTCCCTTTTTAATAAAAAAACTCAAATGAACAGATCGACGGAGTATTAACATGGTAGGAACTGATCTACTCAAAGGGCGCATCTTTTTGTACAAAATATAACGAGAATAAAAACCGTGTTATAGGGATATAACGCAAGAAATACAAACGCCAGTCGTTTTCGTTAAAATAAAACTCCCTAAGGTCTATAAGAGCACGAACCATACATCTACAACAGAAATGTGTAAACATAGCGTCGCAAGGAGTGTTTCTAGTAGAGGGCAATACAAAAAATCCTGTATTTCTCAATATGTTCTCGATTATTAGTTTTTAAGGGGGGGGGGGGCAGGGACATTTGCCCCCCCCCCCCACCCATTCAATTTACACCAATATGACTTCGCGTCTCTTTCATACGTACGCCACTCGTTTTTTACATACAATGACTTAACAGCCATCAAAAAGCGGTAACATGTCCTCAAAAGGTATAGGCTATTAAGCAGGGAAAATATTGAAATATTTAGTGAGAAAACACTTACAAATGTTTAGGCCAGTCTCATAGGATTTGCACACAGGGTGTCAAGTGACGTCCGTACGTTTGCCCCCCCCCCCCTCCAACCCATTCAATTTACACCAATATGACTTCGCACCTCTTTCTTTCTCTATTTTTCCCTCTTTTTTCCCTTCCTTTTTTTTTTAGGGGGGGGGGGCGCTTCTCCTGGGGCGCTAGCCCCATTGCCCCCCTCCCCCTCGCGACACCCATGTGTGTAAAATGCCAGAGGAAGTCCCATGGGTGTGTTTAAGAACAGAAACACTTCTTTCTGTCTGTTAATGTTAGAGGGACAGGTTCTTCAGTGGGCTGTACAGGTCAATCTGTGGCCTGAACTGGTTGTGGAAGGACCGGTTCGAGCGTAAGATTGTTGTGAACTGTGTTAACTTCCAAGTTGGATATGCCAGATAACTCGCTTAACTGATACGTGTACGCTGAGGCCCTATTAGCAGGCATGTTGCCTACGATTTCATCCAGTATAACCCTCTCACCCAGTGTAACGTTGGTAACTGTTGGTTTCTTCAGCGCTTTACACATCTCATTACATCTGTGGTTCAAAAAGAACTTTACAATACCATACTTCCCCAAATCAGTAGGACCATAGGTACCAAGTTCCGTGCGGCCGCTGAGAACAGCTGGGTCAGTGAACGTGTACCCGGCACGACTGCACACCCCTTGCAAATCACAAACCAAAACCTTGCCGTCTGATTCATGATAAGTGAAATGACTGAAGGCAGCCGGGGTGGCCATATCTGCTCTGTCTGATAAGTATCCAGCGTTGCTGTTAAATTTGACATAATCCCCTTCAAGGTACCTCTCGACGGCAATGGTAGCGTTTGCGGGGATAATTTTCGAAACGCTGTCAGAGCTACCAGCAACGTTCCCTTTTACATTTCTTGCAAATGGAATGAAACCAAGAAACTTAAAGGCGGCACGGGTGTCAACTTGGGTGAATTCAGGTTCAACAAACTCGATTGGTTTGGTTGTCTTATAGTTGATGTTAAACAACTGCACCATCTCATGGGCCTTGAGATAGGCACGGTCGTCTGCTTTCCAGGCATATTCTGACATATCTTCATACCATTCTTCTTTATAGATTTTCGCCACGCAGCGTTTCCCTTCTCTGCGGGGATCCCCGTGAAACGTACCCTTGTAGGCATACCGGGAGGCCCCTCGAGCGAACCAGTCGTCCTCAAACTTCACCCACGTTAATGTTCTTCCGGTCAATGAAGAGGAGTTACTTTGGTTACTACCCATGTTGCAAAGATTGGGATTAGTCTGAAATGAGAACGTTTCAGCTCCATGAAATCGTTGACTAAACTGTTTCCTTTAACAAACTGAACTTTTTTGGGATAAAGTTACGATTGCAGCAAACTACGAACTACACACGAATATATAGGCGGTTGAAAACTTCAACCAACAATATAGCGCAATTACCTTCTTGACATTTGCAAGTTATGGCAGTTTATTCACGGGAAGCTACATTAAACGAGCGATTCTATAAGAAGCGAGATTCAATAGTCCTCAGACCTGATGACGTCACGCTTTGTTTACATGTGCGCTTCCCAAGGAGAGCCAGGTGGCCACGGGTCTCACCTGGCTCTCATAGGAAAGCACACATGTAACGAAAGCGTGACGTCATTAGGTCTTGTATCTCATTTAGAAAGTTTCATGCCGATCCATCGAAGAGGACATTATATACCCCGACGAATTAAAATAATGACAATCCGCAAAACAATTTCCAGCGCGTTTTCTTTCAAAATTGTTAAGGTATACTGAGGAGTGTTATGAAGACAAAAAGCTCATGAGACGACACTGATGTTAAATGCTCTAACAACACGAACTTTAAAATTGAAAAGAACAATGATCAGTCTGGATACAGTAAAATGTGGACTTTGCTTTGTGACCTTTGTTACTGCAGCAATTTTGTTATCGACAACAATAAAAATATGAATTTGCTTTGTTTTGAAGAACTATACAAAGTCATGTAGTATTAAGGGAATAAATGTGTGCTCTGGAGGTTTTTATCACTTTGTTTAAGACCACTTAGAGTCTGGGTGCTGATAATTACCCGAGCCGGAGGCGAGGGTAATTACCAGCACCCAGACTCTAAGTGGTCTTAAACAGAGTGATAAATACCGACGGAGCACATATTTATTCCCATTCATAAATACCTTTTCGGTAAGAAAAAATCATATAATTCGTTCAAAACATCCCGATTTTGTTCAACAAATTCACTTTATGCTTTAAAATAATGGAGTGTTCAGCTGGCGAGTAAGATGTAAACAACCCTTTTATGGAGATTGACGCGCGCGTATCATGTTCTGCGCGATGTCGAGCAGAACGCACCTGGCGCGTTGCGTTTTGATTTTAGAACTATAACATTCTGACTCCCTGGTAGTGTTGCGCATGCCTACGTGAGGATTGTGAACGTTCGACCAATGAAACGATAAGAGGCACTGGATTTTTAGGAGTCCACATTTTATTGTGACACTGGAAAAGTGTTTAAGACCATGCATAGCCATGTCTTTATCATCCGTTTAAGACCGGCCACGTGACGGGCTCTCGACCAATAGGAATAGCTAAACTGTCTGAGGTATTTATGAATAACTATTAAAAAAATGCTAATTTCAAGACAGTATCAGGAAGGATTGATTCTTTCAAAAACACTTGGAGGTTTCATTTCCCATGTTGATTTTGATGAATTAAGTGGAAAAACGACCATTTGGTGTGTATTGTTCTGTTGAACTCCAAGGAAGTAATTAATGCAAATATGTCATATCTCCAGAACGGGAGGGGCTATGGAGCCTTGTTATATATACCAAATGAAGCATACGTTGTGAGCTTTCCAACCATGTATAAACTTGTAAATCGTGACGTAATAAACAGGACTCCCGATGCACAGTAGCATACACGAGTCCTGTTTATTACGTCACGATTTAGTGTTTTGTTTGCTGCCCGCAGCGACGACTTTTACACAGTTGTACGTTCGGGTCGAAACTGGACCTGAAAAACAGCTCTCACAAGTACCTTCTGTACTCATTTCATGACAGAAACAATAGTCGTTTTTATTTCATCACACCTTAGGCTACGTATACCCGAAAAATGACGAAAATGTCTTCGAGCATTCCACAACCTCTTTAACACAAACAAGCCATTGAATATACATTACCGGCAGAAAAGGGGACCTGTCAAAAACTGCACAACTGAGATACGCACAAAAAAACCGACGAACAGATTGACCAAGTTTTACTTCCTATAGCACTGCATTTACAACCTTTTGTATCGTGAAATCTCAAAGTAATTAAGCGTGATCAGTTCCTGGCATGATTTTTGTGCCATAAACAATTCACGTGCATCAATAGACCAGTTCGCTAATCACTAATCAAACTTTGAGCACACATGCGCAGAAACCAAGAGTAAAGCAAGATATGCATAAGCACTGCATTACCACTTCATGGAGCGCGAACATTTTGGATTGCTGTTCGTTGGGCGCAAAATCTCAAAAATCAGCAGCAGGAACCAAATAATGTAAACACGGGTAAAGAGAGGGTGAAATTAAAGGCGATTAATGAATTTTTTTTATTGCTTTGCTACGGAAAGTAGAGTTACCAGTTATAACGAGTTAGTAACTCGTTTCTGGGGATTGTTTTGCCGCCTCGTGAATAATACATGTGACTACATTTAGCTTATCGCTTCGATAAATAAATATTCCATTTCTCGTGTACTTTCTATGCTTTCGTAAATCCCACAGGTCGTCAGACGACAAAGACGCCAAACACTTGAAAGGGCTCATGAAGGAAATATCGCTTAGGAATTTATTTTTTGCAACTTTCTAATCCTTTTAAGTGTAAAACTAATTGATATCCCTTTTTGGTTAATTTCACTGAAACGTGCACTATTTTAAACATTTAAAATTGTCCATGCCTTTCTAGACAACTGAGGGCGCTGTTGCCGTGATGTAATTTGCGCAAGGCACTGCTCATATTTGATGTTTTTATATTGAAATTTTGAACCCCAAAATTTGCTCGTTGAAAACATTTGTGAGAAAAATCTGCTCATAGGCTTACTTTTGTGAACTAAAACAACAATGAATCACTAAAGAAAAGAAAGTTTACGACGGCGAAATGTCAAAAATTCTGGCAGCTTTTTGTGCACAAACCCATTACAACATTGAGTTTTCTGCCTGATATGACATCACACTTTTGCTCATAAATATGAAAATTTGCAATTAGCATAAAAAAGGCAGCAACACATCCTTGAAAACGACAAAATAAAAAGACAAAAGATTAAATGGGACATAAAGGGGCATTTTCACGAATTGCATTAAAAAATACATTTCATGAGCCCTTTAACGTTTATGCTTTCTATAATTCTCATCTGTTTAAGCGCTTTGGCTGTTTATGGTCAATACTGCTGATTCTGTTTAGAAATCCGACTAAAACGTGTGCAATGCATGCATCACAAATGCACTGGTTATGCATCTTGCCTTTCAAGTTTGCTTCTGCGCATGCGCGCACCAACTTCAAATTTACCACCAAACTAGTCTAGGCTACCCAACAAGTAAACACGAAAATGTAACATTTGCATTCGAGAGTCGCTATCCTCATCCAAGAAAATGTTCACCAAACAACTTGGTAGTATTAAGTGGTGTTAACTTTACAATTGAATGAATGGTTTAATTTTAAGCTGAGCAATCAGGACTTAGAACTTGTAGAAAAACACGTTATTTGGGAATGTGCAAAACAAAATACTGCAGCGCTCAGTTACTTGTTTAACCCCGAATAAGTTTCGACCTCTGAGTAATAATGAAGTTAGTTTACACTTACGCGGTATAATCATACAGCAAAAGACACGATGCATTACATTGTTTGAAGTGTTCTATGAAACATGTAACAGAAATGATTAAAAGTTCGAGCAAATGCGTACAGCATATTTTATAGAATTCGTCGAAACACTTACCTGACATCAACAATAAGAAAGGTTTTCAGAAACTCGGCAAAACTACAAATAGTACTTATTATTACGGGAAACGGGTAACTTGGGAGACATTCCCACAGACTCGTGCACAATTTATTTCCATTTTTAATGTCACGTAACCCAATATTACCTTATCCTAGCTACCCCGCAAATGTTGGCATATTTATGTTTTAAATAGGAGTATAGCTACATAAAGGAGACATTGAAAACGTCTCCCTAAAGTCTGTTGTCTCCCTGAGGTGACAACAAAATGTCTCCCAAGGGGACAATTAACAGGTACTCATGTAACTGTAAGATGGAGGACCATTTTCATAGACCTAAACGAATTTGGGGGCTGTTTGTTGTTTTGGATTTTTCGAGTTGACATTTTTTTGGGTCCATGCCACATAGCTGTTTTTAGTTGCTGTTTTCCCTGGCATCACAAAGGTATTTGCTTTGAAATAGGATATCGAATTACAAAAACGATCCAACTTGAGCTATGGATAAATACTTTACAAATCTACAAAACATTACAACAATTACAACCCCCATAAGAATACCGGTAACGTTGGAAAATCTCCTGAAGACGGTCAGAGCATACTGACCGGTTTATACCGAGTTTATACCTCTGGTTCTCTTCAGAACCATTCTCTTAGTTGAGAAATTATTCGCACATGGTGTTTCCGCAAACCCTTCATTATTTCAGGCTACTCGCAGAGTGGATCTAGTTTTCTGCAAAAGCAACCGAAAACAGTTGCTTTCTCATAGGTTAAAAATGCCATTTTTGGGTGTGTACATGTTTCATGTTATATATATACAAGTCATACAATTTAAAAATTTACCCTTAAAATATTTTGCTTGTTGAAGATTACGCCAAATGCATTTTATGGGGCATAATCAGCTCTCAACGCATAAAGAAACAACTATTTTGTAAACTTATAATTCTGTGGTCTAGCTACTACCGTCCTATGAATATTATATATGACATACGGCTGTTCACTGTTTTTAATGTAATGCAATGGTGACCAGTCACCACGAAACCCGGACAAAGTAGTGATTAAAAATGAGGTTTTTGTATTTTCAAATTCTCCAGTTATTCAGCTTTTCAATGATATGTAGTTTGTATTGTTTATTCTTCCCTATAATCCCATGAAAAGTGATTCTGTCCCCAGTATTGCCCAACCGATACCAATTTTGGAACGAGAAAACCAGCTTTTTGTGGGGGGGGGGGGGAAGAAATCTCAACACACACACACACACACACACACACCCACACACACCCCGAGGTGAATGAAATGTACACGCACGATAAGCGCACTCCACAAAGTCATTGCAAACATTTATAGCAACCACCAGTTTTTGATTATTGGCACACATCAATAACATCTCATGAGAAATATTTTCTGAAAGTTTCGCAAATTTCAATTGACAGATTCAAAAGCTATGTCAGTTTACCTAATCTGTAGGGCTTTGTTTTACCCCACTGTCTTTTACCGTGGATCCTGACCGTCAACGGACTTGCCCCGACGACTTTGCTCCCTTGTCCCCCACCAAATGTAGCTCGTTTCGTGATGTTTTATCGTACAATACCACAGATACATTTGATAAGTAATTATGTGGACACTTAGATTAATTATTCAATTTAAAAGGCGTAAAATCTATGTCAAACACTAGCTTCAAATCTCTCTCGGTGTAGCGATGAAGCGTGACACAGAGTCGTTGCATGTGCAGTTTAGTACAAACGAGTCTGGTTCTCAATGCTGGCGCGCACAAACTCTACTGATAATGTACATGCTCGTTAGGGGATTCGACGATGCAGTCAATCACGTGATACAAATCGGCGAATCTCTTTCCCGTTCAACAGGAAAATGTTGTTTACATGTCTTATTTAAGACAAATGCGCTCCTATTGGCTTACTGGGAAGACAAGTCCGAATTCATCGATGAAAATAAAGATGTGCAAGCTGCGAGCTTTACGGTGATAGTAAAGTTTCAATGGGGGAAGTTACACGCTTTGCATACTTTTTTTTATGAAAGCGAACTATTTTGGGAACCTTATGGCGAGTTGCAGGATTTTGTTTAAGTCCACGCTTCTTTTGTTCACCGACATCAACAGTCACCCCCAAATCAAAAATGGACGATTCCACCCAAAAATAACTTTGCATGCTGTTTCGCGAAATGGATCGGTGCAATTTTGTCCGGATTCGTGGTGACAATAATTTTCCTGACCTTACTGCTAAAACTCCGATCTACAATTCTGACAAATAAACAATACTTAGGAACGGCTGCAACCGTATATCCCATAGTGGAGTTTGCTTGCAGTATGCTACAGATACAGAATAACGATTTAAAAAATAATATCGAGCAATCAGAATTTCATAGTGTAATGCAATGGTCTTATAGTAAAGGGTTGTCTTGAACTTTAAACCTCTATAGTGTTGCTATACAATTTTATTTTTTACTTACAAATACAACCTCCATCGAAATGAAGAATGTATAATATCAGTACAATTAGAAAAATATGAGCATCCTCATGTTCTATGTTTATAATCCAAATAATAGCCTTTTCAAGGCACATTTCCGGATGCATGACAGTGGAAAAGTAAGAGGGCTGAAATATAATTCCCAAACTATCTATGGCATTGAGTACACAATCATAACATTCAAAGCCTCTGCAAACGTGAGGGCTGGATTGAAAAAAAAGTAATAAGAAAACACCCAATAACCTATTCATGCAAAGTATGAAACTTTTCAAGGAAATTTAAGAATGCTGCTATTACGTATAATTTTACGGCTTTCGACATTTTTTTGCTTGTCAAATTGGCCACTACAACATACTGCAAATACTGTGACAATTATGAGAGTAAGCAGCGTTGATTAGATCTGGTACTGCGACTATGCTTTCAGCGTAATGTTTACTTCGTGCACGACGCACAAAACATATGTAGTATGTGAAAAAAAATGTTTTGAATCCTAACAATGAAAACAACAGCTGGATTCTGTGTTAGTTTTGTTTTTCATTGAATCGAAAATGATGGATTTATTTTGGGCTGCTTTCAGCTTGATATTGTTTTGTATTTGTTCCAATACAGATTTGGAGATGCCACAAGACATTTCTAACTCATATGTATGTGTTTATACGCACAAAACAGTGTTGTATGTGAAGAACGAAATGTTTGAAACGTAACCATGTAGGCCTAAACCACAGTGGAATTCTGCGTTAGTTTAGTTTTCCTTTTTTCCCTCAAAATGGCGAGTTTAACTTAAGGCTGCTTCAAGTCCAAGGCGTTCTTGTATTTCATCTAATTTAGACCTGGAGATGTCGCACGACACCAACTGATATGTGGAGGCTGTCGAAATTCCCAGAGGAAGTTTACTTAGGACTTCTGTGAATTCTGCCCATTCATTTGCTGTACAGTAACAAGCCTTTTTGGGTTTCTTGAGCCCCTCACACAATGCATTACACTCGTGACTCTGAAAAAACTTCACAATACCAAATTTCCCCCAGTCACTGGGACCGTACAAATGCATCTCTTTGCCGGCGCTGTGAAAAGCTGGGTCTGTGAGCGTGTATCTTGTGTCGTTGTTCACCCCTTGCAGATCGCAAGCCAGAATGTCACCATTTGTGACATCGTAAGTGAAATGACTAAAAGCAGCTGGCGTGATCTCTGCTCCAGGACGCACATACCCAGTGTTGTTCGAGAATTTGACAAAATCTCCTTCAAGGTACCTCTCGACCGCAACAATCGCGTTTTTAGGGATATTTGTGCTCGAACGAATTCGGGCGAACTCAGGTCTAACAAAATCTATTGGTTTACTCCTTGGATATCTTGCGTTAAACAACTGCGCCATCTCATGAGCTTTTTCACAGGTGCGTTTGTCAGCTTCCCAGGCATACTCTCCTAGGGCTAGAGAATAAGGCTCTTTGTAGACTTTAACCACGACATCTCCATGAAATCTGCCCCGGTAAACCCGCCGAAAAGTACCTTCAGCGTACACATGGTCCTCAAACTCAACATACCCATCCTTGTATCCAATCACTTCAGCGCGGTTGCTTTGGTTACCACCCATGTTTTCCCCTTCGAACTAAATATAATTCTAGAAAAGAGAACCAAAAAAAAATAAAAAAGTCAAAACCATGCGCTTTAAATATATTGCAAACATTTAATTGACACGTTTTTGGAGTTTCTTTGCAATTGCACGATAACTTCTTTTCTTTCTTTTTTTGTTCAAAAAGCCACAGGCATTAGCTTTGAATTGAGAATTGAGAAGTAAAATGCTACAAAGATTTGAGAGAGTGCCATGCATTACTCTATTTTATAGGCTTCTCCGCGAAGTTGCGAAAATGTTTTTGTTTATTTGTTCTTTTGGAGCGATTGTGAAGGTTGGACACTTTTTCCCACGCTTGAACACTATTTAACTGTACGTTGTTTGTTGTACCACATTCAGAACAAACATCCATGTCGTAAAAAGACTGCTGACTGTTTAAAAAAGGAAATATGGGGCTAAAAGGGCAAAAGAAATTACGAGATTTCGCAATTCACCGCCGCACACGTCAATACACCTTGTGGTGCGATAGGGTTTGGATCGGTTTTTACTAAGCCAAAATGTAACGCACACAAAAAAAATCGCACTTTCCACCTTAAAAAAACTGTTCCAAATTACAAAAGCAGGTGTCTTTAATATTCCGAACAGACTAGTTTCGGATCCAAAAAGAAGGCATTTTTGGAATATTAAAAAACTTGGACAGTTATGACCACAATCATACAGAAAAACTACACAACATCTGACACCCCCGTGTTTTTTTTTAATCGTGTATCGGTTTTTGTGAATCACACTTGTCACTTTTTTTTCTATCCAATCCACTTCCCACTTGCCATGATCTTAGACACCATCTGATGACGTAGAACGCCGAAACATGACGTCATGATAACGCCATCGTGGGTCACATATGACACACCCGTAAAGTTGCAATCTTTGCAGGCCAAAATATCTCCTGATAGAATTACTTGTTCGAATGGGTTGATTATTTGCATTGTATGTGCCTACGTTATGATGACGTCATCATTATAATCTTTGCTTGGATTTTGTTTAAACTTTAAAGTGTATTGATGTATCTCACGAACGCAACATGTTAAATTCATTTTTTTTTGTTACAATAGGTTTGTATTTTTGTACTAGATTTGTATTGTGCTTGCACAAAAAGTGATATTTGCGTGACGTGACTTTCTTTACCCCAAATACTTGCCAAATAAATTTACTGTCTGATATCCCTGTGACAAAATATAACAGCAATGCCCTCATTTGTCAGCAAATCATCAGTGCACATGTACTCCTCAATGCAATTATCAAAAAAGGAATGTCAAATAGCTTTTAAACATTTTAAAAAGTAAAGTTTGTCCCGAGCCAATGTGGCTCATCAGGCCGGCGTTTATCTCCGGTTTCAGTAGCATGAAACGACTGAGAATATTTCTACTCCCCCTGGATGGGATGCTAGTCCATCGCAGGTTACTCCCCAGCTCATGCCGGTACCCATTTATACTCCTGGGTGGAGAGGGGCAAGTGGGGATGAAGTACCTTGCCCAAGGACACAATATAGGACCAGCGGCTGGATTCGAACCCCGGACGCTCTGATCATGAGTCACGAACCCTAACCACTATGCCAAACACTCCCCATTTTAAACATTTTAAGGAGTAGAAAATTGCATAAAAAATGTTCACAAGTAAAACACATGTTATATTCCCCTTAACTGTAAGCTTATCTGGCAGAACTGAAGTGTTAGGATGGGTATTTAAAGGGAAAATACAACATTTGCAAACTTCAAAAAATAAAACTACCAAATCATTTTGAAATACCTTGCTAGACTGTTAGTGAATGACAGTGTAAAGCATCCTGTAAAATCATGGCACCTGGTATACTGTCATTTTCAAGAAAAGTGGTATTTTTGTATCAATTTCCAACGCTGATCGGCCGACCAGCGTTGGAAAAAACTGTTTTTTTTCTTCAAATACTGGCCCCAATTGACCATCACACTTGTTTGCAATCGATTACACACCTATGAACGGGTACAAGCCAGCTAGACCGGTTCCCTGACCTTACAATTCCCCAATGTACGTAAACTGCTCTGTTTCTTCTTATATGGAGTCGGGGAACCAGACTACAGGAAAATGATTGTTTTTCTTGGTTTTTATAGCATTTTTGAACCCAAAACCTCACAAAAGTCAGTGTAACTATATTTGCTATATATTCTAATCCCCAATTCCATCCATTCCTGAAAATTACAGCAAAAGCAAATGATGTATATTCCCTTTAAAATAATGACATCTAGCCTTTTATTAGGTTAATAACAGTGTGAGGAGCCGGTCTTCACTGCGTGATAATGACCGGGTTTTGGGGTGACCGCTGTTAATGGACGTGGCCGAGACGAAGTCGAAGGCTTTTGGAAATGCCCTTTGATAGACTAAATACCTGTGTCTAAAATTCATGATGTACTGTTTCGCGATGTAAAGCATACAATCTCCCCTCCATCCCAAATGGTCGAGCCGAATGTAGAGTTGACCTGCTGAGGTCTCGCGAAGATCAGCGCACGCGCAACGTACGTAAAACAAATTAACTGACGCTACTTCCCTAGAGAATATTCCCGTATCAGATGATATAGAAGCAATCTGGGTAAATATCTGCCCAAAGTGTGCAATTATGAATGTCTGCTTTGCCAGGAATAAACCTGCCCCCTTGAGCCTTACTCTGGATGACGTCACTATACAACAATGCAACACAGTAAAATTGCTTGGCATCTTCATTCAGTCAAACCTGAAATGGGATAAACACGTCAACTTTATCGTGAAGCGAGCCAACAGCCGACTGTACATGCTTCGTAGACTGAAATATCACTTCTTGTCAACAAGCGACCTTGTCTTGATTTATACATCGTTCGTACGACCCACAGTAGAATATGCAGCTCCTGTTTGGTCGAGTGGAATAACAAAACAGCAACTCAACACCATAGAGCGTATCCAGAAGAGAGCGTGCAGAATAGTCCTCGGTCCGGACTACGTACGATACTGTGATGCTCTACAAGTCTGCAAACTCGACACACTTGAGCATAGACGAGAACAATTGAGCATTGCATTTGCGAAATCTCTCAAGAACTCAAAACTTGAGAGTCTAGGTCCGCAAACAAGGTCAACATCTGGCTACAATCTGAGGAACTCAACAAAATTAACTGAACTCAAGTGCAATACCTCAAGATTTAAGAACAGCCCTTTGCCACATCTGATCAATCTTTTGAATACAACTCAATAGATTTCTATTTATTTTGTCAATGACCATTTTGTGGCACTGCAAAGCAATGAAATTCATTGTACTTAAGTGTTTAGTCCTACTCTTCCAGTATTTTTTTTTTTTTTAATCTTTAGATATCTCTTTTTACTGATAACCCTTTTTTTTAACTGAACGTATAACTACATAGATTCATAATTGTATTGTTGGATCGCTCTTCTTAATTTTTTTTGTGTCTAACGCTGTGTGCTAATTTTTGGTTGTTTTATACTAAGACTATTTTACTTGTTATGTAAATTGAACAAATGTATTGTTTTTCCCTAATTTAGCCTTTGGCTGCGATGGAAAATGTTTTAATAAACCATGAATAATAATAATAATAATAATAAAAGCCAAGCACGCGAGTGCATTATGGGCGCGCCCGGCGTCCAATCTTCGAAATGCCCGCGCAGTACGCTGTGAATAGCCATTCAGCGTCATTTACGTCATCATCACAGCCAGAGGTTAGTGTAAGGAACGAGCATACGCCCCTGGAGTCCAGGCTGGCCAATCATTGCCTTCCATGGGGCTGGATCAATGCTGGTTCAGGGGCCATTTTTTCGCTCGTTCTTTAAAGCAGGTCTTTATATCACCGTTAATGCACGGCCACGTGATCGAGTCTCGACCAATCAGAAACCATCCACTCTCCAAGGTATTTATCAATGCCTATCAACCATTCATGAAAGAAGTTATTAAGAAATGAACACAAGTACAAATACAAATTACTAAATCGCTTAGTCACTCATTCAACACTGAACAGATGATCGAGTGCCTATTATCGGATAATAAAGTGTACCTACAAGTGTTGTAATTTGTATGATAAATTGCATGTAAAACATGACATTTATGCAAAGCGTTATGTATTATAGAAAACAGCGCCTTCAACACCTTCTTGAGGATATGTTGCGCGTTACAAATTACTAAATCGCTTAGTCACTCATTCAACACTGAACAGATGATCGAGTGCCTATTATCGGATAATAAAGTGTACCTACAAGTGTTGTAATTTGTATGATAAATTGCATGTAAAACATGACATTTATGCAAAGCGTTATGTATTATAGAAAACAGCGCCTTCAACACCTTCTTGAGGATATGTTGCGCGTTACAAATGTATGAACGATACATTTTGCTTAATATAAGGTACATGTATGGGCAAGGCGTATACAAAGTAATGACATCCCTTCCTTTGGAATACATCACTATGGATGCATAGTTGATATAATTGGTAACACTGACGTACAAAGAGCACACCCATTATGACAAAATGGGATATTGCTCTTGGTATATTAAAAAAACAACCGCGTACATGAAAAGAGCTTTGACTTTCCGTTCTTTTGCTATTTGAAATTATTACTGCGATATCACAATTTGTTTATTGACCAACAAAATAAAACGGGGAAAAAACAAAACAAAAACAGGATTACGATTGGTTCTGCTTTTAAAATAGAACTTTACATTCATTAAGTAGGAACTATTTTAATGAATACTAATTCAAAGACACTTCGTATCAGGAAGAACAGATTAATCCCCGCTAACTTTGAATTTATAACCTATCACGTACATAGGCCATGCTACTACAATGTAGGCCAACTTTGATGTTTTGGACGGCAGCGCAAAGATACAGCAGATCGGTGATGAGATTGTTCATTCGATGATAAAGGTATGATATGTGGCACAGTCAGAGTTGTCAGGGGAAAAATATTTTGCTAAATGGCAGATTTGTCCTTTGAAAAAAACCCAACAAAAACAAAACGGCTGAAATAACTTGCAATGCAGCCATTTTGAAAATTGCAGTTATTCTACCCTCATAACATGTTTGTCGTAAAAAAGGAGGCTTACATGGCTATGTAAGTGAAATGATTCAAAGATGTGAGACAGCCATGCTTTTCTGCGAAGGTGCCTGCAGAAAAGCCTTCGTGGGGTGCTGTGGTCCAAATGGTTACGTGTTCGACTCGTGTACCGTGGTACATGGGTTCGAATCCTGACTGTGGGTACATGGTGTTTGTGCTCCCGAGCAAGGCACTTTACCATTACTGCTTCGTCCTTCGGATGGGACGTACAGCCGTAGGTCCCGTGTGTTGTGTAATGCACGTTAAAGAACCCAGTAACACTTATCACTAAGAGAAGGGGTTAATTTGCCCCGGTGTTTCTGGTAGTGGCTGCTTCATGCGCCGCAGCACCTTGTAAACTATTATTAAGGTGCTACATAATGGTTCTCACGTACTTCATTTACCTGTCTGTAATAACAGACCTTATTTCCAGCGCCTTGAATACCAAATTGTTGGTAGTTACGTGCGCTTTTTTTATATAAGACTTCAGTATTATTATATTATTATCATTTATTTGTTCTGTTGCTGGCGATTGTGACGTTAAGGACACTTTCCCAACGCATGAACACGGTCCAATTGTACGTTGTTTGTTGTGCCTCCTTCAGAACAAAAAAAATTCAACCGCGTCGTAGACAGACTGCCGATTTGTTTTTAGGGTAATCCGAGGTGAAGAGGGGCGACGTGGTTTTTTTCCCCCGATGACGCTTCGATCCCCTTAAAACTCTCAAAAATCTCATTCAGAGTGGAGCCTGAGGCGACCTCAGTAAGGCCAAGGCTTGAGAATTCTGCACCCACTTACGAACTCGACCGACACGAACGTTCTTCCGGAAATTTGGATAGTCAAGACAAAAATCTGAGAAAACGGTAACGTCAGATCATACAGCGACATCGACATTGTGCATGAGCTGCCAGGCTGGTCTTTAGTTTGCTCCCTTACATATTGCTTTGATTAAAAAGCGTTTACAGGTTCCAGATACACGACCATCGCCCTCTAAGTCTGGCTTCCAGACGCACAACTACAAAATTACATCATCGTCTGCAAATGCATGGTGCCCGAATAAAGTGAAAAATAATGGGAGCCCACATCAAGCTTATACTCGATCGTAACCTCATCTAAAAACACGTTAAAATTGTGCAGCAGCAGGATTCCAGTCGAACGATTGAGTTTGGCGGTTTGAGACATATCATCTTACGTTGAAAAAAAAGAAAACTTTTTAATTTTGCCGACGCGCATGGGTACAGCGACGTGCGCGCAGACCAGAAACCGGAGACTTTTTTTGGCCAATCATAAAATCCTGGGTGAATTCAAATCGGGAAATAAATCTGAATCTGAATCTGAATCTGAATCTGAATCTGAATCTGAATCTGAATCTGAATCTGAATCTGAATCTGAATCTGAATCGGAATCGGAATCGGAATCGGAATCGGAATCTGAATCGGAATCTGAATCAGACAAAATGCGCAGCGAATGTATGTATGAGGAATTGAGGTCTGGCATAGATTTGCTAATTGAAGCCTCGATTTGATCTATTGTATTTGATGACTCAAGTTCACCGTACATAGTGGTATACGCCGAAGCGATTTGTTGTAGGCCACTGTGGTATTCAGTTTCTACATCCGAGTCAGATTCTTCCGGGATTGTCTCCAGCTCTATTTTCCGCTGTAGTTTTTCGACTTCAGACTTTGGGACGTCAGACGACTTGCTCAACTGATACGTGTATGTGGAGGACTTCTCGCCTGACATGTTTTGGACAATTTGATCCATGGCCACCATTTCGCTCCGCGTAGCATTAAATATTTGGGGTTTATTCAGCCAACAAGAGATACACTCCAAGATAATGCTTAATACGAAAAATTGAAGCTCTTTAGAAATCGAAGCCCTCTGAAACGAATTATTTTTAAAGGGCCTAAAATTGAAACACACGATTGAAATACATATAAATGATCTTTAAAGCAAGCGAAATGTAGGCTATGCGAACAGCTCGCAAAACAGAAATGGGCGGATGTAGGACGAGCAGTCTACTACATGTATAGGTAATTCCTCTAGTCATTATCATTATCAGTCATTCAATTTCGGGTGAGTTTTGCACATTTAGGCGGCCAAGATTTTCCGCTGAATTTCGTTTTCGTTTTGGTACTGTCTATTTTGTTTAGGTGCATTCAAGACTTTATTTGTAGCATTCTTAACTTAAGTCTTTGCAACCTTTTAAATTTAATGATTCTTTTTGATCGTTAAATGACAATCTGTGTGATCTTTCGATTTCAATCTAAATGGAATGAGCCAGGCGTTAAATTGACTGAAAATTGGCCGGGAAAACCTATATATAGATCTACACTACGAATATATATTAACGAATATATAGGCCGTTGAAAACTTCTTGACATTTGGAAGTTATATCTGTTATTCACGGGCACATTATACGAGCGATTCTATAAGGAGCAAAATTAAATAGTCCTAAGACCTAATGACGTCCCGCTTTGTTTACATGTGCGCTTTCTACCATCGAAGAGGAATAGTATATACCCCGACGAATTAAAAGCAATGACAATCCGCAAACCACAGATTTCTGTACTCGGCTGTTTATTACCTTAATAACTAAATGCACATCCATCATTAACATAAGCACTTATGCAACTGATATAAACTACAAAGCATTGAACTATATGACCATGAGAAGCTATTATTGTACTGATTACACGCATTGAACAAGTTTTGTACAGCAATAACATTTTGTCAAAAGATCTCAAAGTGATAAATGACTCGGTTGCTGGCATGAATGTTACACTAGAAAGCAATATACATGCATCAAAATTACAAAATTAAAGACCTTCCGTTTACACGCATACATGAATACATTAAACTTTACTACCTCTACACACCACACGAAATGTTAAGTCATTTGGGTGCATAATTGCATACACTATAGTGGATGCAATTATGCACCCAACTGAGTTAACATTTTAACACTACTCGCTATAATTACCATTTTAACACTACTCGCTATATCCTCACCAAAGTAAATTATTGTATATAATTATACTAAACAATTTAAGATAACTAGGGCCTACATGTTAAACCTACTAAACCAAAAAAAAGGGTGTTAAACTATGTTTTAAAGGGCCCAGGACATGTTATTTGTTATCTTATTTTCAATCTTCATTTCTCTTGAGGTTCATTTTACTGCCTATTTGGTTTTTATACTTATGCGAAATCCGTATTCGTGAGCAATGCCTGTTTCAATGCCTGACTCAGACTGGAGTTTACATTCCACAGTGATTAATGGCAACAACAGAAACATATATTGTTTTCAAATAAAACTATATATATCTGTAGTATTAACGATTTTAGAACAATGGAAAACAGTTCATATCAGGATCGATTCCACCCGTTCGCACTTATGAAATCCCACCTTATGAAAGATGTATCTGTGTGAAATTCATGTGGTTTGTTTTCTGGCAACTCTGACACACAAAATGTACTGACTTTGGAATTGCACATCGACTGAGCCAAATTTAGCTATGCATATATTATCATTAGAATTATTATTACTATTATTTACAAATTTCGAATAATTTACGGCTTGGCAATAATTCAGTCCTCACAGCCACCATCAGAATTGAAAATGGTGGGAAATTAACCAGGCTACTCGTAGAGTGGGTCTGATTTCTGCAACAGCAACCGAAAATAATTGCTTTCTCATAGGTTTTACGCGCCAAAAATATAACAATACACATTCCATTATATTAAAACAAGTCATGCAATTGCAAGTTAAAAACTGGACAGAAAAAGTATCAAGTTTGTTGAAGAGCACGACCAATAGAAAAGAGTAGTCTGTCATTAGCTTTGGTCAAATATCATAGGCTTACATGCAATAATTTTGAAAAATGGAGAACAAACAGTACACCTGTTTTCAAATGAACTGTTTTTATTTACACTCCGAAAACTGCTAAGCAATTTACCAAAAACTCTTTGTTTACAATCACTTTGTAAGTTTACATGTATAGAAGCTGAACATTATGTGTTGGATTCCTAAACAACAATGTTTAATTGTTTAACACCATCCTTCTTTACTCCAAACACGTGTAGTATTTAAACTTAAACATGTATACACACTGATAGCAAGAAAGTTTATAATTGCTTAACATAGTTTTGCAGTGTTATGTTAAGGAATACAAGTCCGCAAAATTGTATAATTATGTCATAAACAACACCCTAGTTTCACCTTGTGTCCAGCCCCCTTCTCGCTGTTTGAATTTCTACGGCTAGCAAGTGTAGGAGTTTGTGGAATGGTCATCCCCACTCCCCTATTCGACGACTAGGATTTACGCCACTGATTGCAAACAGTTACACCTTTTACGTTATATATTTTGATTCAAAATGCACTTGTTGGAGGAGATTATAAGACGTAGGAGCGAATGCAGCGTGGTGGACGAACATATTTATTAGGGGGAGACGGATAAATGCGACCATTTGTTGACATCAACAGTTGACGTAATAATAAATGCAACTACATAGCTTCAAATTGACTTCTATGCTTAAACATAGCAACGCCGACACCTCCCCTCAAAAAAAAAAAAAATGATTTCACCTTGATTTTGGGAGCCTTCAAACAAGACGAACAAAGACATCAGCAAATATGTGCCAAACACTTTCATCAAAAAAGGGATATGTCCATGGAAATAGCTGAGATACAAATGATTCGCGAAGTAATATATTTCAATAGGTAAAGTACCGGTATAGTTAAATGAAGTGTTTAGTATTATAGGAGAAATTCACATTTTTTGTTTTTCAAAAATGCCATACTTTTTGAGTAGCGAGCCTTTTAAAATGATTTCACACAAGCAAAATCTATGGTATAATAGTGAACATTTTCAGCAACATAATATAATACATTTAAATGTCAATCCAGGTTGCTATAAGAGCAAGAACTTTGAGCTCCCTACTACTTTGAAATCTAACAAGTACAAATGTGTACTTAAAACTCATTTCGTGGTAGCTGGTCACACTTTGTGGTTTTGAAAATGACCTTTAAAATTCAAAATCAAGGGTGACATCCACCCACATGCTATTTCCTACCCCAACAATAAGTGTGTCGTCACTGCTCAAGTCAAATTAAAATGAGGTAGGCCTACTCAAGATGCACGATGCGTGTAACGAATTACCATTTGAAATTACATCCAACTTAATATGCCAACTGTTTAAATCGTTTATATGTTACGGAATAAATACATACAATTTCAATATCTAATCACTTACTCTTTTTTAAAGGTTTCCATTCAAAACAGTGGAAAGGCTGGCAATTTTATTGGGATACAAAGTACCGTGATCAGACTAGAAAACTTTAGCATTAAGCATTCATTAGCTTATTACTATAAGAACAGTTTGGACAGGGAGTTCTAAAACAGTACATCAAATACAACAACGAAACTGAATTTTCTTAATTTTAACGAAACACAGAGTAAGCACTTTAATATAGGTTTCCCTGGTTATTTTAACACTTGTATCACAGGAATTCTCTATATCAATACTTTAATTTCGTCCCCGAACATCGTCAAGCTCAATTCTCAATTTGAATTTCGAAAAACCACGACTAGATTTCATTTAAGGTTCAGTCATAATTAATTTCGCACATTAATCAAATTACGATTTCAACATATATTTCATTAACTTCATTCGGTAACATTTATTTCCTCTTCATGGTGAGGCACACCAAACATAAAAGAATACAGACAAGAAAATCAAGTCAAGAGGAGGAGGCAAAATCTAAAAAGCAAAAGCTTGTGTATGTAAGGCATGCCATGCATGCATTTCCTTAATATATGTATAATGTATAAATAGAAGTAGTTAGCTGCAAGTTTTGTATCTTGTTTTCCGTGTTTCACAGTTAACATTAGAATCAGGAATAGACCTTTTACAAAAATGCTCTTTACTTATGACATGGAAATTAAGCATTAAGATAAAACACCGTCGTAGTTTCGCTTTTTTATCTGTATGTATAAATATATGTAAATAGAACTACAGCGTTGAAAAAATACGATTTTTCTTAAAAATGTCAGCACAACAGCAGCTACGATTTTACAGGATGCTTTAAACTGTCATTCGCTAACAATCCATTAAGATATTTCATGATAATGTGATCATTTTGTTTATGGATGTTTGCAAATGTCGTATCTTCACTTTAATTTCCATGTCACAAGTAAAGAATATAATTGTGAAAGGGCTATTCCTGATTCTAATGTTAATTTTGAAACAAAGAAAAGGAGATTCACAACGTCCAGCTAACTACTGTTATTTATACATTTAATGAAATATATATTGATATTGTAATTTGAATAATGCGCACAATTCTTCAAATAAGTCCAAAGATTGGGCACATTTTCTAATCGTAACGTTTTAAGTTACCAGAAATGAAATGTAATGACAACAATAATAAAGCCAATGACAAAAAAACGAATTTGCTTTTTCAATTCAACGCTAATTGCTACACGAGACGAACTTCACTAATTTAGGACGAATCGGCATGCTACAAATTTGAATTATACTGAAACTTAAATGAAATCTAGTGGTGGATTTTGTAAATATAGGATATAAATAAATGTTACATGCAGGTTAAAATGAAAATAGATTAAAAAGAGAAATTTGAAACTAATCAAGCGACAAACCCAAAAGGTATGCCAAAGAATTCTCATGAAAAAGTGTAGTACCAACACAAGGTGAGAAGTTTTATCTGACTATAAAGTACTACTTCTCTTTTTATTGCTTTAATTTAAAAGTAAAAAAAATCAGTATAAAAATATTATCAATAACAAAACGATCGAAAAGATCAAATGATTGACATCTTTAAGACACACGGCTTAATTTCTCTTTATTTTACCGAATGTTGTCCCAATCTTTCGTCTCAGATTTCTTTTATCTATGACTTCTAACCCATTCACATATCGTACTGAATTATATTGACTTATTCACTCGTGTTTAAGAGTCAGTAAATGGACAGTAAACTCCTAATACAGGACATGGGCGATTAAGTTTATATCGAAGAAAATCGGAACTTTCATGATTTTTCCATTTTGAATTTGTAACCAAAACTTTTATCAAGAATTTTGCGTCATGATTGATGGAGTAATTCTAGTATTGGCAGATAATAACTTTTAATTTGATTACTGTCCTACTTTTATTGACAATACCTTCTTGAGTCAAACATCAATTGGTGGCAAAAAATCTGATGGATTGAATTGACACACATGTTTCTGGCTCTTCGTTTTGAATGAGTGGTTTTTAAGTTTGCTGGAATGTTTCATCTATGGGCTGGACTTGTCTGTGTGGGGTGGACTGGTCTTTCTGTGGGTTGGACTGGCATTTTTGTGGGCTGGATTTCGGATTGGTCTTTGTGTGGGTTGGTCTTTTTGAGGGCTTCGCTAGTCTTTTTAACTCTGTGGGTTTGACTAGATTTGTGTGGGCTGTACTGGTCTTTCTGTGCGCTGTACTGGTGTTTCTGAGAGCTGGACTGGTATTTCTGTGGGATTATCTTATTATGGTGAGGGACAGACTGGTCTTTTTTTGGGTTGGACTGGATCTTCAAAGATTGCTTCCAGCTTAAGTTTGCTTGAAGTACGTTAACTTCCTTGGCGGGTTAAGAATCGTTTTTTTCCCAGACGGCATCCGACTCCTATCTTCTGCTTGGTCCATTGCATGCATATCTAAAACCTTGTTCTCCACAACACAAACCCAAGATAGGCTTTATGTCTAGTGAGAAATGTTTCTTCCTCACTTTAGTTATTTAAAATGAAAAATGAGAACAAGTTAAAAATTCGGATCACCAGATTAGAAGTCAGGACCACTTCTAACCAGTCAACGAATCAGCTGCCAATCGTCGGTGATTTAAACACCACTATTCCTGGTTATATAGCTTATTCTCTGAAGCCCTGGACATCATGAATACGCATAACGCAGAGCCATTTTTCTTGATATTGTTAGATCTCGTTTGGGAAAAAAATCGCTGGCGGGTTGGTAAAAAAAAACCCACTTTACTGGTCTTTGTGTTGTTTGGACTGGCATTTCTGTTGGCTGGATTTCGGACTGGTCTTTGTGGGGGTTGGACAAGTCTTTTTGTGAGCTTAGCAGGTCTTTCTGCGGGCTGGACTGCTCTTTCTGTTGGTTGGACTGGTCTCTCTATGGGATGGACTGGTTTGTCTGAAGGCTGCACTGATATTTCTGTGGAATGGGCTAGTCTTCTGTGGGATTGACTGATCTCTCTGTGGGTTGGACTGGTCTTTCTGTGGGTTGGACTGGTCTTTGTGTCTGTTAGCCTGGACTTTGTGTCCGTTGGACTGGTTTGTCTGTGGGCTTCGCTGATATTTCTGTGGACTGGGCTGGTCTTTCTGTGGGATTGACTGGCCCTTCTTTGGGATTGATTGGTTTGTCTGTGGGTTGGACTGACCTTTTTGTGGGTTGGACTGGTATTTGTTTGAGTTGGATGGGTCTTTCTGAGGGTTGGACTGGTCTTTGTTTGAGTCGCACTGGTCTTTTTGACGGTTGGACTGGCCTTTCTGTGGGATGGACTGGCCTTTCCCTGGGTTGGACTGGTCTTCGTTTGAGTTGGACTGGTCTCTGTTTGAGTCCCACTGGTCTTTCTGTGGGACTGATTGGTCTTTTGTGGGATGGACCGGTTTTGGGGTGGGTTGAATTGTCCTTCTGTGGGATTGAATAGCATTTCTCTGGGCTGTTCTGGTCTTTTTGAGGGCTGGACTGGTATTTCTGTGGGATGGACTGGTATTTCTGTGGGATGGACTGGCCTCTATGTGGCACCGGCTATCATATCTGTGGGATGGAATAGTCTTTCTGTTGGCTGGACTGGTAATTTAGTGGGTTGATTGGATCTTCAATGATTGCTTCCAGCTTAAGTTTTTTCTGTAGTTCGTTAGCCTTTTCAGGGAAGGAACTTAACTGACATGTGTACGTTGAAGCACGTGTTCGCGTAGGCATTTTGTCTAAGATTGTGTTCAGGGTCTCCCTGTCATGGGATGAATCGTCGGCAATTTTAGGTTTCCTCAGCCCTTTACACAGATAATTGCACATGTGGTTCTCAAAGAACTTTACGATACCAAACTTCCCCAAATCAGTAGGGCCATAGAAACCGAGTTCCGTGCCGCCGCTGAGAACCGCCGGGTCTGAGAACATGAACCCGGTACTAGTACGCACCCCTTGCAAATCGCAAACCAAAACCTCGCCTTTGGATTCATCATAAGTGAAATGACTGAAGGCATTCGGCGAGGCGATATCGTCAGGGTTTACGTATCCAGTGTTGCTGTTAAATTTGACATAATCTCCCTCCAGGTACCTCTCGACGGCAATGATTGTATTTTTTTGGATAATATTTGAGACACGGTCGGAGGTACCAGCACGTTTCCCTTTTCCTTTTTTTTTCATTAGATTGAAGGGACTGTGCTTCAAGGAAAAACAGGCACAGGTGACGGCACGGGTGTCGGCACGGGTGTCAATTCGGGTGAATTCAGGTTGAGCAAACTGTATTGGCTTGCTCGTATTATACTTGTTGTTATACAACTGTGCCATCTCGTGAGCTTTGCGAAAGGCACGGTCTTCTGCTTTCCAGGCATATTCCGGCAGACGTTTATACCACTCGTCGTTATAGATTTTCACCACGCAGGGTTTCCCTTCCAAGCGAGGATCCCCGTGAAATGTGCCCTTGTAGGCATACCGGGAGGCCCCTTGAGCGAACCAGTCGTCCTCAAACTCCACCCACGCAGATGTGTATCCGATCACTTTGGAGGTGTTGCTTTGGTTACTACACATATTGCAAAGATTGCGATAAGTCTGAAATGAGAACATTTCAGCTCCGTGATAATTTCAGGTGTTTTTTCTACTTGTAGTTCAACAAACTGAATATCAGAAAACGTTTACAAATATTACAATTGCAGGATTTTGTGCTTCACGATGAAGACTATATTTTGACAATAACTGAATCATTTGTTGAAATTTTCGCTGAGAAAAATCCACCACTTTTTTTGTCTATTTTTTTATATAGGCCTATTGATGGAATGGAAGGACTTGGTGATAGTGGTGCAGCATAGGGACAGAATTGAATTAAAGCATGAAACTTCGCATGTTGGTTCTTCTTGCCATGACAAAAGTTTTCATAGGCATTTCATATCTGATCCCTGGTGACCTTTGAGGGGACAATCTCGAGCCTTGGTTCAATCGTCGGCAAAATCTTATGTTTTTCTTTATTTTGCACTCGATTTCTAGCGCACGACCTCGTATGCGAATACAGATAAGTGTAAGCGGGGCAAGTATGTGGAGTGTCCAATCACACCTTGGTAAATCCGGACGTCATCTAATTATTTGCAGCTATTCGCCTTTTGCGGACGTGACAGGAACCACAGTTTTTGTGCATTGGTGCCATGTGCAGAGACACACAACGTGTACGTGTATGGATTATGTACGGTGCAACGTTTCACTATGCAAGTTTCCACGCAACGATTGACCAATAAGAAAACATTTAAGGTCAGCTAAGGCTATTAACATAATGAGCACCACCCCCAAAACCTCACATGGACGATTGAACCAAGGCTCTCGATCGTCCCCAACTGATTTGCATATAAAAATAGTGGCCGCGTGAGGTCGCTGTTCGCGCTGTATTTTTACATGCATGTGCATAGCGCGTGAGGATATATGCCGACGATTGACCGCGTACGGGACGAATAACGACGAGAGCATTGACCAAGCTATCAGATATGTAGACATTTCATATTTGACCTCTGATGACCTTTGAGAGGTCAATGAACTTTGTGTACTCTGATTGCCGTTATTTATCATGTTTAATCTTCCAAATGCCATTTTTATGACTGAAGTCTAATTAGAGCAAAAGGAATGTATTTAAATAATTATTCTGCAACACGTCATAAAGTCAGACCCCAAAGAATTTTTTGCATGACCTCCAATCTCAATTTTCCTATTTATAAGGGCAGATGCAAACGTGAAAGAATATGAGCGGCACAGCGGACAAGCATCACTCTCTTACAGTGACCATTGGTCTTGGTAAAAAAGGTTAAAAACGTGGCTATCCAAGTCCAAGTGGATACAGCAGGGTGCAATAAGTACACAAGAGTTAATATTGCTTGACATATGTACATTTTCAAATACAAAACAGACCCAGATAATTCTACTCCAACCTCCATCATATTGCGTCTGCCAATAAAACAAGGAGAAATGAGGTCACAGGTCACCTAAAATTGTTTGTGGGCTCTGAATTTATAACATGACTGTAAATTAATAGGTGCAATAACCTTTCTTTGCACTATTGGCGCTTGGGTCACCCCCAAAAACCCGGCGTTGTGGAGAATAAATATGATAAATAACGGCAACTAAAATATACAAAGTTCATTGACCTTTCCAAGGGTATCTTTACGTCAAATATGAGGTCCCCACATCTGAAAATTCTTTTCATGGTACCAAGAGTCAAGCTTTAATCTTGGGTCATGAAAGAAAGGGGCATTTACAATTAGGAAAATCTTCTTTATATCCATATGTTGGCTATTGTTTTCCAAAGGTCATGACATTTCGTAAGGTGACCAGAGGTTGAATATAAAACGACATATATATGAAAATTCTATTTATAGCATGAACACCTTTTATTTAAATATGAATCCTGAAAAAAAGATGCAATTTAAAAAATAACTCTTACAGTTAGCTATATACATGTTTACAAATGCCATTGACATCTCAAAGGTCACCATTGGTCAGATATGAATGTTTTCACTTCTGATCGTTATTTTCATTGTATGACCTAGACTTGGGTCATTGGAAAGTAAACTTTTAAAGAACAAAAGTGAACTTTTAAAGAACAACAGTAATGAAAAGTTAATTCTAAGTTCATTGACCTCTTAAGGTCACCAGAGGTCAAATATGAAATGCCTCCATATCTAAAAAAAAAAATGTCATGGCATGAAGAACAGACTTGGGAAGTTTCATGCTTCTATCACTATTTGCACAATACTTTAGCATATTGTGGCCATACCGCACCACTATGAGTAAGTAACCAAAATAGAATTGATAAACAGATATTTTGCTCGTTGCCATGGTAACGGGCCATTATGTACGTGTTTGGCCATTTTGGGCGAATTTTGAGGTAGCAAATATTCATTTTTTGGCGTTATTTTCAAGGGTCATCAAGCCAAAATGCAAAATAATGTCACAAAAGTAACTATATCATATCAAAGTATCATCCTTACCCTTACAAAAAAAAACTTAGAATTACTTTTGAAAAATCACCTTTTTTTGGCCCTACTATACAGTAAGTTTTTACAACTAGCATTTTTACCCCATTATAAATCCTCAGAAAGAGCCACTTGCCAGGGCACTCAGAATAATGTTGGTGTCAATGTATACATACAAATACCTGACTGGGATAAATATGTAGACCAGTAATGTTTGTACCTGATATACAAACATAATACACGGAAAATACAGAAATTATAACAATAATTTTGATTAAACAAAGAGTTTAGACAACATATAGAACAATCACCTGTAGTGGTAGCAGCAATAGAACCAAGAATGTCATATTAAAGAGTAATGGTCAACAAATATTCCTAGCAAATCAGTTGTAGGAAAACTGGTCAAAACATTTGAAAATCAACAATGGGATCACAATGTGCTGTACCTTTCAGAAAACTCCCTTTCAGAAAACAAAAAACAAATACCGGCCTCATAGGGTTACAATCTGTACGCACTTGGTTATATATTAAAGGTGGGGGAGTTGATATTTTTAAATTACCACATTAACAAAACATTCCCATGTTTGTATACAAAAAAAAATTTAATTCATAAGAATACATTGAAACCGCTTGCCATGCAACAATGGACGCACAGTATAAGTGTGGCCATGTTGACTACTTCTGAAAGTTTGGAAAAAAACCTCAAAATGTCATGCTGATTAAAAAATTACGAAATTAGAGGGCATAGCAGCACCCACAACGATACTATTTTAGACTGACTCTAAAAAAGCCGGGTTATTTTGACCATCTCTCAGTTGGGGGAGGGGTCAGATTCCAACCCCCCCCCCCCTAAGATCTCGGCCATCGAGTGACGAAACTTGATACACGGCTTTTTTGCATAGATGCATAGAACAACTTATCATGAATATACCCAAGAAATTTACTGACTATAGGTCACAGGGTTTTGGAATGATGGTTAATTAATTATTCATATGCATGAATGGTAATTCTGCTCTGTGTACACTACGTATATGGGAAATTTCAGTTTTTACGGCGCAATGCTCGGGTCGCCAAAATTGTGTTTTTTGTTATTTTTAGCTGTTCCCAATTTCGATTGGGAACAGCTCTTGTTTTCGTTACAGTTTTTTTTTCCTTTTGTTTTAGCTGTTCCCAATTCCCAATTTCAATTGGGAACAGCTCTTGTTTTCGTTATTTTTTTTTTTTCCATTTTTTTTCTTTTTTTTTCTTTTTCCACTTTTCCCCATAGGTTTTGTACACGTTTTTATTCTACAAGCCACTTTGGCAATTATTTTAGATCAGATCAACTTTAAACTCTGAGGATGTATGCCGAAACTTTTCGTCATGCTGACGTCATCACGTGATTTATTATAGAATTTTGAGTATTTAATTTTTCCCATAGACTTTGTACACAGAAATTAAAAAAACAATGTCGATTTTCAGAGGGCATTTTCAACTCTTTGCCAGTAATTCATTTACACCAATCTTTGTCCTAGCAAAGACCCTATTAAATTCAAACAACACTGTGTAATGATGACGTCATGATGACGTCATCCGGTGTTTATTTATAGGCAATTAAATTGTGACACTTATAATATTTAAAAATGCATAAGAAATCAACCGTACGCGTCCGCAGCATTCTGTTGCCGGCAAGTAGTAGAGTAGGTCGAGGTCTTTATTTCATTCAGTGTGCGTGAAATCACGTGACCCTTGCTTCCGGTCGAAAAAGGCCAAAACCTGAAGTGGTTTATTATTTGAAAGTCGTAATAGATATGAACTTGCTTTTTAACGGTGTTAGTCTCTTGGCTGATAGTATTCTTCAAATCATCTACCGATGACGTCATGCAATTTTCGAGCGCCCTCTAGCGACAGGTTAAAAATTTGCAAAAATGTATTTTGAATAGATGTCTGTGGCGAAGTTTGTCGGAATCGCCTAAATATTGGTGTATATGATGACCTTAACCAGCTTAAGACGTGTGCGAAGTTTTAGGCGTATGACATCATCAGACCGGAAGTTATAATGAAAAGACTCTTTTTCCTTTGAAAATTCCTGAAAAATCAACCACGGCAGTTTTTATATTAGTTTTTACTTTAGTGGTCGATTTAATGGTAGGTCTAAAACACTTCGAAGCTTCGAGGCAATAAGCAAACTCGGACATGCCCTGCGCACGCTTAAAACTTCAGGTTGACAATACCTCTGCTTTAAAACATTCACAGGACGTCCACAATGTACATGTACATGCACGTACGTCGTACATATCGTTTGTCAGTCAGCCCGCAGCGCACGTGTTGCTTAGGTCGAATCCTGTCCACAGTGACCATTTTAGCCGATTTTCGGCTAACTTTGACTGATTTTATGTTCATGCACAGTCAGGGACGTATTATTGATAAAAACAAATCATAATGTGGAAAAGCCCTATGTTCTGTTGTAAACAGACATAGATCTCTACTTATATGTCTATTGGTTCAACAGACATTCAATATTGGGAACAGCTCTGTGGTTGTTCACAACCACAATTTCTAGTTTTTTTCTCTCTTTTTTTTTCTCCCACTTTTTCCCCCATAGGATAACACGTCTTTTCGTTCTACAACGCACTTTTGGACTCTTTACAAATCCGATCGACTTCAAACCTGGCACACACTCAGACCACCATCTGAAGAGAAGATGAATGCCGAAACTTGTTTTCGTCATTCTAACGTCATCACGTGTCAAGTGACGTCATCCTAAAAGAGCATACTTTAAGGCCCTATATCTACAGAACCGAAAGTCCGATTTGGTTCAAACTTGGTATGCATGTATTCCGGGACGTGTTATAGACTTTATATAGATTATTCAATTTTTGGACCTTTTACTCATATCCCATAAACGGAATGTAGTAAATTCGAAATTCTTTTTGTAACAGGTTTGTTAGGTCATAGATAGATGCACAAAATTTCGTAAAATGTGTGACGTCATGATGACGTCATCAAAAACGTGATTTTTTTTATTCACATATAAGGGTATTTCCGATTGTTATGAAACTTTGTGGGTAGGTAGGTAAAGATAACAACATTCGAAATCTGAGGTGACGTCATCATGAGGTCATCATTTGTTTTCTTATGAATTTTTCAAATTTTGATATTTTTTTTTCAAATTTTGCAAAAATTATATAAAATACGGTCTGATCGACTTCAACCCCAGCACACACTTATACAACCATCTGAAGATTCATGTCGAATCATGACGGCATCATGAGAACATCACGTGTCACATGACGTCATCCTAAAACTGCATAGTTTAAGTCACTATATCTAGAGAACCTGAGGTCCGATTGGGTTCAATTTCGGTATACATATATGCATACATTAAGGTCCTATATCTACAGAACCGGAGGTCCAATAGTGTTCAAACTTGGTATGCAATTTTTCCGGGACGTGTTATAAACACAAATTGCAATGACGGCACGATGACTTCATCATGCGATTTTATATAAATTATAAATTTTTTGGACCTTTTACTCAAATCTCATCAATGGAACATGGTAAATTCAAAATTCTTTTTTGTATTATGTTTGTTAGGTGAAAGATAGATGCACAAAATTTCACAAAATGTGTGAAGTCATCATGACGTCATCAAAAACGTGATTTTGTGATTCACATATAAGGGTATGTCCGATCGTTATGAACCTTGGTGGGTAGGCAGGTATAGATAAAAGCATTCAAAATCTGAAGTGATGTCATCATGTTTTCATCGTCTGATTTTTTATGAATTGTTCAAATTTTTATATTTTCTTCAATTTTTGCAAAAATTATATAAAATACGGTCTGATCGACTTCAAACCTGGAACACACTTAGACCACCATCTGAAGATTCAGGTCGAATCATGACGGCATCATGACGTCATCACGTGTCACCTGACATCATCCTAAAACTGCATAGTTTAAGTCACTATATCTAGAGAACTCGAGGTCCGATTGGGTTCAATTTTGGTATACATATATTCCAGGAAGCCTTATAGACAAAAATTGCAGTGACGTCACAATGACGTCATCATGTCATTTTATCTGAATTATTCAATTTTTGGACTTTTTACTCATATCTCATCAATGGAACGTGGTTAATTCGAAACCCTTTTTTGCAAAAGGTTTGTTAGGTCGTAGATAGAATTTCAAAAAATGTGTGCCGTCATCATGATGTCATGAAAAATGTTTTTTTTTTTTTTTTTTTTTTTTTACATAGGATGAACACTTTTTGTATAGAATTTGCATGTAAATGTTCATTCGACTTTTATGAAACTCATTTACGACAGTCATTAATTAAACGTTTGAAACAGCTCGGTGTTTGTCCACAAACACATTTATAGTTTTTTTTTCTAGGCGATCGTGGAAAAGTTGAAGGGGGGCGGGGCGGATACCGCCCGGCCTTTTTAGAGTTATTATGAACTCATCTGCCCGTAACTACATGCAGGGCCAACACAATTCAATCAAGCAAAAAAAAAAAAGCCGTTTTGAGTTTTCACTGCAGTGATACTTTTTAAAGTACGTGTATCTCAGTAGAAAGATATGAGTTATTAACGCTGTAAATCAACTGATCACTTCACTGTATTAAAAATAACACAAACGAAATGTTATTTTGTTCAATAACTTACAGGATTATGTACGGTATACACGTATGCATGTATCCATATAACCCCCGCGCGCTTTCCAGATATTTCAAAACCACTCCCATATTGTAAAAAAAAACATAGCCACACCTGCATAGTGCCTATAGATAATGGGAACTTCCCCGGGGCAATAATATATTTGTAACCTTAACAATAATACATATTAAATTCTTTGGGAGGGAAGGGGAGGAGAGGGGAGGGAGAGGAGGGGGAGCGGGAGTTGCTCATATGAGCACTTGTAGGAAAAGGGGGGCTGTGAAATGGCTGTTGGTGTAAATTATACAGGTTCACTTGAAAATGATATATTTATAAAAAATACACACAACAATCAAACTCTCAATTTGGTGACAAGGGAAGGGGCAGGGCCTAGCTGGGTGGGGAGGACTGGACATCATTTAACTATGCTCTTCAATTAGAGGACGATGGTCAGGGCCATTGCTTTTCGCTGTGGCTAGCAACAAACTACTTTTGCCGACGTGACAATGATTTTATCGACAAAGCCAAGTTATTGGCGGGGTGGGCTGTTTAAAGGAAGGCTGTGTAATTTCTAAAGTGCTCACTTGCAAATTATTCATTTAAATTTGTTTCGTTATGCAACATACAAGATCTAAATTTGGTGGCAAAAGGGAAGTGGGTGGGGCCTATCCGGATGGGGGGGACTATACGTCCTACTATTCATCCACTAGTCTAACAATGATACACAGTGTGATTCTGTTTGTTAAAATGTGCTAGATTCAAGAACACTTCCAATTGTACAAAATATTACTAAAAACAAAAAAAAAATTGAAAAAAACACTCTTTAAGGCTGTTTTGCAAATTACCATTTTGAGAGCTACTGCAGTAGCAAAGGATATACAATAACCAAAGATTTTCTCACCGGATATGAAAAGACCAATGTCTGAACTAATCATAGCCGAAGGGAAATTATTGTGAGTGCTCTGGCAAGTGGCCTTTTTGAGGGTAAGAAATGGGGTAAAATAATCAATAAAATAAAAAAAAAACATTTGTGATTTTTCAAAAGTGTTTCTATTTTTTTCTTGTAAGGGTAGGAATGATATAGGTATGATATGTCATTATATAGTAACTTTTGTGACATATAGTCACTTGCAAATTATTTATTAACATTTGTTTCGTTATGCAAATGTTAATAAAACATACAGGGTGAGTAAAAAAAAACACCCAAATGTCGGGACCATTGTTTTAGTGAAGTGATACATGTAGCACTTTCAAAATCTAGGATACGGAAGCCCAATTCATAAGCAAGAATCATTCGAATCACTTGTGTACTTTTCAAGTAACGGAATTTTAAACACAACCACCGTTTTAACGTTGTGTCCACGGATCACAAAAAGGTAAGCGTTTTTTCAGCAAAACGAAAACGAATCACATAGGGATGTGTGTGAATTGTTTTCGTTTTACTAAAAGATCGCTCACCTTTTGTCCCCAAGTCCTTTAATCTATGAACAAAATCAAATTTTTGAGCGTGGACACTTATATGAAGTATGAAGTATTTACACGAAATGATTGAGCAACACAATTTTAACTCGAGGCTCGCGTTTGTTGAATAACAAAGGCAGAGTGGTCAGGCAGACAACTATTTCATTAAACACTGCCCTGTTCAGTTATGAATACTATAATGTCAGAACAAAGGATCAAGAAATCTTACAAATTCCGGTACAACCGTTTATTTTGTTCAAAACATGTATCTTTTAGGATATGACAAATGTCATTATACATGTCAGTACATGTACAAGATGTTTCTGGTTTGATGACGTCATCAGTCAAAAAGTGGGAAGTGAATACTGATTTTGTTCGGAGAGAATATATTTAATTTTGAAGTTAAATGATATGTATGAAAATATAGGTGTATCAATCAACTACACTTAACCTTCGGTTTGATGACGTCACAGCCTTTGGGATCCAAAGGTCAACATTGTAACGGATACCATTTTGGCTACGATTATAGTTATAAGATAGTGATCAAATAATATAAAAAATACAATTGATCGTTTTCAAATTCTCCCAACAGTAACTTCCGGTCTGAAGACATCATGATTTTTAATAAACCTTGCAAAGTTATCTGTGGTTAATCAAAGAATATAATGGGCAGTTTTTTATAGTAAAATTTGAACGGATGGTTTTCCAATATAAAAAACTGTCTTGCACTCCTAACTTAACACTTCCATAATTTATGTGTATTTCGTAAAATGCTTCTACTTTTGAATTTGATACCTGATTCTCAGTTCTCACCAGGTTTGATCATAATCCCGTAAATCGCTTGGAAGAAAATTGGTTCGTTTTGATTTGGAGGTTTCTGTCTGTATTTTAAATTTACCTAAATTTGACCTCCCAGTAAACACAGAAGTAAAGATCAAGCGAGTTAACGTACTGATTACAACATGTGAACATGATTGATCAGTTTGTTCAAGAATTTTAGGTGAAAGAAGTTGGTTAGTTTCTTCACGTAAATCGCTTGTACTTTTACACCCGATGACGTTATTATGACGTTAGAGTATTATGAACTCGGGATGAAAGTCTATATATGTTGAAAGTTACAAATTCATAATTGTTGTCAAGAAAACAAAGGGAAAAAAGAAAGAAAGAAACTTGAGATAGGCGTTTGTTGAATTGAATTTCCTGACATTTTCATAGAAAACTGCCCAATTTACTTGTGAATGTGTATAGAAAATGTGTTTTTTGGGGTATGATACATTTCAGTATACATTTAATGTTATGATAGTTTCTGATTTAATGTGTCATAAGTTAAAGTGCGAGAAATGATCATTTCAAAATGAAAACCAAATTAACCGTCTTCGATGTACCGCTACAAGGCGCCCTTTCGGGTTATGACGTGATTGTACATTTGTGTGTGTGTTGGACATTCCATACTTAACACTTTCCTAAACTATATGTATGTGGTAGAATGCCTCACTTTTCTAACTTAATTAAATGTTCAATGCAATTCCGGTAACACCGAAAATAAAGGTCAAACGACCTTGTGTCCGGGAATTAAATGTTTGCCTGAGGCTATGTGTAACTGATCACAACCAATTAGAATGGACTCAATTCTTTTGAAAGATTATATTAAAAGTAAATGTCTTCACATTTTGACCCTAAATCGCCTGTAATTTGATAAAGATAAATGATGACGTACGATGACGACACAATTTTGTCAAATATCCGGATCAAGGTGCAAGTTTATACCAGGTTTAAACATTATCCCTTGAATCGTTTGGAAGAAAATAGGTTCGTTTTGATTTTAAGAATTCCGTCTATATTTTATCTCACCCAGCTCTGACCTTTCAGAAGGCCCGGATGTACAGGTGCAGCTACCTTACGTAAAAGAAGTTAACAAATTAGTTATCTTTCTGATTGCATAATATCATGAAAATCATTTATTATTTTGTTGAAGAGTTATAGGTGAAAGAGGCTGGTCACTCTTTTAACTAAAATCGCTTGTATTTGATACCTGACGACGTTATCATGCTGTCAGAGTAATATGCACCACAAGGTTTATGTTCAAAAAAAGTTTATAACAAAAACGGATTGGGAGAAAACGTGCGGAGAGTTATTGTCCGAAAAAATCTTAAATGGTGATAGGGTCGTGCCCGATAACCCAACAACGATTTAACAGAACAATTCTAAACAAAGGTCGGGTTGCGCCTGACCAGTCAAACTTTGTAATGGTTTTGTCCGAAAACTAATAATAAATCAGTATAATTGACACGTATTAAGGACCATGGGGCATTCAGAGGTTCAGAAATCACCGAGGAAAAAAACACAGATTTCTGTCCTCGGTTATTTATTACCTTAACTAATACTAAATACATACCTGGCAACATAAGCAATAAGGCCACTAAATTTACATTACATGCATATTTTAGGGACCTGCTGAAATAACTATACACAACTCTTAGCTACTAGAAGCTACACTGAAACACTGACTCAAGCATTGACCAAGTTTTATCTAAAACAATACATTTATACAGCATTAATTTTGTCACGAAATCTAACTGTGACAAATAATTCGGCGTCAGGGGTTATGAATGGTTGATTACAAAAACTGTATTACTTAGCAATACATGTACATGTACACAAGCATCACATGAAACAGGCACTGCATTACTATACTACATTAACATTTTGGTCGAGTATCTCAAATTCTAGTGGTGTGTTGAAATACCTCCAAAATCAGCATAACCAAGAACCAATGATGAATTGCTTTGATGCGGAAGCCATAATTATATACCATGAGAAGTATAGGAAGTAATGAGCCAGTTACTTTTATGCCACACCGGTTTCTTGCACATTTCCTTATACTCGACTGAAAATGCAGCTCCTGGTATGTCAAGGTAATGTGTCCTTCACTCTGCGGTTTTACTGTTTTATTAATAACTGCTGTAAAGGTGTTTCATCCGAGTTGAATGAACATGTACTTGAGTATTCTATACATGTTGGTCTAAGTGTCCATCCGATTAAAAAAACGTTTTTCATGACGTCATGGTGACGTCACACATTGTCTAAAACACTTCAGGAAATACCTGCACACTGAGTTAGAACCCAATCAGACCACAGGTGTTCTAGATATAGAGACTTAAACTATGCAGTTTTATGATGACGTCATGTGACATGTGATGACGTCATGATGACGTCATGGTTCGGCCTGAATCTTCAGATGGTGGTCTAATAAGTTTCTGCCAGTTGGAAGTCGTTTGGCCCGCATTTTATAAAAGTTTTGCAAAATATGAAGAAAATATCAAAATTTGCAAAAAAAATCGGATGATGAGGTCATGATGACGTCACTTAACATTTTGGAATGCTTACATCTATACCTACCTAACCACCAAGTTTCTCCACAATCGGACATACCCTTATATGTGATTTAAAAAAATCACGTTTTTGATGACGTCATGATGACGTCACAAATTTAGCGATTTTTTTGCATCTTTATTTTGCCTAACAAACCTTTTAAAAAAGAATTTCGAATTTACCATGCTTTCTTCCGCCTCGACTTAATACTGTACGGCTGTTTGCGGAAGTGTGTGTGGGGCGTACATACATGCACACAAAGCACACGCAATGGTCGTTGGGGCTAACGGTATAGTACAACTAGTGATTGTGTCGCGGTGTGCGGTAGCGGGAACAAGCTCGTATGGGAACAAGCTGATAGCATTGGTCAAGGCTAGGTTTGAAGTCAATTGAATTTGAAAAAGTCCAAATGTGTTATCCTATGTGTTATCCTATGGGGAAAAAGTTGAAGAAAAAATAAATGTGTTCGATGAGCTGGCGTTTTAGTAATAACTGCCATAACGGAGTTTTGTCCAAGTTGAAAGTACATGTACATAAGAATTCTTTACGTTGTGGTCTAAGTGCCAATCTAATGTAAAAAAACACCTATTTTATGATGTCATGGTGACATAACACATTTTTCAAAAAATGTTCTATCTATATACGACCTAAAAAACCTTTTGCAAAACGAATACGAATTTACCACACTCCGTTTATGATTAATGGGTAAAAGGTCAAAAAATTGAATAATTTACATAAAATCACATAAAGACACGTCCCAGAATACCTTCATAAGAAGTTTGACGTCATTATTCGGCCTGAATTTTTCAAATGACCTTATGATGCCGTCTTGAGTCGGCATACATCTTCAGATGGTCTGATAGTGTGCAAGGTTTGAAGTCAATCGAATTTGAAAAAAGTCTAAATGTTATCCTATGTTTTATTCTATGGATACACCGAAACAGCTTATAAAATAACACTAGAAATGTGTTTGTGGACAAACACTGAGCTGTTTCGACCGTTTTATTAATAACTACCGTAAAGGAGTTCATCCAAGTCGATTGAGTATGTACATGCGTATGCTATACATGGTCTATCTATCTATCTATCTATCTATCTATTTATCTATCTATCTATCTATCTATCTATCTATCTATCTATCTATCTATCTATCTATCTATCTATCTATCTATCTATCTATCAGGCTACGTCCATCCACTGTCGAATGAAGCCCTCCTCATGACGTTTCCAATCACTTCTGTTTCTGGCTGTCCTAGTCCAAGTTGTTCCCATATATGTATTTATATCAAAAATTGAATAATTCACATATAATCACATGATGACGTCAGCGTCATATCACTGCAATTTCCGTCTATAACACTTCCTGGAATACCTGCGTATTGATTTTGAACCCATACCGACCTCTGGTTCTCTAGATATAGGGACTTAACATATGCAGTTTTAAGATGACGTCAATTGACATGTGATGACGTCATGATGACGTCATGATTCGGCCTGAATCTTCATACGGTGGTCTAAGTGTGAGCCAGGTTTGAAGCCGATTGGACAGTATTTAATATTAATTTGTTTTTTTAATTTAGACAAAATATTTAAATTTGAAAAGTTCATAAAAATCAGATGATGAAATTATGATGTCACTTCAGATTTTGAAAGCTTTTATCTATACCTACCTACCTACCCACCAAATTTTATAACAATCGGACATGCTCTTATATGTGAATCGAGAAATCACGTGTTTGATGACGTCATGATGACTTCACACATTTTACAAAATTATATGCATCTATCTTTCACCTAACAAACCTGTTACAAAAAGAATATCGAATTTACCATGTTCTATTTATCAGATATGAGTAAAAGATCCAAAAATTGAATAATTCATATCAAATCACATGATGACGTCATCGTGACGTCACTGCCATTTTTGTCTATAACACGTATCGGAATACATGCATGCAAAGTTTGAACCAAATCGAAATTTCGGTTCTGTAGATATAGGGACTTAAAGTATGCACTTTAAGGATGACGTCACGTGACACGTGATGACGACATGATGACGTCATGATCCGGCATATATCTTTAGACGGTAGTCTAAGTGTGTGCCAGGTTTGAAGTCGATCGGATTTGAAAAAAAAGTCCAAAAGTGCCTTGCAGAACGAAAACACGTGTTTTCCTATGGGGAAAAAAATTTTTAAAAGCGAGAAAAAAACTAGAGATCTGTGTTTGTTTGCAACAGAACATAGGGCTTTTCCGCATACTGCTTCTTTTTTAATCAATAACACGTCCGGGACTCTGCATGTAAACGTTTCAAAGGACATTTATACGGTACACATTTTCTTATTTAGCATGTAGCGTCTGTGAGATATATTATCCTCAAAAGAAATAAATCCATATGAAATCAGACGTGTCGGACTACCTTCGTACGCAATTTTGACCCATTTGGACTGATAGTTTTCTCAATATGAGACTATAAAAATGCTTCTTTATGATAGTGCCACATGCCCTGCGATGACGTCATCTTGATAATACTTGTCAATGCACATTTTTGCATAGTATTTTTGGATTGTACCAAGCTTGAAGTCAATCCAATGAAAGGAAGTTTAAATTTCGAAAGTGGAATGAAATTGTAAATATTTAAAAAAAATATATAAAAAAATATGCGACGACTCATAGTGACGTCATTTCGGATTGTGCATACCAGTACCAGTACATCTAGCTATCCACCAAGTTTCATGACAATCAAACCTTCCCTCATATGTACTTCAAACACATGCATTTTTGATGACGTCATGATGACGTCACACATTTTTAGAAATTTTGTACATTTACCTATTACCTTACAAACATAATACAAAAAGTATTTTGAATTTTCCATGTTGCGTTTAAGAGATAAGTCCAAAAGTCAAAAAATCATATAAAATCGCACGATGACGTCATCATGATGTCAACTAATTTTTTACATATAACACATCCCGGTATACCTACATACCAATCGGACTTATAGTTCTCTAGATATAGGGTCTTAAAGTTTGCACCATTGTGATGACATTACGTGACCTATGGTGACGTCATGATGACGTAACGCTTCGGGACACAACTATGCTGTAAGGACTATGCCTATGTTGACTTTAAATGATGTATGACAAAGATTAAGGCCAAAAGTGGCGTTGAGGAAAAAAAATGTACAAAGTCAATGGGGTTTAAGCGACCAAAAAAAGAAGAGGAAAAAGAAGAAAGAAAAATATTAACAAAAAGGACGGCTTTTTCGCTTCTATGCGGAAAAGCCAAAAATAATAAAAACAAGAGTTGTTTCGGTGTACACCGAAACAGCTTCAATAACAAAAACAAGACTTGTTTTGGTATGTACACCAAAACAGCTCCAAAAATAACTGCCGTAAAGATATTTCATTCACGTCGAATGAACATGTACATGTGTATTCTTAACAAAATTGTCCATCCTATGTAAACAACATTTTTCATGACGTCATGATGACGCCATACATTTTTTGAAATTTTCTGTATCTATCTACGACCAAACAAACCTCACATGATTACGTCATCGTGACGTCACTGCAAATTTGGTCTTTAACACTTCCTGGAATATCAGCATACCGAATTCGAACTAAATCGGACCTCCGGTTCTCTAGATATAGGAAGTTAAACTATGCAGTTTTAGGATGACGTCACGTGACACGTGATGACGTCATGATGACGTCATGATTCGGCCTGAATCTTAAGATGGCGGTCTAAGTGTGTGCAAGGTTTGAAGTTGATCGGTTGGTATTTTATCTAATTTTTGCAAAATTTGAAAAATTCATTAAAATCAGATGATGACGTCATAATTTATGTCACTTCAGATTTTAAATGCTTTCATCTATACCTACCTACCCACCAAGTTCGCTCACACATTTTATGAAATTTTGTGCATCTATCTTTCACCTTAATAATATGTTACAAAATTAACGGTGTGTACACCGAAAGAGCTAAAAACAAGAGCTGTCTGGGTGTGTATACCCATTCAGCTAATAAACATTGTGGGCAACACTAACCGTACAAGAATCTCCAAATTTCCAATTGTTATCATTTATTCCGGGACACACTTCCGGAACCCCTGAATAGGAACATTAACGTACACAGTTTGCAGCATTTGTAATCATTTTTAGTTCATTGCATAATTATTCATTTCTTAAGAAAATCACCCAGAATAAAGCCTTTTTTAAATTTGTGCAGCATATAAATTAACAGAAACTACCTGACATGGAAAATAAGTGTCGTGCCAAAAATGACCTTTGACTTCCAAAAGTCTAAAATACATGCAACTTACGGATTAATACCAGTTCAGTATACTTAAAAGAGAAAACAAAAAATTAGATGAAAATTATATGACAACAGAAATTGAAATAGACGAACAAGATTTGTTGAGGGTTTGCAAACTGTGTGAATAAATTTAATTACTCACTCGTATTTACGAAAAAAGAAAAATATATTATTGGCCGTTGATAGGATTGCGCCCCAAGTTGCTTAAGCATGGCCCAGTAGATCTAAAATCCATCGGCTACAGGCAGGTAAATATTTGCAACGATATTCATTCTCGTTCTCACGCAAGTAAGTAGACCTGAAATAAGCGTGCACGAATAAAGAGACACGCAATGACAATGCCGGGTACTATGAGAGGTCGTAAATAAAATTCGTTTTTACCCATTTCAAAGTAATTTTTCCTCAACTGTACTTATACAAAACTAAGATAAAATGTCAACATAAATGTTTATTGGGGTGATTACGGTTAGAAATCATTCTGCCAACAATTATAGCAGGTGAAAGAACAACCCTATAGGCTATATGTATAACATGCCTATCAGCGGGCCGCACAAGGGTTCAGAAATCTGAGCCGCTAACCTTTTTATCTAGCTCCAATACAAATGTATTTGGCTGGTGCCCTTGGTTTTATATTTCAACAAATCGTGTAAAACCTGGACTTTGCGATCTTTCAAAATGTGATCTATTACCAACTCAGACTGGAGTAAAGTTTACATGCCATGGGTCGATTAGTTATTTACAACAATACAGATTAATTGTCTTGACCTAACCGGTATCAGGCAAAAAAAAAATCGGTCTCTGGTCAGAGCGAAGTTCCGGAATTGATGCGGCGACGCGTTTTTTTTTTTTTTTTAAGCTTGAATTGTACAGACAAGGTGGGTACTTTGCTTTTTTGTGCCCTCGTTATGCATTGGTGTTCTCCATAAGTTGCCTTGGTGTCCTTTATCATTTGCCTTGGTGCAATTTCCCCATTCCTTGGTGCTCCTTGGTACAAAAAGGAGGTGCGGCAAGAGAGGGCGCTGTTGTAGCTTCCGCGTTAATTTGAAGAAGAAAAAAGTTGATGCGCATGGTTAAAATCGACGCGCGCGCTGACCTCAGACCAGAGTATTTTTTTTTGCCTAATACTAACCTACACATTTTGGAAGAATAAACGTTACATAGGAATAAAGCGTTGTTTTAATTAATCAGACTGTTGCAATGCAATGCAATGGTCTTTACTTTAATTAAATATTGTCACCAAACCCTAAATCAAAATGTAGAACTTGTATTTCAATTTTAATCTAACAGTATTTCGCAAAACATTATGTCTTGTTGGATCAAATAAAAGCCTATTTAAGGAATATTACCAGATGCATTTCGATTTAGGGCAGTTTAGGTGTTTGTAACAAGAGGCTGAAGTATAATTCCCAAAATATTTAAGACATTGTGTACACAATCGATACATTCTTTAAATTAAAATGGAGTAACCCATTCATACAAAGTATCTAACTTTCTGGTAGAAATTTAAAGTATGTTTTTGTAATTGTATGGCTTTTGATTTTTTGCCAATGGGCCACAGGGAGAGGAACACAGGGAAGTTGGAAACTGTTAAACGATTTGAATATTCTTCAATCACCGAAACTGTTCAACAAGTCGTCGAGGTACTTTGTTAAATGTCTAAATACATTTGTAGAGATTTTCAGTTACATGTTATGGTATAATTATCAGTGAAAAAAATCATGGATCTGACGGAGTGAATCTGCTTTCAGTGTAAAACGGGTATGCCCGTTTTATGCCCTTTTCACAAAACAAGTTCAGTATGTGAAAAAGAAATGTTTGAAACAACGGCAACAACAGGTGAAATATGTGTTCGTTTTAATTTTTCATTTGCTCGAGCCTGACGGATTTACTTTTTGACTGCTCCAAGCCTGACATTGTTTTGTATTTTTTCGAGTTGTTTTTGGGGGACGCCACAATTGAGTACCTGAAGAGTGGGCATTAAATACTTGGCACCTCTGGTGCGAATTTCCTCGAGGACTTCCTCAAGTTCCTTCCTTTCACCTGTTTTACAATCACGAATCTCAGGTTCCTTGAGACCCTTACACAATGCGTTGCATGTGTGATTGCCAAAAAATGTCAGGATACCACATATCCCCAAATCACTGGGGCCGTAATGTTGCAATGGTGGGAGGCCATTGTGAACAGATGGGTCTGTCAGCTTGTAGCTTGTGTCACTGCGCACCCCTTGCAGATCGCAAACCAGACATTCGCCGTCTGATTTATCGTAAGTGAAATGGCTAAACGCAGCTGGCGTGGCCATTTCTGCAGGGTTTGCAATCCAAACGTTACTTGAGAATTTTTTATATTCTCCTTCAAGGTACCTCTCGATCGCAATGGTAACTGTTTTAGGAATATTTTTTTCCTGACCATATGGAACAAAACCAAGAAAATCAGAGGCAACACGGGGATCCACAACGACGAATTCAGGTTTAAGAAACTCTATTGGTCTGCTCGTTTGAAACTTTTTGTTAAACAACTGCGCCATCTCATGAGCTTTGAGGTAGGCACGGTTGTCAGCTTTCCAGACATACTCATTTACGTCTAAAGAGAAAGGCTCCTTGTTGACTTTAACGACGCACTGCTTGCCGTCTACACGAGGATCTCCATGAAATGTGCCCCGGTAAACCCGTCGAAATTCACCAACAGCGAACACGGTCTTTTCAAAATCAACGTACGTATTCGTATATTCACGCACTTCAGCGCGGTTGCTTTGGGAAGCACCCATGATCTCTTAGATCGAAGTAAATCTGAAAAGAGAACCGAAAACACAGGCTCTCTGAATATGACTAAATTATGGCCATAATATTACTTACTTGACGAACGTTCTTTTGTAGATTGACAGGGGAAGGAAAACCTTGCAAAAGAGGTGAGAGTGAAGAGGTTTAGAGTTAAGGATGGGAGTGACAAAACAATTCCATAAAGGTATGCACAAGAGCAATGCTCTGTTTTATATTACTGTAGTAACTACTTTTAACTTTATGATGACCACGTGTTTATGCACACTGTTGAATTGTCGGGAGTGCACGTCCTGACACTACCCTAAATGACTTTGACGTGAAATTGAGTCATCTTTACATGCTTTCTGCGGATGGGAAAAAAAACCCCAAGGTGGACAAAGCCCGATAATAGGGAGGTTTCGCAGGCGAACGGATACGCTTACACTTAAGCCCCTGTCACACTTTCGCGTATCCTAATTCCTTATGAGTTTCTTATCAAAAATTTTCAATACGCAGCCGTACGCTCAGAACGTCGATTTAAAAAAAAAAATACTATGACTTATGTGCGACGCACATCTAGCGTACAAGTACCGAATTCAGCGCATCCATTGCGAATGAGATGCATATGGGTTGTGTATGCAGTGCACAACATTATTTTTCGGGCTGCGAATAGGTCAGTTTGCAGTGCGCATGCCTAGCGTATTCCGGACGCACCCGACTTATGCCGACCGCAAGCTTAACGCACTTTTGAGCGTATTCCCGCCGCATTTCCACCGCTCGCCGTTCAGCGTGCGTTGCATCTGCGCTGCAAGTACGCTATGTATACGTCCAATACAGGCGGCTCATATGCTGACGGGGTGCGTCACGAACACATAGCGTACTCGTAACGCACTCGACTGATGCGGGACCGATGCGCTGCGTATTTATAACTTATGACCTGCGTAACAGCGTACGCAGCGTAGTTTTGTGCATGCCCAAAACTATCCTGCGTACTCGGCCGTACCATGCGTATATCTGCGTACATAAAACATACACAAAACGATAGAGATGCATATGAGGTGCGTATTGTGCGTACGATTGCGTATCAAAAAAAAGTCAATGGGCAACTCATAAGGAATTAGGATACGCAGAAGTGTGACAGGGCCCTTACATTTAGCTATCCGTTTACGTTTTTTTACTTACGTGTAGCGAGCGAGATATGCATGCGTCTACACGTTTAGCGGATAGTGAGTGGCGTATAACGTCATACGTGCAGACGACACGCATATCTAGCTCGCTACACGTAAGTAAAAAACGAATACAGATAGTTAAACGTAAGTGTAAGCGTATCCGTTCGCTTGCGAAACCTCCCTTAAGCCCCTGTCACACTTTTGCGTATCCCAATTCCTTATGAGTTCCTTATCAAACATTTTTAATACGCAGTCGTACGATCAAAAACGTCGAATTTTTTTGAATACTTTGACTTAAGTGCGACGCACATCCAGCGAACAAGTAACGAATTCAGCGCATCCACTGCGTATGAGATGCGTATGAGTTGCGTATGCAGTGCGCAAGTTCGCTATCTGTGCGCTTCTCATAAGTACAATAAGCTGCCCGCTCACAGGACGAGCGGTACCAATTCGTGCAATACGTCGGCATTCGATTTATTCGATTTGAGTTCGTTCAGCGTGCGTTGTATCTGCGCTGCAAGTGCGCTATGTATACGTCCAATATAGGAGGTCAGCGGTATTACCGCGTATGAACGGCTTATCCCCCATGAACATATAGCGTACTCGTACCGCGCTCGACCGATGCGCTGCGTATTTATAACTTATGACCTGCGTACAAGCGGACGCAGCGTAGTTTTGTGCATGCCCAAAACTATCCAGCGTATTAAGCGGCCTTTCCATAAGTGCGTTTTTCGGTCCATTTTAAATCCGTTGCGTATACGATGCGTTTTGCGCAAGTCGTTTGTCTTTCCATCAGTGCGTTTTTCTGCGTCCGTACAATGTGCGTTTTGTGGCCATAGCAACAATTAAAATGGCGACTCAACCGAAACCTGGCATTTTGACTCTTTCGATGACATTCGTTCAGCGCGCGCTCTATCTACAGCGAATTTGCACTGATCAAAGGTTATGGAACATGCGCATTATTGTCCGTAAACATTTTGGCATCCGTTAAAATCGCTCTGTGTAGCGATTGTGACGGACGTCAATAACGGACACGCAACGCATGAGTGTATATGGAAAGGAGCTTATGTTTTTTCTGTGTTTCGATTCATCATTTCGGTAAAAACTCAACGTATACGCATCGTATACGCAACGGGCACAAAACGGACACAAAACGGACCGAAAAACGCACTTATGGAAAGGCAGCTTTAGGCTGTACCATGCGTATGCCTGCGTACATAAAACTTACACAAAACGATAAAGATGCATATGAGGTGCGTATTGTGCGTACGACTGCGTATGAAAAAAAAATGTCAATGCGCAACTCATAAGGAATCAGGATACGCAGAAGTGTGACAGGGCCCTAATCAGTTAAGTAAAGGATAATACATGAAGAGTGCGACATTCGTGAGTAAGAATGCGTTACATAGCTTGTGCGGACATTATTTTATTTTCTAGTAAAGAAAAACCTGTGTGAAAACAAATAATTTTACTCACACTGTAAAAACTCTTTCAACCCATTTTTTTTTTAAACTATGATTTCTTTGATTGTTTCTCTTCATTTTCCGAAGAATACACTTAACTTCAAAATGCCTCTCAACCTTTTCCAGAGAGGGGGAAACCTTGTCCGGACGTGGGCACATTTACACAACGTATCTGAAAAGAGGTTTATGTGGACATCTTTTGTGGAGATTTGAATGTAACCCTTTTACATTCTAACACACGAACGGTGCGCCACCAAGTGCGTGTATCAATATCCTACTGAGCACCCTCCATGAATTCTTTATTATTGCTTCGTAGGATGGGTTGCCATATTATCGCGGTACTTATCAAGTTTCTCGCTCGGAATAGAGATTGCCCACTAACCTTCCTAAATTGTCCTGTCTTTTGTGTTGTATAACTATTCCTTTTCAAATTGATGTTAAAAAAATCTGACCGAAGTGTGGTTTATTCCGTGTACGATGCCTATGAAAATAGGAGTGTGCGAACGGAGGTGGACTTATGTTTAATCATGAAAAAAAAACACCAATAATTACCTCTCAACATGAAAACTTTGTAAATCAGTTAATTTAAATCATCCGAGACAAAACCGGTAGTCGTCAAGCTGCCACAGTAGCCTATAAAGGCTAACGAGATGAGCTATGGATTTAAACATCTCTGGTTCGAATCAGACTACAACACTCGGAAAAAATATCGCTTTTTTTGTTTTAAAGATGAAAGTTATGTAAAGGTTTCTGCGAGTAACCGATAATGAACTGTGTGGAGTGCTGTGGCCTCGTGGTTCAGGGCACTTGATTTGTGGTCTGCAGATTGTGGGTTCGAGTCCAGTCTGCGGTCATGGTGAGTGTGCCCTTGGGCAAGGCACTTTATCACTCATTGCTTCACCAGGAGTAAATGGATACCTGTGAGGGCAGATATGGTTATTGTGACTGAATTAGCTCCCTTGCGCCTAACAGGCTGCATCGAGCTGTATACTCCCCAGGGAGCTGAAATGGTATTTGGAGTGTTAAATTGGCCCAGTGATTAGGGGTAGTAATAACGTAATTACCCCTCCGCAGAGTGACCTGCGTACCTTTGGGACGCAGGTGACGTCATTTTTTTGAAGAAAAAAAAAATAATTCAGGGCCAATAAAGAGGCCTTTTCACACTGTCCAAAATCTCCGGGTTGGAACCGGTTCCAACCCCGAGATTTTTTTCAACCCTTTTCCCACTTCTAAACTTTCAACCCGGTTCCGACCGGGTAGCGTGCTCTAGCCGGATCGAAATCAACCCTGGGAGGGACCATCAAATCAGCTGGTTCAATGAACTTTGCTGCCAGGCCTTCACCCGAGCCGTATACAAATCTGTCCACCAGGTCTCTTGAAACATATGGTAAACACCTGTCACTCGTCACTCGTCACCTGTCACCCAACACCAACCCCCCCCCCCCCCTCATAGCCACAAACTGCAGACACTAGTCAATTATCTTTGAAGTGCCCTGTCTGGCAACTGCCTGGAGAGGGTCTGGCACATGTTTTTGTGTTGTTTTGACATGGATAGGGTCTTGCGTAGTGGGGGGGGGGGGTACCTGCGTACAAAGGGTACGCAGGTGGCTCCATCTGATACACATTTCTTGTAAACGCTGCGCAGGGTAAAACGCTTTGATCTCAGTTAAAAGCGCTATATAGGTTACACCTCTATGTTCCGACACCCCTACATTACGGACATACTCTCGCAAAATGTGGTCTGAAAGCTTTCTATACAAAAACCTCGTTGGCTTGGGGTTTTGTACGTAAACCTTATCAGTCAGCCGATCACGCTCAATTGACTTCGGCCAAACCGCAGTCCCATCATAAGAAATAAGTTAACAATGTTAACCGGACCATTTTTTCCAAGAGTGTGTCTCTAATGTATGTTCCGACTGCACATATTCCCATTCCTAACCCTAACCCTAACCCTAACCCTAACCCTAACCGGGAGTAACACAATCTAAGTTGTCGGAACATAGGGGTGTCGGAACATAGAGCAGTCACCGCTATATAAAAGCCCGTTATTATTACCTTTATTATATAACCGACATACATATCCTTGTCATTTGATTGGTGGAACTCACATCATGGGACATTTGTTATTACTCCCATTCACGCTGGGTCTCAAAAAGTACTATCCGCCCATGTGGACTGGAAAATACTATTGAACAGTTAGGGAGCGTCTCATAAGTTGGAACGCTCGGAACGTTCTCATTGGAACGGCGTGTTCCCGAACTGGAACGCTCCGGCGTTCCACTGGGAACACGGGACCGTTCCGTTGGAACGGCAAAATTCCTTTGCGAGAACGGTCCAGCGGAACGGTCGGGAACACGCGTTCTATTGCGCGTTCCAGCGGAACGTTCCCAGCAAATCGCGTATACCATGGCCCAGTTTCGAATATTTGGCCATTTTGCGTCAGGAAAAATGGCGTCGCGATCTCCGGCAAACCGTGCGTCACTGAACGGTAGGTTTTGCCTGTTTTTGAGGATTTATATGTAATATTTGGACGTGATTGTGAAATTTATGTGATGGTTTGGGTAAAAAGTTTGACACAAGGTACGAGTGAGCGTTAATGCGGATGGAATCTTGGTAAATCTAATGATGTAAATATCGTTTCTGTGGTGACATGTCGGTAGCCCCGAACCTACCATCACATGCAATCGCTACGCTGTGGTGAGTGTGTATTCACGTCAAAGTATGCTTGCGCAAGAACAATATTTCTTTAAATAATACTTTGATAATGCATACTAGATTAAGGGAATCTCCTCAAAAAGTCGTAGATAGAGGAGGGGTGAGGGGATTTCGAAATATGTTAAGTGAATTTCTGTTAAATATTATAATCGATTACGAAACGCAGTGGCTATTGTTACGGCAGATGTGAAGTTCTTCGGTGAAATTTCGCCCTGAACTTTTACATGGCTAAGGTGATTGTGTTTTGTCGTTTACAATTGATACAGGGCGCATGTTTGTAGAATGCATGCAAGGACAAAAATTGTCTTGGACACTACGTGATAGGTTTACTGAAATTACCCAAGAAAAATAGCGTAGAAGGAGTGCGGGATTTTGAATTAAAAACAAATCATTTCCAAACAAGAATTATAGTCTTCATCTCGAAAACAGCCCAGCTGATTAGTGTACTTGAGGGCCTGAATGTTTTGGCATGGTACTATGCTATGCTTTTACGAAATAAAAAAAGGATAAAAGCGGAGCTTACTATTGACGATATAATTTTTGTCAGACAAAAATCTGCGTTGGAGCATAAACTCTGACTCTGGGTCCTGCTGCACGGACGTACTCACGTACGTATACCCAAGCGCGAATACCCATCCGTGCAGCGTTCCGCCGGGAACACGGTGTTCCCTCCCCGTTCCAGCTGGACCGCAGATCGGTGCGTTCCATTCATTGCGCGGAACGCACCCGCGTTCCATTGGGAACGCGGCACGTTCCCATTGGAACGCCTGGCGTTCCTACGGAACGTTCCATTGGACCGCGAACGTTCCCGACTTATGAGACGCTCCCTTGGGATCATTCTTTTTCCAAGACGCGGTATTTGTGTGCAAAGGCTATCCGCTCCCTTCACAAGTACCCTCTCAACGGCAAAGAGAGTACAGTTGGGGGTGACTGACCGACGCCATCTTGCCTGACTGCAATTCATTTGCTGCAAAGCGCGACCCCTGCGTGTTCATAGAACAGATCCCCTAGTGTACGTGCGTCACACACAAGGAACGGTGCGCGTCAACCGGTGAAATGTACCGCCCATGGGACGTCGTTGCTAAGTTAAAGGGCGCCCTCTTTTGGTAGCGCACAGCGCTCATGGAAATAGAATAAAAAAACTAGATCGGCAGCGCGTGCATACGTGCCACAGACTGTGCACACATTTTCCCGTTCTGTCATGGACGCTCTACACGCAGCGATGCGTGGGGCAAAACGTGCGTTACGCGCACCTAAATTCCCGTAGGTTTGTTCACAAACGTGTATTTTTATGCCCATAAAAGTAACCTTTTTTACCAGTAGTATTTATGTCTCCGACAAAACTCAAAATGCATTATCAAGCTGGATAGTCACCTTGAAATTTGCTTTATTTTCCCCAAAAAGTTATTGTTTTCGTTTGAAAATGGTTGTGCGCGCTGCTAAAAATATCCAGTGAAATATCATGCTTATCTGATAAAACTGTATATGAAACATTTTTAAAACAATAAAAAGGAATGTAAAACCTGCTTTAAATTACCGCTTAGTTGTTATTAAAATTGTAAAATGTGATAATGGAGGATTTTAGAGATTTGAGTTACACTATACCATTATCCTGTTTGGATCAGAAAAATGTACTTGCATAACATTGTATGTGTATGACTGTTTTTGACTATAATATTGCCCCTGAAATCTTGAAGATGCGTTTGGAGAATGGAATTAAATTACACTCCTATAGTGTTCATTCTGAATGCATTGGCTGATTCAAACCTTGTGGGATGATGGGTTGATGGGTCAGATGATGGGTGTGTTAACCGCTAAGAGCGGTAGCGTGACCAGGCTGGGGGGGGGGGGGGGGGAATTGGTAGATTGCAACATCATGATGGAGATATTAAAAGTGAAATCGGAAACGATATTTTAGCGAAATCGGGACGGTGAAAAACCACGGCTACTCATAGGGAAACGAGTTGGGTAAACTGTACGATTTTTTGGGGGGAGGTTAAATCTGTTAACTCCTCAAGTTTATTTTCATGTGCTCTACCCATGTTCAATAATGTGAGATTCTTGCACCTTCTTGAAGATATTTGAGGTGCTGGATACGCCACTAGTGGAGAGCACAATAAAACAAATGTATTTGTTCTAATTGTTTCTGGTGAAGAGCTGGGGCGTGCATCCCCCAGTGTCCAACAGTACAAATGTATTCGATAACGGCGTATGTCATGCCCATAGGAAGGAATGGCGAAAAAATGTTCTTGGTGTTGTTCATAGAAAAAAAAAAAACTGCCGTGAATTTAAATTTAAGGACAACGCAACAACTATGGAAAAAAGAAGTTAGAAGTAATCATCATTCTGTAATTAGATGGAAGCTAGGGGCTATATACATGTACTCTGTTTCGATTCTGAAGCAAATAGCACTTAAACAATGGATGCAGGGTGTTTTTTTTTATTAAACGCGCACCAGCATTTTGAATCGGAAAATGAATGCGAGGAATAAAATGGACCAAACTTTGAAATGAACATGTAGCTTGGTACCCCATTTTGAACTTTGATGAGGAAATAACTACTACAGGTCAAACATTTTACTTTTACGGACATAAAACTGTTCCTTGCCATACAAACCTACGGAAATAAAGGTGCGCGTAACACAGTTTTTGCCCCACGCGCTACAAAATGGCGCCGCCCATGGCAGAACGCGCGTCTGTGCGCACTGGCGATCAAGTCTTTTTATTCTATATCTATGGCAAAGGCATGCTTGTGTGCGCGTTCAGCGTTGCGCGTGGCGCGTATTGAGCCAAAGAGCCAGCGCTACAGAGTGGTTAAAATATTTTCGTAAAGGGGTGGTTGGGAAGAGAGAAATTCATTTCCCATCAATTTTGTATTAAAATAAAAGTTCCCCCACTGAGAATATATCTCTTTTTGTTGACAGTTTTCTCAAGCCTCTAGTGCCACAGATTCCATCATATATTCATGACACTCCTGATTTCCTCCGTAAAATCTCAGGTATTCAGAACCAGGTCCCCAACACAGCTATCATCGGTACTTTTGATGTGTCCTCTTTGTACACCAACATTCCCCAAGATGAAGGGATTGCTGCCTGCTCTTCAGCTTTGGCTAAGAGCAGTCACACCTCACGCCCACTTCTGATAGTGTACTCCCCATGAACCATGTTCTAACTAAAAACAATTTTTCGTACATGGGTAAGAATTTCCTACAGGTACATGGCACTGCTATGGGTACACGGATGGCACCATCAATGGCCTGCCTATTCATGAGCCAACTTGAACAGCGCATGCTGGCGTCAGCCCCGTGCCGTGCCGTCCCTGGGTCTGGTGGCGCTATATTGATGACATCTTTTTCATCTGGACCAGTGATGAATCTAGCCTCACAGCATTCATTAATCACATCAATTCCTTCCATAGGACCATCAAATTCACAACCGAATACTCAACCAAGGATACCCACTTTCTGGATGTCAAGGTTCTAAAGACGGATGATGGTTTGATCACACTCTCTTTGTTAGACCCACAGATAAACACCAATATCTCCACTCAACCAGCTGTCATCCCCGACACTGCAAAACCAGCATAGCCTACAGTCAGGCCCTCAGACTCTGTCGAATCTGTTCTAATGATTCTGATTTTATCCACCACTCGCAGGAACTTAAGAAACACCTCGTCTCCCGGGGTCATAGCTCCCTGGCAGTCCATCGAGCAATCCAGAAAGTCAAGGCTCGCTCCAGGGAGTCAGTACCTTCAAAAACACCTGTGCAACAACAGAGTTCCAAGGAGAAAGTTCCCTTTGTTGTCACTTTCCACCCCTCACTTCCCCCCATTCGTACAATAACCAGTTCTAACCATCATATTCTTCACACATCAGATCGACTTCAACGTGCTGTACAAGAAGAACCCAGAGTTGCCTACAGACGGACACCCAGTCTCAGGGATCTTATTGTCCGGGCAGAAGTCCCCCCCCCCCCCTTTAATGATAATGTTAACCCCCCTTTGCCACAGGGAACTTTCAGGTGTCCCAACACCTCCAATGCATCGCCTGTAGACAACACATCACAGAATCTGACTCCTTCACCAGCCATACCGGTGGTACCACCCATAGAACAAGGGGTTATGTCACCTGCACCACCACTAATCTAATCTATTTAATATCTTGTAAAGTTTGTGGTGTTCAATATATAGGTGAAACGAGAACTACACTCATATACGTTTCTACGGCCACAGATCCACAGTCAACACCCATAAGCTGGATACACCCGTAGGACATCATTTCAATTTTCCTAATCACTCAATTTTTGACATGATTTTACAGGGCATTGAGGCACTAGGAAACCACAGAGAGATTGTTCGTCTGAGTAGAGAGAAATTATGGATAAGACGTCTCCAGACATTCAACCCCATGGTCTGAACATCCAAGAAGGAAATGACTAATAACTTTTTATCTTCGCCTTCTACTTTTCACCACAGATAAGCCCCCCCCCCTCCAGTCTGCCTCATTCACCAATTAACTACCTTTCTCTCCCTCTCCCCATCATTGACTTTGTCCTTTGTGTTCCCCCTCTTGTGGTCAACCATCCCCTTTCCCCCCATTCCCTCCCTTTTGTTACCCTCCTTTCTGTTCAGCCACCTGCTTTCTCTGTCTATTTTCCTCTGCATCATCTATTTCCACTTGACTGCTTTTGTTACATCAGTAATGTATACATGTACCTGTTTATGTTTATAGTCTTGTCACTTAGCCTTCGAGAAAGACTCTGCTAGGGTCGAAACGTCAGACCACTAACTATTTTTGTGAAAATAAAAGTTTAAATATATCAAATGACGAGGATCTATATGTCAGTTATATAAACAAATATTGAGTGGCTTTAAATTGTGAAATGGAAGGAATATCATCGCTCGGTAAAGTCTGAACCTTTCCAGTTCACTCGGCTTCGCCTTGTGAAATGGAAAAGTCCAGATTTTACCATGGAATAAAATCCTCCACTCAGTATTTGTATATTAAAGGCCGCTGGCAGTGCACTATGGGAGTACGCGCGCATGTCAACAACGTTTGCTCCGCTCAGTATTGTGCGAGACAGACGAGTGATTCATCGATAAAATGGCTAATTTCAGGCATGATTTAATTTTTGATTGAAATTGTATTTGCGATCTGGTTATTGCATGATAAATACGCGTTGACAGTTGACAGATTGACAGTTGCCGTGTATACAACGATGCAGTGAATTGATAAGTGCGCTTACATGCAGGGCAGACTAACTCAACAGTGTATGTGCATTATTGTATGCATACTTGTATGGATGTGATGATGTATTTGTGTGAATGTATACACGTACACACGCTGTACTTAAGAAAGAGGAACCCCAGGACTCCCGCGTCGCAATCGTTTAACAAAGGTTGAACAAATGTAAGTTGGTCCAAGCGTCACCCACCCACCGAGTTTGAGCGCCGTGCGACTTTCCACTTCCGAGAATAAGTCTGGCCAAACATCCAACATCCAAACATCCAAACCAGCAAAAGTCAAGCATTCAAAGATCAAAACTTCCAAACAGAGACTTGCGTGTTATATATGTTCATGGACGTAACGTCACATGGAATAGGCCAGGCGAACAGGCTTATAAATAACAACTGGTACGTTTTGCAAAACTATTCAAAATGATGGACAAGCAAGACTCTTCAAACTGATTGAATGACAGAAATGTTTTAAATGACGGTCAGGTAAATAAAAAAAAGGCCACCGTCGATTTTCCGGGGATTTGTTCGTAAAATACGGTGCACGCAAAAAGTGAAAGTATTTGCAGAATTCGTCACACGCTAAATGGCGCGCAATGCTCCATTCGTGCAAAAAATCCAATAGACAATCAAAAAAAGTTTGGAACAGCCCTGTGGTTGTTCAGTTACAACCACATCTAGTTGGCTTTTTCGCAATTTTGCGAAAAAGGCATTCTTTTTGTCTTGATTTGTTTTGGCTTTATCGGAATTTTGTGAAAAAGCCTTTGTTTTTGCTCTCATTTTTTTTTAGCTGTTTCGGTGTACACACGCGAAACAGCTCTTGTTTCAGCTCTTGTTTCTCCTCCGCAAAGTTGCGGAAAAGCCTTTGTTTCTCTACGAATTTATGTTTTTTCTAGCAAACACTTTTGGCATAAAACCAAAGTCATATGACATCAAAACTTAACATAGTCACAGAACATATAGCAAAGGTCGTTCGCGAAGATAGACGCAATGATGACGTCGTCATGGGTCAGGTGACGTCGCCTTAAAGGTGCATACTTTAGGGCCCTATATCGCCAGAATGGTAAGTCCCATTTGGTTCATATTTGGCATGTAGATGGACCGGGATGTGTTATAGGTCAAAATTGAGGTGACGTCACGATGACGTCATCGTGTGATTTTATAATAATTTTTGAAGTTTTAGACCTTCAAGCCATATCTTATCAACGGAAGATGGTAAATTCAAAATTCTTTTTGCAATGGGTTTGTTGGGTAATATATACTTGGATAAAAAAGTGAAAAGTGCATGACGTCATGATGACGTCATCAAAATGCGATTCTTTATTTCACATATAACAGTATGTCTGATCGTCTTGAAACTTGGTTGGTAGGTAGATACTGTTACTAGTATGCAAAATCTGAAGTGACGTTATGATGACGTCATCACCTGATTTGTTTTTAATTCTTAATTCTTTTACTGTTTCTTCCTCTTGCAAAATTTTACATGAAATGGGATCATATTAACTTTAAACTAGGCGTATTACAAGGCCCTTAGGTAAAGTTGGTCCTAAACAAGTGATATCATAATGACGTCGTCATTAGTCATGTTACGTCGTATTAAAGATTATAATTTAAATAATTGATATCTGTAGTTTAAGCATGCCAATTCGGTTGAAACTTGGCAAATATACAGTTACGTGTATATATGTAAATCAAAACTTCATGAACAGTGTACAGGGTGCGTGTACGTACATGTATGTACATGCATTCACTGAGAGGGCCATGTGGCAGTGCAAAACCAGTGGGCGCGTAGTCTTGGGCCCAAGTCTCTAGAAAGCATGGAATTAAAAAGTACTAAGCGGAAAAGCCCTGTGTTCTGTTTGTAAACAGACACACATCTCTAGTTTTTTTTTTCTCTTCTATTTTTCAGACTTTTTTCTCATAGGATAACACGTGTTTTCGTTCTACAAGTCACTTTTGGCTTTTTTTTCAAATCCGATCGACTTCAAACCTGGCACATTCTCAGATTCACATATAAGGGTATGTTCGATCGTTAAGAAACTTGGTGGGTAGGTAGGTATAGATAACAGCATCCAAAATCTGAAGTGACGTCATCATGACGTCATTATCTGATTTTTTATGAACTTTTCAAATTTTACTATTTTCTGGAAATTTTGGAAAAATTATATGAATTACGGTCCGATCGACTTCAAACCTGACACACACTTACTCTAAGGCCCTATATCTACAGAACCGGAGGTCCAATTAGGTTCAAACTTAGTATGCAAGTATTCCGGGACCTGTTATAGACACAAATTGCAGTGATGTCATGATGACGGCATCGTGTGATTTTATATAAATTATGCAATTTTTGGACCTTTTACTCAAATCTCATCAATGGAACCTGGTAAATTCAAAATTCTTTTGTAACATGTTTGTTGTAACATGTTTGTTAGGTGTTCATCATGACGTCATCAAAACGGTGATTTTGTGATTCACATATAAGGGTATGTCCGATCGTTATGAGACTTGGTGGGTAGGTAGGTATAGATAGATAAAAGTATTCATAATCTGAAGTGACGTCATGAAAATGGTAATAGATATGAACTTGCTTTCAACAGTGTTAGTCTCTTGGCTAAAAGTATTCTTCAAATCATCTACCAATGACGTCATGCAATCTTCGAGCGCCCTCTGGCAACAGGTTGAAAATTTGCAAAAATGTATTTTGAATAGATGTCTGTGGCAAAGTTTGTCGGAATCGCCTGAATATTGTTGTATATGATGACCTTGACCCACTTAAGACGTGTGCGAAGTTTTAGGCGAATGACATCATCAGACCGGAAGTTATAATAAAAAGACCCTTTTTCATTTAAAAATTCCTGAAAAATCAACCATGGCAGTTTTTATGGTACCGTTTACTTTAATTGTCGATTGAAGGGTAGGTCTAAAACATTTCAAAGCTTCGAGGGAATAAGCAAACTCGGACATGCCCTGCGCACGCTTAAAACTTCAGGTTGACAATACCTCTGCTCTAAAACATGCACAGAACGTCTATAAGTACATACACGTACGTTACGCACATACATCATATGTCAGTCAGCCTGCAGAGCACGTGTTGCTGAGGTCAAATCCTGTCCACATCACAGTGACCTTTTCAGCCGATTTTCTTAGACAGATTTTAAGTTCATGCATGCGCATATAGTCAGGGACGTATAATAAAAAATCATAATGCCGAAAAGCCCTATGTTACGTATTTAAAAGGTGAAGTTTTTCTGCAGTGGGATTTTCCGCAAGTCTTTTCCTATACAACACTGACATATCTTACTGAGTAGTTCTGAACTTGAGCCGAGAATTACTATGAGAAGGAAAAAGAAATCGTATTTTTTTGCGCTGTCATTCGATTGAACATATTCTTAAGGGTCAGAATATCAAGTAATATTTCATAAAAATGTTTCAGGCTAAAGGGAAATTACAAATTTAAAGGTGCAATTTTTCTGCAATGGGATTTTTTTAGCCCGTTAACTTTGTACACGTGCTAGCCCATTGACTTTGCACACGTTTTCAAGCCACCATTTCTATAACTTAGCGATCTGGGATCGTCATCAATGTTATAGCCAAGGAAGACCCTCATACAAAAATTATGCCAAGACTATGACGTCGTGACGTCGTCATCACCTAATTTCTTTTTTTGATTTTTGAAAATGTAGGTGCATATTATGAAGTCCTATATCTACAGGACTGTAAGTCTGATTGGGTTGAAACTTGGTATGTGGCTAGACCGGGATGTGTTTTAGGTAAAAAAAAATAGGTGACGCCATGATGACGTCATCCGGAGATTTTACATGAATATTTGAAGTTTTTGACCTATTAGCCATATTTCATGAACGTAACATGCAAAATTCAAAATTCTTTGTGTATTTGGTCTGTTAGGTAAAAGGTATTTGCACAAAAATTTGAAAAAAATTGCTGACATCATTATGACGTCATAAAAATGCGATTTTTCAAAATACATATCAGGAAAGGTCTGACTGTCATGAAACTTAGTGGGTAGGTAAATAATGGTACTAGTATACACAGTTATTCTGCTTCCACAAATTGCACACTTTCTTTCATCGGATTGACATTAAACTTGGTTCAAACCAGAATCACATTCAAACCAAAATCACATTTTCGACTCTTTGCCAGTAATTCATTTACACCACTCTTTGTCCAAGCAAAGACCCTAATTCAAACAACTTTGTGTAATGATGACGTCATGATGACGTCATCCGGTGTTCATTTATAGGCAATTACATTGTGACAATTTTAATATTTAAAAATTCATGAGAAATCAACCGCACGCGTCCGCAGCATTCTGTTGCGTAGGTTCAGGTCTTTATTTCATTCAGTGTGCGTGAAATCACGTGAACCTTGCTTCCGGTCAAAAAAGGCCAAAACCGGAAGTGGCTTATTATTTGAAAGTGGTAATAGATATGAACTTGCTTTTAACGGTGTTAGTCTCTTGGATGATAGTTTTCTTTAAATCATCTACCGATGACGTCATGCAATCTTCGAGCACGATTCAATTTTTAAAGCCTTATAACTATTGAACTATTTGACCAATTGATCTCAAATTTGGTAGGTATACAGAAAGGGAAGTGTTATCGTTGAAAATTGATATGTCAAGGTCACATAACCTTCACTTTTGGTTTGGAAGTGGCAATTTTAGACCCCTATATCATATCTCATGAATTATTAATCTGATTGGGTTGAAACTTCACATTGATAGAAAGCTATATTGACAGATAATTTTATTGCATTATTATTACTGTGCACTTAATTATTGTCATGTTATTTAAGTCATGAATATTTTATGAGGCAATCTTTACAGTCCTATTACTATAGAACCATTTGACCGATTGATCTCAAACCTGGCAGGTACCGGTATACAGACTGAGAAGTGTTACAGATAAATATTGGTATGTCTGGGTCATGTGACCTCTACTTCCGGTGTTACCGGAATTGTTAATTGAAGACCCTTATTAGCATATCTAATGAATAAGAAATTTAATTGGGTTAACACCTTATATTAGTATTAAGCAACATTGAAGGATAAATATGTGGCATTATTAGTATTAGGCAGTTTTATGTTTTCATGTTATGACGTCATGAATATTTAATGAGGCAATCTTTATAGTCCTTTAGCTTTGAAACTGTTCGAATGATTGATTTCAAACTTGGTAAATATTATAGGTAGGGAAGTGTTATTAATGAAAATGTATATGTCAAGGTCTCGTGACCCTTAATTCCGGTTTTTACCGGAAGTGCAATTATGTAAGATATTAATTTCAATTTTAAAAGTTAGAGATTTTTGAAAAAAATCATTACATTATTTTCTACTATCCAATAGACAATCAAAAACAAGATTGGTACAGCTCTGTGGTGTTCAGTAACAACCACATCTAGTTTTTTTTAGCTGTTTCGGTGTACACACCGAAACAGCTCTTATTTTTGTAATTTTTTTACTCTTTTTTTGTGTGTGCTGTTTCGGCACTTTTGCCGAAACAGCCTTTGTTTTCGTTAAGATTTTTATTTTTTTCTCCTTTTTTCCCCTTCTTTTTCAGCCATTTCCCATAGCATTTGTACACGTTTTTACAGTGGAAGGCACTTTGGACACTAAAATCAATCCGATTGACTTTATACTCGGCACACACTTAGACCAGCATCTGAAGATGTGCCCCGAAGATTGACGTCATGGTGAGGTCATCGACTAATTATTATAGAATTTTGAATATTTAATTTTTCCCATAGACTTTGTACACGGAAATAAAAAAAAAATTGTCGATTTTCAACGGGCATTTTTGACTCTTTGCCAGTAATTCATTTGCACCAATCTTTGTCCAAGCAAAGACCCTAATTCAAACAACATTGTGTAATGATGACGTCATGATGACGTCATCCGGTGTGTATTTATAGGCAATTAAATTGTGACACTTTTAATATTTAAAAATGCATAAGAAATGAACCGTACGCTTCCGCAGCATTATGTTACCGGCAAGTGGTAGAGGAGGTTCAGGTCTTTATTTCATTCAGTGTGCGTGTAATCACGTGACCCTTGCTTCCGGTCGAAAAAGGCCAAAAACGGAAGTGGCTTTTTATTTGAAATTGGTAATAGATATGAACTTGCTTTTAACGGTGTTAGTCTCTTGGCTAAAAGTATTCTTCAAATCATCTACCAATAACGTCATGCAATCTTCGAGCGCCCTCTAGCGACAGGTTGAAAATTTGCAAAAATGTATTTTGAATAGAAGTCTGTGGCGAAGTTTGTCGGAATCGCCTAAATATTGGTGTATATGATGACCTTGACCCACTTAACACGTGTGCGAAGTTTTAGGCGAATGACGTCATCAGACCGGAAGTTATAATAAAAAGACCCTTTTTCATTTGAAAATATCTGAAAAATCAACCATGGCAGTTTTTATGTTAGTTTTACTTAAATTGTCGATATAAGGGTAGGTCTAAAACATTTCAAAGATTCGAGGCAATAAGCAAACTCGGACATGCCCTCCGCACGCTTAAAACTTCAGGTTGACAATACCTCTGCTCTTAAACATGCACAGAACGTCTATATGTACATACACGTACGTTCGCACATTCATCGTATGTCAGTCAGCCTGCAGAGCACGTGTTGCCGAGGTCAAATCCTGTCCACAGTGACCGTTTTAGCCGATTTTCGGCTAATTTGACAGATTTTATGTTCATGCATGCACATAGTCAGGGACGTATATTCAATAATCATAATGCCGAAACAGCCCTATGTTTGTCCACAAACATATGTCTAGTTTACACGTGTTTTCGTTCTACAACGCATTTTTGGACTTTTTTCAAATCCGATCGACTTCAAACCTGGCCCACACTTAGACCACCATCTGAAAATGTATGCCGAAACTTTTCGTCACGTGACGTCATCCTAAAAGAGCATACTTTAAGGCCCTATATAAAAATAATATCAGTGGATATTACTGGTGCTCAAGGTGCTACATCAATATTACCCCTGCTCACTGGGCACATGAAACATTCCGAATACCATTTCAGCTCCCTGGGGAGTATACAGCTCGATGCAGCCTGTTAGGCGCAAGGAAGCTAATTCAATCACAATAACCATCTCTGCCCTCACAGGTACCCATTTACTACTGGGTGGAGAGAAGCAATGAGTGACAACGTGCCTTGCCCAAGAGCACACGCACCATGACCCGGCCAGGACTCGAACCCACAACCTGCAGCTTTACCCGCAAGCCACGAATCAGTACCCTTAACCACGAGGCCACAGTACTCCACAGAACCGGAAGTCCGATTTGGTTCAAACTTGGTATGCAAGTATTCCGGGACGTGTTATAGACAAAAATTGCAGTGACGTCATGATGACGTCATCGTGTGATTTTATTTAAATAATTAAATTAAATGGACGTTTTACTAATATCTCATAAACGGAATGTGATAAATTCGAAATTCTTTTTGTAACAGGTTTGTTAGGTCATAGATAGATGCACAAAATTTCGTTAAATGTGATTTTTTGATACACATAACAAGAGTATGCCCGATCGTTATGACACTTGGTGGGTAGGTAAGTATAGATAACAGCATTCAAAATCTGAAGTGACGTCATCATGACGTCATCATCTGATTTTTTTATGAATTTTACAAATTGTAATATTTTCTTCAAATTTTGCAAAAATTATATAACAGACGGTCCGATCAACTTCAAACCTGGAACACACTTAGACCACCATCTGAAGATTCAGGTCGAATCATGACGGCATCATGACGTCATCACGTGTCTCTTGACATCATCCTAAATCTGCATAGTTTAAGTCACTATATCTAGAGAACCCGAAGTCCGATTGGGTTAATTCTCGGTATACATATATTCGAGGAAGAGTTATAGACAAAAAGTGACGTCACGATGACGTCATCAAGTGATTTTGCATGAATTATCCAATTGTTGGACCTTTTACTCATATTTTATCAATGGAACGTGGTTAATTCATAAGATGGACATTTTTGTATAGAATATGCATATACATGTTCATCCGACCTGGATGATACTCATTTACGGCAGTCATTAATAAAACGGTCGAAACAGCTCAGTGTTTGTCCACAAACACATTTCTAGTTTTTCTCTTTTATTGTTTTATTAACTTTTTTTCTCATAGGATAACACGTGTTTTCGTTCTACAAGTCACTATTGGCTTTTTTTCAAATCCGATCGACTTCAAACCTGGCACACACTTAGAACACCATCTGAAGATGTCACGTGACATCTAAAAGAGCATAATGTAAGGCCCTGTATCTACAGAACTGGAAGTCCAATTTGTTCAAACTTGGTATGCAAGTATTCCATGACGTGTTATAGACGAAAATTGCAGTGACGTCATGATGACGTCATCGTGTGATTTTATATAAATTATTCAATTTTAGGACCTTTTACTCATATCTCCTAAAGAGAATGTGGTAAAATCGAAATTCTTTTTGTAACAGGTTTATTAGATCATAGATAGATGCACAAAATTTCGTTAAATGTGTGACATCATCATGACGTCATCAAAGACGTGATTTTGTGATTCACATATAAGAGTATGTCCGATCGTTATGAAACTTGGTGGGTAGGTAGGTATAGATAACAGCATTCAAAATCTGAAGTGACGTCATCATGACGTCATCATCTGATTTTTAATGATTTTTTTCAAATTTTAATATTTTCTCCAAATTTTGTAAAAAATATATAAATAACGGTCTGATCGACTTCAAACCTGGCACACACTTATATACAACCGTCTTAAGATGTACGCCGAATCACCCGTCACATGACGTCATCCTGAAAGTGCATAATTTAAGGCCCTATATCTACAGAACCGAAGGTCACATTGGGTTCAAGCTTGGTATGCAAGTATTCAGGGACGTGTTAGAGACAAAAAATTCAGTGACGTCATCATGTTGTTTTTTTATAAATTATGCAATTTTTGGACCTTTTACTCAAATATCATCAATGGAACATGGACAATTCAAAATTCTTTTTGTAACATGTTTGTCAGGTGAAAGATAGATGCACAAAATTTCATAAAATGTGGGACGTCATTATGACATCATCAAAAACGTGATTCTGAGATTAACATATAAGGGTATGTCCGATCGTTATGAAACTTGGTGGGTAGGTAGGTAGTCCCTATATATAAAAGCATTCAAAATCTGAAGTGACGTCATCATGAGGTCATCGTCTGATTTTTTGATGAATTTGTCAAATTTTAATATTTTCTTCAAATTTTGCGAAAACAAATTTAAAATACGATCCGATCGACCGCAGAGAACCCGATGTCCGATTGGGTTCAATGTCAGTATGCAGATATTCAAGGAAGTATTATGGACAAAAATTGCAGTGACGTCACGATGATGTCATCATGTGAATTATTCAATTCGAAATTATTTTTTGCAAAAGGTTTGCTAGGTAATAGATAGATACAGACAATTTCAAAAAATGTGTGCCGCCATTATGACGTCATGAATTTTTTTTTTTTTTTTTAGCATAGAATGGACACTTTTTGTATAGAATACGCATGTACATGTTCACTCGACCTGGATGAAACTACTTTACGGCAGTCATTAATAAAACGGTCGAAACAGCTCAGTGTTTGTCCACAAACACTTTTCTAGTTTTTCTTATTTTTCCACTTTTGTCATATATGTTTTGCACACATTTTTCTTCTACCCATACACTTTGGCACTTTTGTAAATGCAATCGACTTCAGACTCGGTACACAATTATACCATCACCCACAGTGGTCCTAAAAGTAATTCGTGATCGTGACGTCATCAGGTGTCCGGTTACGTCACATTAAAGATGCATTTTTCTCCATAGGTTTCGTAAACGTTTTAAAACACACCACTTTGGCAGTTTCGTAAATACGATGTACTTTATACTTGGTACGCACTTAGACCATCACCCACAAATGGTCCAAGAAGAAATTTGTGATCGTGACGTCATCAGGTGTCAGGTTACGTCACATTAAACATGGATTTTTCCCTATTGGTTTTGTACCACTTCTGGTTTCAGTTTATTTCGGGTTTTCACAAGATAGCTTTAACCCACCCGACCCACAATCGCATCCGCAAAATCCATGGAAAACCCACCTGAAGTCAGTTTCGGTTTTCGCGTCGTGTCGGTTTTTGGTCGGGTTTGCAAAACATTAACTTGTACATATAGTGCAAAACTTTGGGCCTAGTGGGTTTTTTTTGTTTTTTGTTTGTTTATTTGTTTGGTATTTTTTTAGCTGAAATTGCCTGCACGAAAGGCACAGCTTAGAAATACCCTCTCAAATGACATGGAAACCAAAGCACTTGACATTGATGTTTAAGTGTGCAGTACTGAATATATTGTGAACACTATTGTAAACAAATAAATAAAAGCTTGTTGAATTTACAAAGAAAAACTTGCCGTGTTTTTTTTTTTTACCCTAATGTACATTACACTTAAGTAGCACAGCACCGCCTTAAGATGGTGGGCAGTGAGATATGTGTATTGTAAGTTCTGGTTCATTTAGTAGGGAAGCAGGGTGGCTAAATTATGCTAAATGCACTTCAAAAATCTGTCAGATACATCAAAAATCTGCCAAATTCCCCCTAGTTACTCGAAATACATAATAAACACTTAAAATCACATGCAGATATGTAGTATTGCCTTAATGAAGGTTCAGATTACATTATAAACAATCAATAGCCACATAAAGATGTTATGAAATGTCTTAATTTCAGGCAAAACGAGGTTGCGTCAGGACGAAAACCGGAATCTTAGCACGTAGACCAGCCGTCCTGTCCATTAACATTCACAGGCTCTTTTGTGGAACAAGTGACAGAAAAGGGACATTTCCTGCAATTGCGGTTTGTGAAAACTGAGGGAAAGTACATGTAGACAACGTGTATAGCTTACTGTTAGGTTATACATGTAATGTGATTTTTGTTTTAATTCTTTGGGCCCTTTGCCTTGCAAAGTTTTGTATTTTACATTCCTTAGCTGGCTTCCAACATCAGTTTGGTTACGTTTCTGCTTTCCACCTCAGATGTTCGAAACATTGGACATACAGGTATTGACATGTCCAAATGGCATCAGAAAGACAACCAATTGTCAGTGTGTTGGTTTTTCATCGCCTCATTTGAGGTTATATCCAGCACGTCCAACATCAACCAAAATGCTCGTAAAATTCACAGACATTTGTTTGATTCCATTTGTCGACAACACAAATGTAAATGTCGAGTTCACAAAAAGAATTGAGCAACAGATACGCATGAAAGTTACACGATTTTCGGTGAAATATAATAAATCTACTTGTGGTGGGAAAAAGAAACAGCTCTTTTTGACATGGTTAGACAGTGTCAGTGACTGGCCATTTAAGATTTTGTATCCCGAATTTACCCGAGACAAACTTGTTAGGGAAATCCTCATTCAAAAAAGTTGCCCGACTTGAGGCCGGCTTTGTAGGCAAACATCAAGCAAAACTTCGTGTAAAGATCAGTGGGGATGGAACACAGGTCGGCAAGTATATTCACTTTGTAAACATAACAGCCGTGTTTTTGGATGATGAGAAAAATGTGAATTCCCCATACGGCAATTATGCCATTGCAATATTGAATGACGAAGAGAAATATGTCTGCCTCGCAAACCACTTGGCCGACATAATTAGAGACATCGAGTCGTTCACTCAAATCACCTACGAAGGAGTAACCTATTCGATATAGTATTATCTTTAATTTTGTAAAATTGTGACGAACATTTTTTAAATTGAAAAATTATCTATGTTTGACGTACCGCTAGAGGGCACCCTTTCCGATAATGACGTCATTGTGCACGTTTGTTTGACATGCTTCACTTATTATTTGTATAATATATATGACTTTAGTATAATTTACATTCCGTGTTTAAGATATTCAATTTTAACTGCACTTCCGGTATCACTGTAAGTAAAGGTCAAACGGCTGTGTGTCCGGGAAGCGGTGTTTTTATTTGCAGCACGCATTGTCAATGGATCATGATTATTCAGCTGGTTCGATGTTTATTTGTAAAAAACAGTATTTATATCACTCAGTCATGCATGTACATTAGAGCATTTCAAAGTCGAGCTGCCACAGTGGCCTAGTGGAGTAAACTGTAAATCGCAAGATCTGTGGTTCGAACCCATGCCCGTTTTCATCAGATTTTTTTGTTGGTTGGGCTATATTTCATCATCCACACAGTGTGATAAATATTGTTGTTAAGGTGCGTGATCTGATGAGTTAAAAGACGATGTATGCTGCAGAAAAAAAACCAGGTCCGGGAAACAAAAATATTGCACGAGGCAATGTCTAACTAATCACAAAGAATGAGAATGAGTTAACCCTAAAGGGGCCAAGGGGGGGGGGGCGGAATCCGCCCCCCCCCCCTCAACATTTTCCGTGATAGCCTCTAAAAAATGTTTTTTCGCGACCCGAGCTGTTATGACTTTTTAGCCTCGACCTTTGCGCATCTTTTTGATACCAAAAACATAAAAATCGGACCACGGTAGCAAAAAAATTTCCGGCGCTACGCGCCGTGAAAAATAAATTTTCGCATATACGTCGTGTACACAGAGCAGAATTGCCATTCGTACATATGAATAATTAATTAGCCATAATTCAAAACCCTTTGACCTATAGTCATGAAATTTCTTGGGTATGTTTAGGAAGAGTTGCTCTATGCATGTGCCGAGTTTCAAAATTGTTCGTCACTCGATTGCCGAAAACTTAGGGGGAATCCGCCCCCCCCCCCCCGGCTGAGAGATCGTCAAAATAACCCGGCCCCTTTAGGGTTAAGATTCAAAAATATTTTTATACTTTCGAAACCCTCCACAACATTGTCGTTTCTTCGGATCAGGGTTCAAGTTCCTGAGAAGGTTATATCATCTCCCCTTGAATAGTTTGGAAAAAAGTAGATTCGTTTGAATTTTGAGGCTCTTGTCTGTATTTTAAATTCACCTACATTTGGCCTTCCGGAAGACCCCGAAGTAAAGGTCAAGCGAGTTTATGTACACAACAAAAGGTCTATCAATCAATGGTCTATCTGGTAGCAAAGTATGAACATGATTGATTACTTTTTTCAAAAGTTGTAGTAAGAAGAAGATGGTCCCTGTTTTTAACGAAAATCGCTTGTAATTTGACACCTGATGGCGTCATTATGACGTCAGAGTAACATTTACCTCTCGGCATCAGGGTCAATAAATTATGTTCAAAGTTACCGATCATACCATGAATTGTTTAGGACAAAACCCGCGGAGAATTATTGTCCGGAAAACAGAAGAAGAAACAAACAAAGAAAGATAAACCAAAGGTGTACAAAAAGATTAACCAAAGGTTAACCAAAGGTGTACAAAATCCATCTAGTGGTGCAGATAGAGGGAGTTTTTTGGGGGTGGGGCTGGGAGTTGCTCACTTTGATGATAAGAGCATGGCATTTGGCTCACAATCAGAGTATGTCTTAAGAAAGATATCTGGTTATAGGTCCATTGCAAATTTGTCCTTTGAAAAAGTGTGTTGGTATAATAACAAGCAAATTTTATTGCTTGCTATTCTACCTATATTTCTTCGAAGAACAAATCTCGATTGCCATCTTTCTCATGACTTGTGTGCCAAATTCAATGCTTTTATCATCAAATGAACAGTCCTGTGCAATTTTACAGACTTACATACATTTTTGCATTCAGGCTTCTTTTGTACAAGTCATACAGATCCACCTACCTGAGATGCTTTGCACGTCCAGAGATGTAACGTTACAGAGGAGAGCTCCAGTAGGAGACAATACAAATCTGTAATAGCAGAGCGTAAAGAGGTCATAATAACATAACATGTCCTTTAAAAGAAGTTCATTCCAACTTAAGTCATAATTTTTCTCTCAGCTCTTCTTGGTGTAAGTATAGTGACTTTTCACTTTGACTGGCCAATATTTCATTTAATAGTCACTGCATTATCAAACTTGAAGTAATATGCTTTAAACGCATGGATTTCCTTAAATTCGAGACTGTACAGTTAGCTTTTGCAAGTTTGTGTCTATTGCTCAATTATCTTAAGAATTAGCAAAACAATCGTGAGCCAGAGTGAAAATAAATGAAATAGTGCCTGCAATGAAAAAAGGTTTTTGAAAACCTCCCTAAATAATTATAAACATTCACTGAACCTTTAAAAAAAAAAGGGGGGGGGGAAGAAACAATCAGGTTCAATATCAACTCTTGCATGTAAAGCATTCTTCTTGTACGACGCTTTAACCTCTTTTGAAAAAGTGTTCGTCAAATATCATTTCTTTTGAAGGGTTCTGGAAAACTTCGCTGATCAAGTTATCTAAATTCAGTAATTTAAATACTTGTAATTTTAATTTCCTGCCATTCAGTGATTGTTTTAGAAACGCGTTGGAAAGCAGATCTGAGAGGCAGTTACCTCGGTTTTGATATAGTAAAACATTCCGGTTCCCTATGCAAAGTTATTTGATCTTATACAACGATTACCTTGTGGTAATTTTGTAAAATTGTGACGAATGGTTTTTTAAATTTGGAAAGTTGTATGTCTTTGACATACCGATAGAGGGCGCCCTTACCGATAAAGACGTCATTATGCAAATGCATTCTTCACTAATTAGTTGTATAATTTGAGGGTAGTGTTTAATTATATTCCGTTTTTTAAGTTATATCCCATTTTAATTGCACTTTAGTAAATTTCAAACAGCTGTGTTTGGGAAACCAAAATATTGCACGAGGCAATGTCTAACTGATCACAAAGAATGAGAACGGTACTACATTAAGTGGAAAAGTTAGGATTCAAAGTAATATATACATTTAAAACTCAAATCGACTGTAATTCGAAACCCTCCACAATTTGGTCATATCGTCGGATCAGGGTTTAAGTTCTTATCAGGTTATATCATCATCCCGTGAATCGGTTGGAAGAAAGTTGATTCGTTTGAATTTTGAGGCTCTTGTCTGTATTTTAAATTCACATAACTTTGGCCTCCCGGTAGACCCGGAAGTAAAGGTCAAGGGAGATCATGTACGCAACAAAAATGTTTATCAAACAATTGTCTATCGAGTAACAAAGTATAAACATGATTGATAACTTTTTTTCAAGAGTATAAGGTGGAAAACATGGTCATTTTTTCAACAAAAATCTCTTGTAATTTGACACATGATGACGGCATCGTGACGTCAGAGTAATATTCACCACTTGGCATCAGGGTCGATCTAATTATGTTCAAAGTTACAGATCATACCATAAACAGTTTAGGAGAAAACCCACGGAGAATTATTGTCCGGAAAAAATAGAAAAAGAAACAAACAAAGAAAGATTAACAAAGGTGTACAAAAAGATTAACCAAAGATTAACCAAAGGTGTACAAAATCCATCTAGTGGTGCAGATAGAGGGAGTATTTTGAGGGTGGGGCTGGGAGTTGCTCACTTTGATGATAAGAGCATGGTATTTGGCTCACAATAAGAGTATGTCTTAAGAAAGATATCTGGTTATAAGTCCAGTGCAGATTTGACCTTTGCAAAACAGTATTGGTAGAATTACAAGTAAATGTCGATTTTTTTTAAATGGTTGCCATTGCTTGCTATTCTACTTTGGGGAATGCGAGATCGTTAGTCCCGCGAATATATTTTTGCTAGTCCCGCGAATATATATTTACAAATGTTCACGAGGTTACCAAACGGACTGACGAAGACGACGAGAATTAACTAACTAGTATAAAACTTGGAATTGTTGACGAATAACGATGATAAACTGGCAAAAACTTGGCACTTCAAAATTTCAGGAACGCGACGATATTAAGACGTTAGAAAGAAGGGCTCGTCCTTCGCACGTGTTTTTGAACCAACGAAAAGTCTATGTGAAACGCGTATTATGTACAGGTACCAGCAACACGCGAAAGTGCTGACAGGTCAAAGTATGACGAAATGCTGACAAAGGTCAGAGTTCGCGCGGGGTGGTCACCACACTACCCATATTTATTCGAAGGACAAATTTCAATGGCCCTATATTTAAATATCTTTCTCATAACTGTGTGTCAAATTCAATGTGTTATCATCAAATGAACCTATTACTTAGGCCTATCTGCAGTACTCATCGGGTACTATGCGATTTCACAGGCATGCTTTTTTTTTTTTGCATTCAGGCTTCTTTTGTATAGTAATACAGATACACCTACCTAAGATGCTTTGCACGTCCAGAGATGCAACGTTGAAGACGACAGTTCCACCAGGAGACAACCCAAATCTGTAAGAGCAGAGCGTATAGAGGTCATAATAACATAACATAAAGGTAGCGTCCATCATTTGTAATTTGTGCATTACGTTCGTTTGAAGCAACAGAAGTGCTCAAAATCTTAGGGCCCTGTCACACTTCTGTGTATCATAATTCCTTATGAGTTGCGCATTGACTTTTTTTTCATACGCAGTCGTACGCACAATACGCACCTCATATGCATCTCTATCGTTTTGTGTAGGTTTTATGTACGCAGATATACCCATGGTACGGCCAAGTACGCAGGATAGTTTTGGGCATGCACAAAACTACGCTGCGTACGCTGTTACGCAGGTCATAAGTTATAAATACGCAGCGCATCGGTCCCGCATCGGTCGAGTGCGTTACGAGTACGCTATGTGTTCGTGACGCACCCCGTCAGCATATGAGCCGCCTGTATTGGACGTATACATAACGTACTTCCAGCGCAGATGCAACGCACGCTGGACGGCGAGCGGCGGAAATGCGGCGGGAATACGCTCAGAAGTGCGTCAAGCATGCGGTCGGCATATATCGGGTGCATCCGCAATACGCTCGGCATGCGCACTGCATACTGACCTATTCGCAGCCCGAAAAATAATGTTGTGCACTGCATACAGAACTCATACACATCTCATGCGCAATGGATGCGCTGAATTCGTTACTAATTCAGCGTCCAAGACACGTTCTCACTGAGCTGATTGCAGCTTCGCGATGTCGCCCACTGAGCCGACGAATTATAGCAACTGCGCGCGCGTGTGCGTCGTGTCAACGTTTGCGCGTGCTTCGCCAAATAAAAAAAATACTACCGGAAATTTCCAACGATGTGACTTCGAACGCATCTTTGGAAAGGCCTTCTTTCATTGATGTCTTCAAAATGACAGCTTTCCAGAAAGAATAATTTCACAGGGATTTTAGTCCCACCACTATCTTTAAGCCAAGTATGCTTTTCAACAATAATTACGTCAGTTACTTTTTGGATAGCTGCAAGTGATAGACTGTATGTTTGGCAGAAGTTCGTTTCAATTGTCAGAATTTTTCTCTGAGATCTTCGTGGTGCCTTTTCATTTTGACTGGCCATTATTTTACTTAGTTGTCATTGCATCATCAAACTTGAAGTCTGCCTAATATACTTTAAACGAATGAATTTCTTTATATTCGTGACTGTATAGAGTAAGCTTTTGTAAGTTTTTGTTTATTGCTCAATTTTCTTAAGAATTCACCCTTTACACGGTTCCGCCATAAGCATGCAGAGCCTCGATCTGACAACTTTACACAATAAAATAGTCGGTTCAGTGATTCCCGTGAATACACGGGAATCACTGAACCCCGACATGGGAATCACTGAACCGGCTATATTTATTGTGTAAAGTCGCCAGATCGAGGCTCTGCATGTTTATGGCGGCATCATGCAAAGAGCAAATTAGTAACACAATCGTAAGACAGCAGTGAAAATAAAGAAAATAATAATGCCCACAATGAAAATAAAAGCTTTTAAACCTCCAAATAATTATGAACATTCGCCGAACCTTTAAAAAGAGAAAAAAAGGAACAATCAGGTTCAATCAACTCTTGCATTTAAAGCATTTTTCTGGCACGACGTACGATTGAACAACTGTTAAAAGGTGTTCGTCAAATATTATTCCTTTTGAAGGTTTCTGCAAAACGTCTCATCATGATAACATTTAGAATAAACTAATAAGTAATATTTTTTTTAAATGCAAGTAAACTTAAACTATTTTGGTTTCATAAGGTGTATGAAAGATGTTCCGAGATGTATTGTCTAAGGTAAAAAGTTGTGTAATATTGGGACGTGCCATGCTTGTTTGCCTTATTTAAAGTCCATGTATACGTTAACCGGGACATTTTGTGGGAAAATCAATCATATGGGTTGGTTTTAAATTGGGCAGATGACAGATTATGATGCATACCTTAACATGTCGTCGGTCGCACCACGAACCGGCGTATCTCGATTTTTTGCCAAATTGAGTTTTTGTCATTAACGTTATTATTTCATCAAAGTGCTTATTCTCAGAAAGTTTTATTCCGATCAGAGTTCTAATTAACTAAGAACGCTAATTAGATTGTGCGGCGTATCTCTAAAAAATGAAAAATGCTGCACCACGAAGTGGCGTATCCCGATACGCCGCTTTACACGCTAATTCACATAGTGCTATGACGTTACAAAGCAGCGTTGACATGAAAAATTGGAATTAAGCGTTTCACGAACCGACGTATCTCTGTATCTGGCACACGGCCACTATTACGCGCGTTGTATAACATAGGAAAAACATGATAAAAATCTGTTTCACGAAGTGACGAATAACTTTGGAGCAGAATTTCTCAAAAACTTAGCAACTCAGATGCACACGGATTGCATACAATAAAGTTCAATCTATAATTTACCAGCAAAAACGAAACAGCTTGAATTCTTACACAGAGAGTATATGGAATGAACCTACAAAATAATGACCAACTTTAAATCGGTTTTTCTCGAAACACAAAACAATGCGATACGTCGGTTCGTGGTGCAACCGACGATGTTATTGAGACGATAAGGTTTGTCGGTAATGGGAAGAGAGGGTTTACTTCGCACATGCCTTTATAAGGGAGTCGATCAACTATTAAAGGCAAGGTATCAAATTATCTAAATGCAGTAAATTTGATACTTGAAATTTTAATTTCCTTCCATTCGCATTTCGTGGTTGTTTTAGAAACGCTTTGGTAAGCAGAATTAAGAGGCAGTGACCTCAGTTTTGATAATTACAGTAAAACTGCCCTATACAGCATTTTGTTATAGGTGAGCACTAGTTAGGTATAAACATCGCTCAAAATGGAATGCTTAATGACTTAATCCCTTACTCCAAAAATAAAAGAGTCACCTACGATATCATATTGTTTTGGTTTGGTAAAAAACATCCGATATCAACCTATACATTTGCAATTATTAATGAATGACCGACTAGCAAAAAAAAACACTTGTAAAACTTACATCTCTTCCAAAATACAGTCGACGGGGTGTAGGCCCTTTTTTATCACCCTGATGTATTAAAGACACAAAGACCACAGAGTACTTCGGTGTTCAGCACAAGTTGATTTCGAAAATATTTGTGCGGTGATCGACTGCTGGCGTTGCTTTTATAGCGACTATTTCAATAACAATGACTGGTAAACCCCAGATAATGCCATTTGTATGATGGGGGTGTGTAAATTACAGTAACTCAATTTGTCATATCAAAATATACTTCAATGTGAAAAATGTTTTTACAAATACAGAATCTCCCAAACTGCTTTCCGTCACGTTGACCCGTTTCGAAATCACCCCTTCAAAAAGTGGTGCACTCTTTTTACAACGTTGCACATCTCGGGTTTTACCAGTGTTCTATTTATAGAAGGTATAAAAGCAAACCTGGCAGACGATCACCACGAAGCGAACTGCGCATTTTGGAATCAGCTGAGGCCAACAACACGCTGCACTCCAGACCACAGTAAACTACATTGAAGTTGTTTTCGTGAAAAATTACAAGTCTGCATCCTGTCCGTAGCTCAAACGAAAGTTACTGGAAAAGGGTGAGTTTTATTTGTGAAATTTTGGTTGCTATGGTTTTATATTAGTAAGCTTTGTGATTTTTTTTCGCAACATGACAGTAACTGCCAGGAATGTAGTGAAGTCGTAAAAGTGTTATTATAGCAGAACATATAAAAATATCGACCAAGTACATATAAATAATTTATATCAAATGTTTTAAGTCATTCAATGGTAGAATTATGACTTAACAGGGACAGTACTGAGAGTGAGCTACTGCTTCACGCTAAAGAGACTTCCTAGGCAAGAGGTAAAGTGATCAGACAAAAGATGTGGGACACTTTTTTGAAGAATTGTTATTTTTGTTAAGATTATACAGTTGTTTAATCGACTCGATTTGAGTTCGACAGGTAGTCTGAGTTACCCGCTAGCTGTGTCCAAGCTCAGCCCAGTCTCAAAGCCACGAGTCTGAGATGAGTCAGGATTAAAAACAAACAAAAAACACCCCTCCCCCCCCAAAAAAAAAAAAAAAAAACAAGCAAAAAACACTAGAGTCCGGACGTCTTCAATCAAAGATCCAGACTTTTGTCTCTTGCTATTCAGTCGCAAAATTTGTCGCCTTTTTTCAAGCAAGCTGGAACGCTGGCGGATACGTCAAATCAGTTAAACACCGAGGTAAACCTTCAGCCTACACGTTCATTTACGTAATACACAAACGTGGGCTTCTCGAAATGCAGGATGTATAGCTTGCTAAAAAATAAGGCAATTGCAGCCATAAGCAAGTCGTGAAATACACATAGTCCGAAAGCCCAGAGAGGTTTAGTCCGAATACCGAGCACAGAGGGTCCGTGGTGGTAGTGGGTAGGATGGGGTGTCTGACCTTCAAAAATCGTCATTCTAAAATGTCACATCCCGTGTGTTTGGGACAGGGACCCAACATTTACTTAATATCTCGCAGAGATGTGGACGGTACTTCTGTGCCCCGGTAAAACTGTCCGGGGGGAGACAGAATTATCAGTATCCTTCCCGGCCTGTTAATTCTGTCCCCCTCCTGGTTATTTTGTCCCCTCCAGGTTGTTATGTGCCCCTAGTTTTTTTCCTCGCAGACGGCCAGTTCCCTATATTTGAGTAATTCACCCTGCAAGGTATACATTTTGGACTCTTCTGCCCTTCATGAAGGTGTCCAAATGGAAATATTTAACTTGGTCTCTTTCTTAGATGTGAAAACAATCGAGCTCAGTATGTTTCGTGCGAAGTTGCGGACATTGACAGCTAGGTAATGCACCGCGTGTAGGCATAGGCCTACCCTATGGCCACGCACTAGAGTGGACTTTGTACAGAGTCTGCAGCGATGCATGGTCAAGGCCCTCATTGATATAAAGCCTACTTTGATTGGTCTACGTTCCCAAGTTCTCAACACATACATTTCCATTGTAGAGGGCTACAAATATACACGTGTGATGATCACTGCCCGACAAATTTTGCAACATGTACTGGCGCGACGCGCTGCTCGAGACTCGTATGGGTGCTAGTTGTTCGGGGTCATATTTACCAGGGGGACACATTCAACGTTGGGCACTGGGACTTATTTATCTGGAGAGAGACATATCTACCTAGTAGGTAAATGTGTTCTCAGACAGATTTACCGGGTCAAATGCCGGTACATTTGTCCGGGGTACACATTTTCCAGGGGTACGGACTCGAGAAAAACGTTTTTGATTAAAGGGAGCATGAAACATATTTTTTTCAATGCACTTCTTGAAAATGCACCTTTGTGTCCCATTTAACCGCTTATTTTTTAATTTCCATTTTGCCGTTTTCAGCTAGATGTATTGTTGGTGTATTTGTTTTGTTTGTATGCTTATGCGAATTTTCATAGTCATGAGCAATAGCCTGATGTCATATACGGCAGAAACCGCAAATTTGCAATTGGTTTGTGCACTGAAAAAATGGCCTTCAATTATTTTCCTCTTGTTTTACTTAGAAGTCAATTTCACGTTTATGTATTCTATGTGTCCTGGTCTACGGAAATGGTCTGTTAAGAAATTCCATACACCTTTACGGACGAAATAATCCATAAATAAACTCCAAAACAATGTCAAGTTGTGGCACGGTTGTAGACTGATTTCATCTGTTATGTCTGTTAAACGGAGTCCATACCCTGTGCGTACGTACGCCCCTAGATTTTATCCGTGCTACGTACACGCGATCAACGCAATATACTCTTGCGCAATTTGCAGAGTAACCGCATAGGCCGGTGACACCCTCGTGAAAATAAAATGTTTGTGTACGCATCGGCATCGGATTCGGGTCTAGCCTTTTGCCCAGGCCATCGTGGCTTAGAGCGGCGGGGTTGCGAAGACCCGAAGCGACTGGAACAAAGATTTAGTCAGCGTGCACGAGTGGCAAAGCCACGAGGCCTTTTACAACTTGATTTTGTTGAATTATTCATAGTTTGTATGCTAATGAGAAGCGTGCTGAAGGTTAACCAATCACAACTCGGATTTTTCCTAGTCGCTTCCATTTTTAAAAGAAGGGTAAGTAAGGAAGACGTAAGAACAAATTACTGTAAGTTCAGATGAAAAATAAGTTCATACCCTCAAATAATTTCTTGAAATACCTTTATAAGTAAAGTTAAAATAAGATAATGTAATAAAATAAGATAATGTAGGACAATTACGCGGTCATGTTCTCGTGGAAAACTAGACTCGCATTTTTTTGTTTTTAAAATTTGTGCAAGCATCCGAGCGCGTCGACGCGCGCGTCCGGGTAGTAGCCACGCACGCACGAAAAAGGCTGGTGATTGGTTGAAATTTTGCTACCCTGGGCCTTTTGGGGTAGCAAAAAAATCGAGATTATAAAGAAAAACATAAGAATTTCTCGAGAAAAGGCCCTCGTGGCTTTGCCACTCGCATGTGCGGTCTCCATCTCCAGTCGCTTCGCGTTTTCGCTCCTTTGAATGCGGGCAATTTAAGCCACGATGGCCTTTGTGAAAGGCTTATACGGGTCATGTGCTTCGCCTGAACGGTTGTCGGTTGGAATTTTCTCCCCAAGAGTTACCGGATTAGGGCCCTCTATACCTCCCAAAAAAATAACTGAAATTGAAAGATGAAAAGAATAGCTTGCATTTCACTCTGAGCCACTCAATGTTTGTACACTGAGGTCTGTGGTAGTTTATTTGATGATATGCGCTGCCTGGTCTGCCGTTTATGGCATAACTACCGTGTGAAACCACGTGCCGCACGCATGCGAAATACAATGGTGGCGGAAAATTTGTAAAAAAAATCAACAGCATATACCGCTACGAGCCATCAGACATCCAAATAAAATACATGAAACCGCCAAATACATTCATAGAAAAGACAGATCAAGTTCCTTTAATCAATTCGCAAAATTCTTTTTTTTCCTCCCGTAATTTAGTTAGCAGTAGTCTTGTTATTTAAGTTTATGTCGAAAAGTTTTTGAGAAGCGGTTTTTTTTTCACATCGAGCGAGAACACTTTTTATGTCTGTGCGAGATACATTTTGCCATGTGCGTGTAATTTTAACATAACTATTGAATGTTTAACCGAATTTCACATGTTTACTTGTGCCAGACTCCTCAAAAATGGTTGGCACACAGCCCGAGAGTTTACGAATCGTTCGTGCGTATTGCGTGCGTGCACGCAGCACAATATGCGCTGTGCGCACGCAGGGTGTACAAACTATGTAACGATGAGAGCACAGTCTACAACTAGAGCTAATGTGCTTCCCAAAGCACGGACATCAGCCTAAATTGCCGTTTTAACGGTAGGTCTGAATACTGACTCATACTTAATACTGACTGAATACTGACCACAGGGTGACCATCGCTACATGTGGCTGAGATCGGCAAAATAATGTAAGAGAAACAGAAAATTGCCGCCAAGACAATTTTTTTTCTTCATAACATCACCCCTCTAACCAGTAGGTGACTACTGGCCTAATTCTGTGAACAATTTTTGTGAGGCTTGGTTCAATGATATAACTGACCAAGTTTTACATTATTTGGGTCAAGACTGAAGTGGGAGAAGAAGCATTTTGTAAATATTCTTTAAATGACCACTACTGACCATTGAATGACCATTGGCCGGATTTTACGAACATGGCTAGGTGGGGCATGTGTCATGGTTTAATTTGACCAAGTTTGTTTGAAATCAGCTAACTAGTTTAGGTGTTATGGCCATTTTTTTTTATTGGTCACTTGACCGTTTGCCCGAAGGAAGTAAGGAAGAGAGGAGGAAAGAAAATGGAAAAATGTAAAATTGTAAAAATTTTATGAAATCCGCATTCAACATCAAATCACAGCAATAATGTTGTTTATTGGCTTCTGTACTTTTTAATCCGTGGCGGAGTGTCTGGTCGAATGTATCATTAGTGATGTATCATTAAGTCCAATAGCAAACTGAATACCACCAAAATTCATGTTTAAATTTGAGATAAGTACATCATTTTGTTTAATTAGTCAAGAGTAATTCCATCAGTATTTTCGATCAAACAGTTTGTCAAACATGGAAAGACTGATTTTCATTTCCTACTTGACTAATTGTCCCCACAAATTTACTACAGACGTATTTTGTTTTATGTGAATAATTAGCTGCGAGCTAAGAAATTATTATGTTTGCGTTTAATAAGAATATTGAGCACAACGATCGTTCCAACACAAAATGGTAGTTTATGGGTATTTTTTTTGGCAGAATTTCAATTTAAGATTAGAAGCATCCCGTGTAAAGTCTACTTAAGAACGACATTATCTATTTTCAATGGGCATTGCAAAGAAACATTTGAACGCATTGATGTAGGCACGCATTAAATTGTGTGTTGCACTGCCCATTGAAATTCTGTGAAACTTTCAGTTTTGGGGTTTTACGAGCTTCAGCGCTTGCGCTCTCGTTATCCTACACAGTGTTCCCAAGTGAGGTATCAAATTGAACCGGAAAGTTTCCTTGACAAAACGTATAGTTCAGATTTTTTTTCTTTACAGTGAAATGTCAAAACAAGGATGGTAATAAAACCTACTTTGTTTATGTTTGTGTCGGGTGTATAGGCCCTATAGATGCACCTTTGGTGTATCAAATTTAATTGTCGTTTAAATAATTGAAGGGAAAAATAATCGATCCCGCACTTTCTGTTTAACTCATAATGTGCTTTGCTGGGGAAAAATCCCCCTAAATGGGGGGAGAAATTCCAATGTTCCTTATTAGGATATGAATCCCGATCCATAACTTGCTTCAGACCTTCTGTCCGGATCCTTTTTCATTATCTCTCTTGACAATCAGGATCCGCCGAACGTTAACTGGTAATTAAGCACAGCACAGGATGAATAAAAAGAAGCTGCGGTGTTGTGATTTTCGACTAAAAGACAATTAAATTTGAAAAAGAAGCATAGGGCCGGCACAATACGCACGGCACAAAAAGGAACAAAGCAGATTTTTATAATTTTTGTTTGGACATCTGTCGGTGAGCAACAAATCTGAAGTACACGTTTTTCAAGGAAACTTTCCGGCTTAATTCGATACCTCACTTGGTAACGCTATGTAAGAAATAACGAGAGCACAAGCATTGACGCTCCTGAAATATTAAAAACATTAAAAGTTTGACTTAGCAAGATATCAACAGGCATTGCAACACATAATCGAATGAGTGCCTACATCTTCAGAAGACTTTGCACGAGATTTTCCATTTTAAGGTATAATTCTTTTCAAAACTGACTCATACACAACTTTTTTGTTTTGGAATGCACGTTCTGCTTAACGTTCTAATCGAAAAACATAATCATTCCTTTGCGCAGCTAATTATTGGACTTTAACTCGTTCTTAACCACAAAATGCATTCTTAGTTTAGTGATCATAATTCAATTAATTGAAAACTATTTTCTTGTGTTGGAACGGTTGCTGTGCGCAACATTCTAATTCAAAGTCAATTTGAGGTACTTCCGATGGTGCCCCCTCTCAAACTCACGGGGCGTGACACTGTCTTAAGAAGAATGGTTCTGAAGGTCAGATACCCCCACCCCAGCCACTACCACTATCGGACCCTCTGTGCTCGATAATCGTATGTGCGATGTCCCTTCAAATGTGCGCCATAAATAAAGAAGTCGTAGGCCTATGCACTCTCCTGTACTAAAATTTTCGAATGTGAAAATGTAGTTGCAAAATGCTTCAATATTAACCCAAATTAATTTCCTGGGCTAAAATTCGGTCTTCCCTTACATGAAATACTTCGACACATTTGCGACACATCAACACACCTTGGAAGTTGCTAGTTTTTGAGTAAAATCCAAATATCTATTTCGTGATAACTTTGTGGAGACGTATTCACCTATAATAGAAATTGCCTTGTCGAGACGTATACAATATGTATGTATGTGTATGTGTATGTGTGTATGTAATGTTCCCTATTGAAACAAGTCTCCATAAGGTAGTGAATTACGAAACCTCAGAACAAAGAAATGACTAAACAAGGAAACAAATTCCGGTATGTGTGTTTACATACGGTGCATATCTAAAACAATATGCGTCAAAATGTCATGCTCTCGGCCTTGCCGTCGGCATCTTTTACTTAATATCAGCTGCCTGATGTCATGCACGACTGACACCGCTGGTGCCATGAACAAAGGTACATGTACCTAACTATTCAGAGTGCTGGGATATATTCCTCTCTTTTCAGAATTCACCCGACCGTTGCAAAATGGGTTGTTCGCAAAGTAACACCTCTAAAGTGATCGAAGGCACATCTACATGGGTGGAGTTCGACGACGACTGGTTCGCTCAAGGGGCCTCCCGACTAGTTTACCAAGGAAGGATTCGTGATGATCCCCACAGAGAAGGGAACTGCTGTGTGGTTAAAGTCTATAAAGAAGACTGGTATGGCCGAGGACAACGTGTCTCGAAGGCTGACGAAAGTGCCTATCTCAAGGCTCATGAGATGGCGCAGTCGTTTAACAATGAGTTTAACACGAACAGACCAATTAAGTTTGTAGAACCCAAAATCACAAGGATTAACACCCTTGCTTCTTCCCTAGTGCCAGTCCTGTCCTGGTTGATGTGGTGTTGCCCGTCTTGGGTAAAGTCTTGGTTCATGTCCAAGTGTCCGTGGTGTTTGTTACGGGAGAAAGAAGTCAAAGGCACTAGGGAAGGCACAAGAGATAAGGTCTCGAATGTTATCCCCAAAAACGCAACCCTTGCAGTCGAAAGGTATCTTGAGCATTTTACCAAATTTTCAGGCAACACTGGGTGCGTAGACCCTGAAACAGGTGCTTCGCTATCTGCCTTTAGTCATTACACGTATCACGCAACAGATGGCAAGATTTTGATTTGTCGTTTTCAAGGGGTACGCAGTAGCACGGGGTACACATTAACTTCCCCGGCTATTCACAGCGGTGGCACGGAACTCGGTGTGTACGGCCCTACTGATTTGGGGAAATTTGGTATCGTAAAGTTCTTCAAGAATCACACCTGTAATAATATGTGTACTGAGTTAAAAAGACCGAAACTTGTCCCCGATCCACTTAACGGAACGGAATTAATGGATAAAATCGTGAGGAGCATGCCTGAAAACCAAATGGCTTCAATGAGCACTTATCAGTTAAGCGTTGTTACAGGCGTCCCCCAGTATGAAATCGAAGAAGCACAAAGCAAATTTAAGTTGGCAACAGTAACTGGGTAAAGCGATGATTCTTGACCAACGCAACATCAAACTGGAATTAGCTTTGCTTCATTTCAGTTGTTTCACAGTTTATCAGTGTCACGAATAAAGAATTTAGTAATTTTAGTAAATTTGGTAATTAAGACAATCCGCCAGAAATACAAATAAAAGTGCATCTTTCACAAGTCTCCCAAAAATTGAATCGTTCAACTCGATACATCCAAATTCATTTTTTTGTCAGTATTGGAAAGCTCTCTTCGCCAATTTTCTCCGTTTACATCAATTTTGGAATTAGTACAACGCTTTCCGTGTGAGGTTTAATTCATGTCACTGATTTAATTAGATGCTAACGGTACATTTTTATTGTAATGTAAAGGGGCATACTTTACTTGATACGAAGTGGCACTTGCGACGTTCATCGGGGCGTAAAATAAGTTGCAAACCGAGAAATACAAATTGTTATAATCTTTGGGATTTCTTCGAGGGGGTCGATTCTGAATTGTGCCTGTAACATTAGTAATATTAGTAATATTGTACGATGGTCATTTCGGGTTTATATTGAACTGTTTTAATCTATAATTACTTGGAATATGATAAAGTACATATTAGGTAATGCTGAAATTATGATTTAAAGGCATACAGGATCATTTGCTTTTTCATGCAGTTTGTTCGTTCCTAAAAATAATACCATTAAGATTCCAAGGGGAATATTCTAACCCTAAGCTGTTGGGGTTTCAGTATAGTAGATATTGCACTTTTACAGAAAACGTTGAAGACAAAAGACCATGGGCAAATTATTTCACGATGTAGTATCAGTGCGATATTCAATCCAAGTAGTCTATGTGATAATTTGGTATAGGTTACTTATGTGATAAATGCAAATGTTTCTATATCCTTTAAAGAAATCAACATTTTTTTCAGTGTTTATCGGAGACATCATTGTTAGATAATATTGAAGAAAATAAATGTGTTCACATTGATGTTGAACAATGATGCATTGACCGTTGATGTGCAAGTTGTAAAGTAAGCCAATTCGTAAGTGTAACTGCGAATGCTTTGTATAGCGGATCCTAATATTATGTCAATGGGGTACAAAACTCAACATCAATCTCCAAGACAACGGAGCCATTTGTGCTCTTTGTCGGACTTTTCCGAATTAGATTCGGTTGAATACCACATTATTTCAAACAAAGCAATAACATTATATTCTGAAAACCCTTCACCCGTACTACGTTCGAAATCAAAATACCGAATTCAGTTATTGTATTAAGCATCTTTGCGTTGTATGTGTAATGTACAGTGGAAATAGTGATAAGTCTAGTCATGTAGCTATGTTTCACAGTGCCGGCTTATAGTTAATTGAACTTAATAAATATTCCTAGTCAACTCTTACATGTACATTTTTACTCTAATCCTGTTCGTGTTAATCAGTGAAGCTTTCATCTCAATCGTGTAATATCAGTTTTTTTATGAACTTCATGATGAAGTTTTTGCGCTTTTTAAGCTAGTTAAATGTTTTATGATTTCACTAAGAATTCATCATTCTGAAGCTTTATAATGTTCGCCTAACGACAATAGGAGAGCTATAATAATGTAATTGTATTAAAAAAAGTGTATTTAGTAACAAGCCTCATTATAATTATGAAATATTATGATTTCTTTTTGCATGAAATCCTGTTTCAACTGAACTAAAAATATTTACATGAAAACAGATATATTTTATTTAATAATCTTGGTCAAAGATGTTTTAAATAATCATACATTACCTACAATGCTACATGCCAATACAATAGAGCTATCTGGCTATGAATCGGAGAAATGTTCTAAATGTTGACAAGAAAAGATCTCAATAGAAGTATTACTTTTATAAGTCCGTTTACTCTGAGCTGGATGAATGCTCTAGATTCATGTTTCAGAATCATTACTGCAGTTCGTCCTAATATTGGTATTCCCCGATATTTTTTAATTGTTATTGTTCAATCCACGTAATAAAATATTCAATATCTTCCAGCAACGTGGAGTGTACTTCCAATGTTTAATACATTAAGTTCAAGTAATTCAAATTATGAGCACACATATTCGTTATTCAAAACAGAGTTTAATTATACTTTTGTTCAATTTTGCCATATTCCATTTTGAGGACACAAGAAAAATGCTTTAGCTCACAAGAGACGTATTGGATTTACAAGACTTTCAAAACGATTGATATAAGAAGAATTTGACCTCTCAATGCTGTCATCGGCAACAGCTAAGACGAATTTAAATGGTTTTGACGAGTATTTTTAGCCAGTACTTAAATAGGTTGGCCAAACTTTGCAATCGAATAATAAATGATTAATTTGGTTTTGGTGAAAACATTGAAAATTATTGTCGGACAAAATATAATATTATTCTTCTTATATCATATTGAATTAAAAACGTTTCAAAATAGCCAGAAAACCTTCATTTGATATAATAATACTGTACTGTACATATAATAATTCCATTTAATTCTCTCCTTTGAGATTTTTAACTGCAAAGCAATGTGATCATTTGTTTTCTTCAATTCTAAATGAGGATTTTAAAAGTAGTTATAAGTATTTTCTTAAAATATTGGTAGTTGTGCTCTATAGGCATATAAACGTTGAATATGGTGTTATTGTATGTGTGATGCATTGTACATTGCTACATAATACGTCCTTGACAATTTCTGCCTTTGTATGGATGTATGCTGGTTGTCTGCGTACAAGTAGCATGTGATAGTATTAACACACCGCTCCATTAGTGTAAACGACTGTTAAGATTAAGATTCCTTGTCTATATAATTTCTGTATTTATTGATAAGATTTCTGTGAAGAAATGCTGAATCTGCAATTAATATATTAAGAGGTAAAGGTGCGATTGTTGCATTTTGGGTAATTCAAATGTTCAATTAGTGTTAATTAAAGTAATTAAGCCTACTGCATATTGGTGTATTTAACTGATGGTTTGTTTGCTTTTGTCCTCGTATGTGAAATTTAATCCTTAATGATGAAACTGTTCATTTGGTGCGAGCTATTGAACAGAAATACAACTTCCTTGTGAGGGAATTTTTACTGGAATACTTCCAACATTAGAGGGGCCTCCTTAAGTACGCTGATAAGTTACCCTGAATTGTATATGGGTGCAGTTCAGTAAATGTACCCCAAATTGCCTACGCTGGCAATCACGTTTCTAGCCACCGTGGACAAAACGGCATGGACGTGAGACAACGCCGGGGGACGGGATGGGCAAACGTGACAGTCCGTGATTGCCGTGGATGCCGGGCCAGATTTTTAAACTGTCAAAAAATATGCCACGGCAGTCACGGTGCGGATGAGAAACCTAGTCGGTCGTAGTAAAACGGGGTGAACGCAACAAAACGTGACAGTACGTGATAGGCCGTGACAAAACTTGGAGACGGTCCGTAGTGGGACGGGAAGCATGTGCATTCCCCGGCATATCTCACGGTCCATTCAAGTTTTGTCACGTTCTGCCGCGTTTAGCGGGCGTTTTGTCACGGTTGCTTGCTTCGTTTCTCACGGCAAGCTAGGGTGCACGGAAGCCATTTCGTCTAGTTCAATCACGGCGCGTCCAGTTGTGTGACGGTTTACAGGCCCGGTGCGATGCGACGCGTTGCGCTCTACTACGGTCTGATACGGCGAGCGCGGTCTGATCTGGGAGGGAGTATAAAAACATACAATAATTGCTATTGCTTGGGAGGCCTTCTTTTCATACCGTGGGCACAAACTTGCTCCGAAACTGCCCAGCGTACACGTTTCATCCGTAGAAAGCATTGACAGAACGCGGAAAACGTGTCAGACCTTTATTAGAACGTAAGGAACGTGAGGGACCCCAGAGGGATCCCATCAGAACGTGACAGGCCGGGAGGGAACGTACTGGCATCCGTGGTAGCCGCGGGCCGAACCGTAGTGCGTCTTGGAGCCTCTGAGATCAAAAATAGGGCAAAGTTGTCCTAGATACGGTGAGGCTAAATGAATTAGCTTAAAGGAGGCGAGGGTCAATCGGGAGGCCGATACTTACTTTTGTGTCTATGACTATGAATAGGTAGTAATTATGATAGCAAGTGATAAAAATAAGGCAGAGCTTTCCTAGATACAGTGAGGCTAAAAGCATTAGGTTAAAGGGAGGCGAGGTTCAATCGGGTGGCCGATACTTTATGTATCGCAAAGTTTCGAGTAACCGTGTCTTCATGGCACGAAACTGTCTCAAGTTGTTCAGCTTAGCGCAAATTGATAAGGCAAACAAAGACAATATGAGATGAAAGAAAATCACACAGTAAACCGTTGCTCGATAGAAAGAAAAAAAATGAAATATTGCCAAACCAGGGAAATAGAGACAAAAGGAAAATACCATTCAACCGTTGCCTGATAAATGCATAAGATTGAAATATTTGCCAAAGCAGGAAACTAATTACAGTTTTGTTTAAATACTTGTTTATTTTAATTCCATCTAAACAATTTATAACCCCCACTAATAGATAAGAGTTTGTATGGTCAGCAGAACTTTCAAATTGTTGAGATACAGGGTGAGTCAGAAAAGCGGAAGCCAAAAGCAAAACAATATTCATATAAAAAATATGTAACACCAAAAATAGTAATGACTGGAAGCCAATTTCAGAAACTACTTTTAGATGAAAATATCACCGTTGAAACGCAACGACCCTAAAACCTGTTTCGCCAAACAACCCCCAACAAACCCAATGTTTTGTGTGTTCTGATTGTTTGAAACAACAACAAAATGACACAGATTAATTGTTTTAACAACTGTCAAGAACTGCAGTACACAATATAATATAAACAACCCTGCGTAGGCAAACAATGACGTATAAAATCCAACTTTTTTATTAAAAAAACGGGCGTTCAAAAGGACTTTGCTGAATATCATTAACTTTTAAACTGAGGTTTTATCGCTGGTGACGTTTGAAGACACTTTAGACGACGATTCTTGAAATCGCATTTTTTGACGAAAGCGGTTTCAGGGTCATTGGTGATTATGGTGAAAGGCCTATACTTTAAACGGATTGAGCAATTGAAGTATTTGTTTTCATCTAAAAGTAGTTTATGAAATTGGCTTTCCAGTCATTATTATTTTTGGTGCTACATATTTTTTTTCATATGAAATTTAAATGATAAGGTTTGGGTTCCGCTTTTATGTGACTCAACTGTATATTGCGTAGCAGTCATTTATACCAAATGAAAGAAGGCACCAATGTAGAACGTTTCACAAGTGTCACGCGATACTGCAAAATGTGAGTCATTCACGTAAATACAAGTTTACTAAGGTCTAAATGCACTCATGCTTAGACATTTAGAAATCTGGATCATACAACTTTCAGGACTGACTAATTCGTAACTGTCATTGTAGTTAGGTTGGATTCGTAATCGAGTTGAATAAACACAACAAGTCGGTTTCGAGTGACGAGAATCAACGTGCGAACTGTGCTCGTGAACATGATTCTTACTCCCCACTGACTTATTTTGGAGTACATAAAGAATGCCAAGAATAAAGATGGTGGTCTTACCGCAACCTGCATTACAATTTAAAACAATTCTTTAAATTTATAACTCAGACTAAAACGACAACGACTTTCGCTAACGTTTAGTGCCGTTTTTCCGCAAAATGTCCGCTCCTGGTAATGGCCGTGCTTGACGAGTTTAACCTTGTTTAGCCGGAGCGGACATTTTCAGAAAAAAACGGCTTTAATAGATAGCGTACATCATGGTCATCCGTTGGTTTATCTATTTTATCCAAAACCCACGACAGAATGAACACACGAGCAAAACATGAGGAGTGTCCGAATCCAAAATGTTCCGCAGCGTTCATTACATGCGCGGATGTCATGCACGGTGACGCGTTAACGTTCCCTCCTTTAGCCAGATCGATTTTCCCTTTTGAAGCTTGGTGCCTTTGCACGTTAGGTATTTTTTAACAAAGATACTTTTGCACCCATGACAGCTCAAGTCCAATTCGTCTGTTTGAAAACACTGTATCCAAAAGACCGAGCAGGTTCTTCAAGTCATTTGAAACAAAAATGAAACTGGTCAATAGTATAAGAAGTTCCGCATATTTTTTTTTACTAATGTATCAACTTCTACAGCTGTCCATGGAGCTACTTGGCTGAGTGAGAACCGAGATACTCTCATAAAGACAGGCATTCATAAAGACATGAAAACGCATTGTTGCACCCCTAACAGGCCTGAGCCTCCAATTATAATACGAGTTTGCACATCCCCTAGAAAGTTTTATGGATCGAGTAATATATATTTTTTTGTAATATATATTTAAGGTCACTTTCTTTTTTAGTCACTCTCCTTAGGTGGATGCATCAGTACCTTTTTTTGTATAACATTTCATGTCAAATTCTAAGCCTTCCCAAAAAGTCTCAAACGTCCAACAGAGCTTATTAAGCCTTGACTTTGAGTTGTATATTTCAGTTGTATAGTGGCATGCTGAGTGTTTGCGTGATAGCAAATAATACAAACGGGGCAAACTGTCCGAGATACTGTACGCTATCAGGTTGAATGTTTGCCGTGGTTCTGTGGCGACGGCTAAGTGGCAGCGCGTGGAGATACAAAATAACACCCAGAAAATACGGTGTTAGGGGCCATTTAGAAGTTTCAATGTTTTAAAATTTCGATCTTTTTTCCAAATTGTGGGTGGGTGGGTCAGGCTAAATAATTGAAAATCGAAATTCACTTTCCAAGAAAAAAAATTTAAAAAAAAGAAGAAAGATAGATTTTTTGGAGTTGCCTGAACCATGCCTGAACTACGCGCAAGCGTTCCGATATCGCGATGCGTGTTTCTTTTCCAACTTCGTCCTTTGTATGTACTATACTGTACATGTACGTCATGTACGTGTATATAGACCCACTGTGGCATGAGAGGTTTTTCAATAGACTTGGACGCCGGGCGTTTGTAGCGGTTAGCCAGTGCAGAGGCAGCAGGGTACCAGGTGTACAATACTAGATCGGCTCTATAACACGCCGCGGGCGTCGATTACCAATCGCTATAAAAACTGGACTGGACTCCAAGACTACGAGGACCGCAGCCTGTGATGTGATGTCTGCCCAAACCTGATGTTTTTCTTTCGCTCGCACCCCCTGCCCTGCAAACAGGGCAGGGGAGGGGGGGGGGGGTTCTCAGTGAATGTTTTTCTCAGCTACCTCACGTGACAGGCACAACCTCGTATGTCACATGTCATCCACCTCATCCAGAGAACGACAAAACCACGGTCATCTTTGTGGCTTCCAAAACTGCAACCTGTCATTCCCAACAGCATATCAGCTAGCAAAACACAAGAAAACTGAAGGTCACCAGTGCAAAAGAGGAAGACCGACAACTTCACGCCGTCACTGAACATGTACATGGGTATACATGTTCATGTTCAAGTATATGTACATGCAAGTGCAAGTGCATGTACATGTACATGTTCAGTTTTTTATTAATCGAAATTAGGGGTAGGTGGGTGGTTGGGTCAAAATAATTTGGAAAAAAAAGTCGAAATTTTAAAACATTGAAAATTCTGAATGACCCCTAATACTCAGAGCTTGAGACTTTCCTTTATCCTGCGATTAGGATAAAACATAACGATGGTAAATAACAAAGACAGGGCAAAATGTTCATAATTACGGTGAGGCACAATTTATCAGACAATATGAGGCGAGGATAAACCAAGAGTTGATTAATTATTTAAGGTTTATTTTGTAAAAGTCCCGCGTAACCGTGTCCTCGTAAAAAAATAATCGTTTATGTTTTAATATGTCGGCTGGCATCTCAAATAAACGGCCTTACGCACTTGGGCTTTCGTAGTCCGCAATTACAGAACACTTGTCGTGGGTCACTCGAGAATGGGGTTTCGAATACGCCAACGACAATGCCTCAGTCTCACCCTGCTAAACCTGCCCCACAGAAGAGCTACGTGCTGAGGAAAGAGTCGTCCGAGGCCGTTTGCTTAGCACGTAGCTCACAATATATCCCCGTGTGTGGTGAATGTTTGTTGAGATTTCTGCCTCGCGAGGCCGCGAGGCAAATATCTATCCTGTTTGAATTATTTCGCCTCACGAGCCGAAAAAGTCAACCGTGTGCGGTCGACCTGAGTTAGGTGCTCTTTTCTAAAGCCTGCTGGCCACACGACCCACAAACAAGAATAATGTGTTTGCATTGACTAGCTAATCTTTTCAGCCCAGCACGTAGCTCAGTTTGACTGCACACGGTGAATTTTTCGCCTCGGGAGGCGAAAGAAATCAATCTGTATGGATATTTTCCTCATGGCCTCGCGAGGCAGAAAACTCGGCAAAAATTCACCACACACGGGGATATTTTGTGAGCTGCGTGCCGAGCAAACGGTCTCGAGTGACTTTTTGCTGAGCACGGAGCTTTCGTGTGCGGCGGGCTTAAGTTCCATGGCGGACTGAACGGTTGTAGCCATGGAAAAGACGAGGGGAAGAATTCCGCACATGGACATTACTACTTTTTCCCCGCAGTGACCCATAAGCCATTAGAAATCGATGACATGTCCTAAAAAGTCATATTTAGCAGTGAAAATATTGAAGCTTTTACTGAGAAAACACTTTGACCAGTCTTATAGGGTTTGTGCATAGGGTGTCAAGTGATGTTCAATAATGGAACTCTTTTCAAGACGGCAAATCCATTTTCCTCGAACAAAAGCTTCAGTATTACAGAACATGATGCAAGAATAATCGAAAAATCGAAGTTCCCTAGATACAAGTTTATAATTAACAGCCAATAGAAGACGGGGTCAAATGTCAATCAAACAATAGAGCTGTGTTAGCATTAATTCATCCCCTGCTCCACGTCAATTTGTTGATAAGAATGATAAGCGCGTGACTGATTCTTTTGGTGTGTGCTACAAGCAAGATTTTTTTTTCGGAACACTTTTACCATTAATGGTGATTTTAAAGCTGAAGAGAAATTTGCTTCAGTGATGGATAGCTGTTCCGCTATTTATATATGTTTCGTAAGATAATACGTTTTCCCTTCTTTTTGGGTGTTTTAATATGGCGGCTGCCATCTCGAATAATCGGCCACGTGCACTGCATAATACGTAATTGGTCGTTCGTATTCGGAAACCAGAGAATACAGTTCGTCCATAATATCTCAGTCTTGCACCGCTTAAACCTAAAAGGGCCGGGGCGGAATCTGAGCCCCCCCCCCCCCGCGCCTCCCATCAACATTTTTCACGATACCCTCTCATCTTGCTCATCTTTTGATACCAAAAACATACAATTCCGACAATGGGTTGCCGCGCAGCCACAATTTTCTCGACGATGGGCGCCGTTAAAACAAAATTTCCCCATATATGTAGTGTAGGCTACACATAATTATCATTGATGCATATGAATAATTAATAAGCCGTAATTCTAAAACCCTCAAACCAATAATCATGGCATTTCTTGAGTATGTTAATATTATGTTGTTTTATGCATGCACGGAATTTCATAATTGCCACACGATCCACAAACAAGAATAATGTGTTTGCATTGACTAGCTAATCTTTTTAGCTCAGCACGTAGCTCAGTTTGACCGCACACGGTGAATTTTTCGCCTCGGGAGGCGAAAGAAATCAATCTGTATGTATATGTTCCTCATGGCCTCGCGAGGCAGAAAACTCGGCAAAAATTCACCACACACAGGGATATTTTGTGAGCTGCGTGCCGAGCAAACGGTCTCGAGTGACTTTTTGCTGAGCACGTAGCTCTCGTGTGCGGCGGGCTTAAAGAATTCCTTAAAGTTCCATGGCGGACTGAACGGTTGTAGCCATGGAAAAGACGAGGGGAAGAATTCCGCACATGGACATTTCTACTTTTTCCCGGCAGTGACCCATATACAATTAGAAATCGATGACATGTCCTAAAAAGTCATATTTAGCAGTGAAAATATTGAAGCTTTTTCTGAGAAGACACTTTGACCAGTTTTATATGGTTTGTGCATAGAGTGTCAAGTGATGTAACTCTTTTCAAGACGGCAAAATTCATTTTCCTCGCACAAAAGCCTCAGTATTACAGAACATGATGCAAGAATGATCGAAAAATCGAAGTTACCTAGATACAAGTTTATAATTAACAGCCAATAGAAGGCGAGGTCAAATGTCAATCAAACAATAGAGCTGTGTTAGCATTATTGTTACCCCTGCTCCCCTTCAATTCGGTGATAAGAATGATAAGCGCGTGACTGATTCTGGTGCGGGCTACAAACAAGATTTTTTTCGGAACATTTTACCATTAAAGGTGAGTTTAAGGTTGAGGAGAACTTGCTTCAGTGATGGATAGCTGTTTTGCCATATATACATTGTTCGTAAGATAATAAGTTTAACATGGCGGCTGCTATCTCGAATAATCGGCCACGTGAACTGCATAATACGTAATTGGTCGTTCGTAGTCGTAAACCAAAGAATACAGTTCGTCCATAATATTTCAGTCTTGCAACGCTAAAACCATAAAGGGCCGGGGCAGAATCCGAGCCCCCCCCCCCTCCCATCAACATTTTCCGCGATACCCTCGCATCTTGCGCATCTTTTGATACCAAAAACTTACAATTCCGACAATGGGTTGCCGCGCAGCGACAATTTTGTCGACGATAGGCGCAGTGAAAACTACATTTTCCCATATATGTAGTGTATGCTGCACATAATTATCATTGATGCATATTAATAATTAATTTGCCGTAATTCCAAAACCCTCAAGCCAATAGTGAATGACATTTCAATGACATTGTTAACATTATGTTGTTTTATGCATGCACCGAGTTTCATAATTGTTTCATACTATCATAATTGGCCGAGATCTGGGGGAGGGCGGAATTTGCCCCGCCCCCTCCCCCTGTGAGATAGTCAAAATTACTAAAAAGGCCCTACGGTAGCCATGGACAGGCGGGAAACCCCGTTTACAAGCAGCACAGTTTGGTATAGGAGACACAAAGGGACAGAAGGAACAACGTTCCCCTATAGATACGTTAAGTTTTAAATTAACAGCCAATAGGAGGCGAGGTTTAATGTCATTTAAACAAAAGACCTGTATCAGTATATTTTTAATTCCGTTTATATTTATCAATATTTATGACTGATTTTGCCCCGTTTGGCACAAACAGGATAAGTTATTCATCACAGCTTTAATATTAATGGTACAGGGTGAGTCATAATGATCTGGACAGACAATATTTAGAATGTGTAACAATGATCAAAACTAGTACAAATGAAATATGTTATAGCCGGGCATTTTGGACACAGTTTTGGTGAAAGTGTCATGTATACATATCCATTGTACCATTTTGAAGACAAGTGCTAGCAAAGAACACACACACTAAAAACACCTCTGACCACAATTCCGTAGTTCAACAAACTTATTGAAATCGCAAACAGATGTGAAGCAGTGTAATAACAAATTAAAACGCAGTCATGGTTACTGGCTCACTTGAAGTTATTGACACATTTAAGAAAAGGCAAAACCAGTTCCTTGTGCAGACTGGAAAATGAGCCACTTTAATGAAAATGGCATAACTCCTCACCACAGCAACTAATTTGAAGGGGAAAAAACATTCAAAATTCGTATGGAACACAAGGTTATAACCATTCATAAGTAACACTATTTTTTTTAAATAAACCTTGTTTGCCACGATAAATGGTGAACTTCGGTACAAACCATTCTGACTCACCCTGTACATCTAAGGCTGGTAACATCTACGTTTGTGATTGATATTTTATTCGTTGTAAAGCATTGGAAAAAGGCAACCAGTAAAAACAGAAAGATAGTCAAACGTGCATTGCTTCCAAGTTTTCCAATGCATACAAATGTGACTTATGGTATTTATTGTTTCTTTAGGAGGCATATTCTTCATTGGGGGTTCAGACTCCTTGCTTGCACTCTCTCATGATCTGGACGATTTGCAAATTATTTTAAAGAGAAAAAACAAGGCTGTATGTATCAGTAATTGCCTTTTAACTTATTGAAAATAACAAGCGAAGTACTTTTATAAAAGGGTTTCTGAACTTAATATTTCAAGTTAATTCAAAACAGTATTGTAAAGCTTGAAACAGCAATCGTGTGTATTGCAGCGTACATCAAACTTTCGATTTATGCCTTTTTGATCAGGTTCAAGTCTTCAAGCCTGAGGGTTTTCAGTGGTCCTGAGCTAAGGAAACCTCTGAGCACGCTTCGAAAAAGAAAACGGAAAATCTGGTCCAGTCCAAAAGTTTATTTAAAGTGTAACTCGGAACTAGAGGTAATAAAGTGATGGTGAATGATAAAGAAAGTATCAAAGTTTCCCCGGATACGGTAACTTCGACAAGGCTAAATTTATAAGCCAATAGGAAGGGAGCATTTCGTTCGCCTATAATGTCTAAGTCTTGCCCCGCTTAACGATTCGTAAAAGTTCCATGGCGGACTAAATAGGCCCTCATCTAGCTTCAAAAAAGACGGGAAATCCCGTTTACTCGCAGAGATTTGGTATGATAAAAACCAGGAGACAAATAGGGATGAAAGGATCGAAGTTCCCTTAGATACTGCAAGTTTAAAATTAACAGCCAATAGGAGGCGAGGTCAACGTCAATCAATTAAAGAACTGTGTCAGCTTACTGTGTAAATGTTTTTTATTTATTTATAAGTGATTACAGCCGCGTGACCGACTCTTTTTCTTTCGCACAAACAATATAATTAATTTTACACACGTCATTCGTCGTAAACCATTACATGTGTTGTATTCGGGAAAAAAACAATTCAAGCAAGAAGATAACCAACACGCATTGCTTCAACGGTGTTCAATGCACACAAAATAATGTAACATGATGGCCTTCCCCAAGATGGCAATTTTTTTTTCTTTTCTTGCTCTATGCAGCACGTGAATATCTCTAGTAGGCTTATAAAAAGGTTTTAACTAGATTATAGGGGTCAGACACCTTGCATGCAGTCGCTCATGACCTGATCTGGACGTTTCACCAATCATTTTAAAGAGACACCCGAGGCTACATGCTACATTGTAACTTATTAAAGATTACAAGTGAAGTACATTTAAAAAATAGTCTCTGAACTTAATATTTCGAGTCAATTCAAACAGTATTGTAAAGCTAAATCATCGATTGAGTGTGTTGCAGCGTACAACAAACGTTTGCTTTATGCCTTTTTGGTCATGTTCAAGTCTTCAAGCATGAGGGTTTTCAGTGGTCCTGAGCTGAGGAGGCTTCTCAGCGGCTCTTCGAAAAAGAAAGGAGACAATCTAGCCTAGTACAAAAGAAAATTTGCATTGTAACTCAGAACTTGAGATAATATAGTGATGGTGAATGATAAAAAAGAATCAAGGTTTCCCCGGATACGGCAAGGCTAAATTTATTGCCAATAGGACGGGAGTAGTCGTGCCCAACGTAAGGGTTTGTCAAAGTTCCTTGGCTGACTAAATAGGACATTTTCCTCATGGCCTCGCGAGGCACAAAATTCGGCAAAAATTCACCACACACAGGGATATTTTGTGAGCTGCGTGCCGAGCAAACGGTCTCGAGTGACTTTTTGTTGAGCACGTAGCTCTCGTGTGCGGCGGGCTTAAAGAATTCCTTAAAGTTCCATGGCGGACTGAACGGTTGTAGCCATGGAAAGGACGAGGGGAAGAATTCCCCGCACGGACAACATCACTTTTTCCCAGCAGTGACCCATCAGCCATTAGAAATCGATAGCATGTCCTAAAAAAGTCATATTTAGCAGTGACAATATTGAAGCTTTTTCTGAGAAGACACTTTGACCAGTTTTATATGGTTTGTGCATAGGCTGTTAAGTGATGTAACTCTTTTCAAGACGGCGAAATTCATTTTCCTCGCACAAAAGCCTCAGTAAAACAGAACATGATGCAAGAATGATCGAAAAATCGAAGTTACCTAGATACAAGTTTATAATTAACAGCCAATAGAAGGCCAGGTCAAATGTCAATCAAACAACAGAGCTGTGTTAGCATTATTTTTACCCCTGCTCCCCTTCAATTCGGTGATAAGAATGATAAGCGCGTGACTGATTCTTTTGGTGCGTGCTACAAACAAGATTTTTTTCGAAACATTTTACCATTAGTGGTGAGTTTAAGGCTGAGGAGAACTTGCTTCAGTGATGGATAGCTGTTTCGCCATTTATACATTGTTCGTAAGATAATAAGTTTAACATGGCGGCTGCTATCTCGGATAATCGGCCACGTGAACTGCATAATACGTAATTGGTCGTTCGTAGTCGGAAACCAGAGAATACAGTTCGTCCATAATAATCTCAGTCTTGCACCGCTAAAAGCATAAAGGGCCGGGGCAGAATCCGAGCCCCCCCCCTTCCCATCAACATTTTCCGCGATCATCTTGCGCATCTTTTGATACCAAAAACTTACAATTCCGACAATGGGTTGCCGCGCAACCACAATTTTGTCGACGATAGGTGCAGTGAAAACTACATTCCCCATATATGTAGTGTAGGCTACACATAATTATCATTGATGCATATTAATAATTAATTTGCCGTAATTCCAAAACCCTCAAGCCAATAGTCAATGACATTTCAATGACATTGTTAATATTATGTTGTTTTATGCATGCACCGAGTTTCATAATTGTTTCATACTATCATAATTGGCCGAGATCTGGGGGAGGGCGGTATTCGCCCCGCCCCCTCCCCCTGTGAGATACGGTAGCCATGGACAAACGGGAAAACCGTTTACACGCAGCATAGTTTGGTATAGGAGATACAAAGGGACAGAAGGAACAACGTTCCCCTATAGATACGTTAAGTTTTAACTTAACAGCCAATAGAAGGCGAGGTTTCATGTCATTTAAACAAAAGACCTGTATCAGTATATTTTTAATTCCGTTTATATTTATCAAAATTTATGACTGATTTTCCCCCGTTTGGCACAAACAGGATAAGTTATTCAACACACCTTTAATATTCATTGTACAGGGTGAGTCATAATGATCTGGACAGAAAATATTTAAAATGTGTAACAATGATCAAAAGTAGTACAAATGAAATATGTTATAGCCGGGCATTTTGGACACCGTTTTGGTGAAAGTGTCATGTATACATATCCATTGTACCATTTTGAAGACAAGTGCTAGCAAAGAACACACACTAAAAACACCTCTGACCACAATTCCGTGGTTCAACAAACTTATTGAAATCGCGAACTGATTTCACGCTGTGTAATAACAAATTAAAACGCAGTCATGGTTACTGGCTCACTTGAAGTTATTGACACATTTAAGAAAAGGCAAAACCAGTTCCTTGTGCAGACTGGAAAATGAGCCACTTTAATGAAAATGGCGTAACTCCTCACCACAGCAACTAATTTGAAGGGAAAAAAACATTCAAAATTCGTGTGGAAAACAAGGTTATAACCATTCATAAGAAACACCATTTTTTTTCGTGTGTATTGCAGCGAACATCAAACTTTCGATTTATGCCTTTTTGATCAGGTTCAAGTCTTCAAGCCTGAGGGGTTTTAGTGGTCATGAGCTAAGGAAACTTCTGAGCACGCTTCGAAAAAAACTCGGAAAATCTGGTCCATTCCAAAAGTTTATTTAAAATGTAACTCGGAACTAGAGGTCATAAGGTGATGGTGAATGATGAAAAAAGTATCAAAGTTTCCCCGGATACGGCAACTTCGGCAAGGCTAAATTTATAAGCCAATAGGAAGGGAGCATTTCGTTCGCCTATAATGTCTAAGTTTTGGCCCGCTTAATGATTCGTAAAAGTTCCATGGCGGACTAAATAGGCCCTCATCTAGCTGCAAAAAGGACGGGAAATCCCGTTTACTCGCAGAGATTTGGTATGATAAAAACCAGGAGACAAATAGGGATGAAAGGATCGAAGTTCCCTTAGATACTGCAAGTTTAAAATTAATAGCCAATAGAAGGCGAGCTTAATGTCAATCAATTAAAGAACTGTGTCAGCTTACTGTGTAATTTTTTTTAATTTATTTATTTATAAGTGATTACAGCCGCGTGACCGACTCTTTTTCTTTTCCAGGTTTCCCCAGATACGGCAAGGCTAAATTTACTAGCCAATAGGACGGGAGTAGTCTTGCCCAACGTTAGGGTTTGTCAAAGTTCCTTGGCTGACTAAATAGGCTCTCTGGTAGCCGTGGAAAAGACGGGAAATCCCGTTTACTCGAAGAATAGATTTGGTATGATAGGAAACAGAAGACAAATAGGGATGAAATAATCGAAGTTCCCTTAGATACGGCAAGTTTAAAATTAACAGCCAATAGGAGTCGAGGTCAACGTTAATCAAACAGCATATTGTTCCCCCAAGAAGGAAAAAAACCTTATTTGATTTGTTTAAATGATTTTTTTATATATATAATTACAGCTGGGTGGCCGATTTTTTTTCTTTCGCACAAACAATGTATTTTATTCTATACACATACGTATATTCGTCTTAGATCGTTATTGTATTCGGGAAAAATACAATTAATTTTCAAGATTGCAAGCTTTTCTTTTTCCTTGCTCTAGGAAGCACGAGAACATATATTTAGCAGGCATATCATTCGGTTTTAACTTGGTCAGACACATTGCATGCAATCATTCATGACCTGATCTTGATGATTTACCAGTCATTATCCATTAAGAAAACACCCGAGGCTACATACATCAGTAAAAATTGTTTATTAATTACAAATAAATACTTATTTATAATTACAATCGAAGTAATTTTACGAAAAGTATCTTGAGCTCAATGTTTCGGGTCAATACAAAACACCATTTTAGAGCTTGAAAGTCGTGTGATGTGTGTTTCAGCCTACATCAAACAAATTCCCTTTTGGTCTTAAAGCCCGAAAATTTACAGTGGTTGTGAGCTGAAGCGGCTTCTTAGCAGCGCTTTGGGGGAAAAATGGCCAGTCTAGTCCAGTCCAAAAGTAGGTTTACATTGTAACTCAGAACTATAAATAAAAGTGCTGGTGAATGATAAAAAAAGAATCAAAGTTTCCCCGGATACGGCAAGGCTAAAGACATACGCCAATAGGACGCGAGCATTAATCTCAAAATAGTATAGGTTTTCCCGGCCAATTTCACCAAGTTTTCATTCAATTTAGCGCCTGGCTCATTCAATTTAGATTGAAATTGAAAGATCACGCAGATCGGCATTTGACAATCAAAAAGAATCATTCAATTTCCCTATCCGAGCATTCTATCGCCTTTTAGCTTCACTCGTCCCTATCAAAGATGCATTCATTTTAAAAGTATTGCGTTGTTCATTCAATTTCGTCTAAACCATTAGTACGGGGTTGATTGGGCATTCGTTTTCCTTAATGGGTAAACATATTTCACATTTTGTCAAACATCTTCATACGTGTCCGTATTCCTTAGCATAAATCATATTTGATGACTTCAATCCGTAGATGCCCTTCTTTCTTAATTGAAGGGTATGTGCAATGAATTTTTCTCAGGACTTCTTATTGTGCAACTCTTTACTACTGTGAAATGTAAGAAAACTACACATTTGACATTTTTTTTGGGTTAATCTTCCTGCAAAAGTGCACTTCTTTAAACTTTTTTCCATGCTTTTACGGACTACGTATTAGCGCGCTGTTACTGTGATGTCATTTCAGGAAGACACTGTTCAGTTTAGGGTTTTTTCTTTAAAATTATTCATCCAAAATTTGCTAATTGAAAACATTTGTGGGAAAGGGTTGGTCATTGGCTTACTGCCATATACTGACACATCAAATAATCACCAAATAAAAGAAATTTATGACAGCAAAATATCCAAAATTCTAGCAACTTTTTTTGGTGAAATAGCCGTGTAACATTAACCATGCTCGGAATGCCATCACAGGTTTTCTAATGAATATGAAACTTTGCATTAGCATAAAAACGGAGAAGGCACCAAAAACGCCCCTCAAAATGGAAATAAAACTTGCAAATAAGGTTAAATGTGACACAAAGATGTATTGCATTGAAAATTTTGCATGGGCCCTATGAATATGGTAAGTGTTCGGTCAGACATACGCAAAAAAACAACGCGTGAGAGAAGTGTTCCCGACGGTACAGCCATTTCCAAACATATATACGTGTTCCGATGTCTTGCACGTCAAGAAATCGTCAACGTAACAAAAACCCTTGATCAAACGTTTCAACAAGTAGAAAAGATCAACAGTGAAAAAGAAATTATCTTAGTCCCTTTCAATTCATTATTTCGTTGCATCTTGTTTCCCTCATATCAGTTGATTTGTAACATTGTAAATTTTACAGTCATGAAGTTTTTTTTTCAGGGGGGGAAATGAACCTCGGAGAAAAATAAGAAAACAAATATCGATTAAAAATTCTTATTAATTTAAATGACCAAACGATGAAAGCGATTGCCCATAAACGAATAAGAAACGAAAAGCATGGTTATACGTTACAAGCGCACAGATGTTCGCTAATTTGAATGCATCAAACGTCAAAAGGTTGCAAAGACTTAATTTAAGACTGCTTCAAGTTAAGTTTTGAATGCACAAAAACGAAATAGGCTGCCCAAAAACGAAAACGAACATTCACAGCAAAATCTTGGCTGCCTAAAAATGAAATTGAATGAACCCCAAATGAAAAAGAAACCCCAATTGGACCACGTGTGCAAAACTCGCGCGAAATTGAATGGCTGATAATGAAACTGATTAGAAAAATTCGGAAATTCGCTGGGAAAACCTATATTAATGCTTCATTAGTTAAAGTTTGTTGTTGTTGAATTTTGTCCCTGGTAACCGTGTCTATGTGGCATGAGAACGTTTGTTCTTCTTCCTAAGTCTGCAATTTTATTATTATGTTGTAAGACACAACACAAAATCGATCTTGTAAAACAAGGAACGATGTGGTAAATTGAAAACCATGATGAAAATTACCGGCTATTAGAAAGGGGATTTGAAAATGTAAGAGAAATGTTTCCTCTCGTCCATTGTACCAATGCAACCGCTGCAGAGAAGCTAGCTCTTGCAGAGCCACCAAAACATCTTGTTTGCACTTTTGAGGTATTTTCCCAGCTGTGTGCGGACATTCAGTTCACAGAAGACAATGGGATGCTTCAGGAGAAAACATACAATTATTTGAATATAATAAAAGTGTCCATGGGAGTCGTATACCTAACGAAAAGTGCATGGCAGTGACAATTCCTGCAATTTGCATTGATTGTTTGTGAATACATTACAAATACAACTTGTTTGTGATAACATTTCTGAAAGGCATCATTTTAGTTTTTTGGTACTACAACTTGCATGATTTCGCTCATGACAAGATCAACCTGTCTTTTTAAAGATACATCCAGAAGCTGCATTGTCTTGTCACATATGTTGAAACTGAATTCCTGTGTTATATTATTATTTGAAGGGGTCTCTGAACCTGTTTCATGCCAATTTAAAATGTCAACTTTTACGTGCATGCCGAGTGTTTGGCGGAGATTTGGTGGTACTCGAAAAACATATTTGCACTGCAAATCAAACAGGGCGTAATAGGCCCTATATTGATAACAAATGATAAAAAGGGGCAAAGGCTCCCTGGATACGGCCAATTAATTATCAGCAAATAGGAGGCGGACGTCAATAATCATTTTTTTACGAGTGCCCTTTTCCCCCCAAGTGCCTTTATTTCACGAGTGCCCTTTTCATACGTCCCGCAAACGTCAGCAATATTATGCCTCCTTGAAGAGCGCCACCTTATTGTCCGATACTGGCCATTATTGTCCGATACTGGCCATGATCGTCCTCTTTCAACAGCGCCCCCATAGGATGAAGGTGTCCATTAAACACGGCACCAACATGGACAATTTCAAAAAGTGTCGCGTGATGTAATTACAGAGAAATGATGTCTCCAACAATAACGTTCTCTTGTGTGCGTGTGTTTGTGTAAAGTGGCTGAGAAGATCAATGCCAGTCACAGTGACGTTCACTGCAAATACAAGTGTGAGAACACGGCCAGAAGTTTGCTGCATTTTCTCCCTCTCACAGCTCAGTGCTTGACCTCAGGCATAGTCAGTGGGCCTGTGGTGGCCTATATGCAATTTCGGGTACATTCTTTGAAACTCTCACGATCACTAGAGGATACCTCAAGAAGTTCAAAACCACTTGATACCATTTTTGTCTGACCCTTTTGTGGGCGTGGTTATGATTTTAAAAAGTGGGGGGGGGCATCGCGCGCAAAAAATAATTTACAAAATTTGACTTTTCTTTTTGGCATTTGGACAGTTCACCCAAGTGCTACATAACAAGAAAAAAATCCACAATTTTGCCTCTTTTGGGGGTGGGGCAACATTTTAAAAAGTGGGGGTCACATGTCGCTAACAGAAAATCAACCTGTAAAATGCAATCTTGAGGGATTTTTTTGTTGTTGTTTTGTTGTTTCAATCCATTATAATTTGGCGAGGAAAAAAACGTTTACATGTCAACTCATAAATTCTGTGGCTCCCATTTGGGGGGCGTGTCACACTTTTTTCATAAAAAGGGGGCTTACGTGTATTCCAAAAGGAAGGTTGTGCAAGCCCATTATTGCACATTCTTTCAAACTCTCACAAAGACCTCTGGACACCTCAACAAGTGAAAGTCTGCTCCACCCCACCCCCCCACCCCCCCATCCCCCATTGGCCATTAAAAGGGCAGCCGTTAACATATCTGGCATATTGTACACATACATGTACAAATGGAAAAATAATCAATTTTATGAGACATTTATGTTTTAATATACAGTGAAATCTCGATAAGTCAAACTTTGAGAGAATGGGCTCAAAATGTTAGCTAAGCTGAGTTTTGAGTCAAGCAGGGTTGTACATCACTGTTATACAACTGAAGGGAATAATTAGTCTTTGTTTGACTGATTTATGAGAGGTTGACTTGTTGAGATTTCACTGTAGTTTGTTTTGTCCTGACAACAATGCGGACCTTGTTTCATAACATACTAACTGCAATAGCCTTTTTAACTTTAAATATATTTATCTTCACTTCATTTATAAAAATGATATTATGAAATGTGGTTCATTGGAAATAAAGTTTGAAAATTACAAATTGGAATATTAAGAGTAAAACTTGCCAAACTTGGGTGATTTAGTGAATCCTTTATAAGTCACTTGTAATTGGACAACATATTTGGCATTTAATATCCATGACCTTATTCAGTAATAGAAAAATGTGAGACTATATTGTGAGACTATATATAGTTTCAGAATCCAGATCTGGATGGATTACACAACATTGTTTGTGTGTCACATTTTTAAATATGGCATATTACTGAATATATGTATCAATAATATAATTGGTGCCATACTTTAAGATTGGTTATATCAGAAGGAAAAATTGATATCCCAAGCCTCTGTCAAGAGGTTTGCCTAACTTTTGAGTTTTTTTCGCTTTGGAAAACCATGCTGGAATGTTAAGGTAAAGGATTTGTAGTTTTTAAAATACATTTATAATTTGAACTAGTCACATGCTTTTCTTGAATCTTTGGGGAGCCAGGTTTGCGCTTGGGGAGTCACTTTGGCTCATTGGTTACTTTCTCGCTTTTCATCGCAGGGTTCGATTTCTGCCTGGGCCTTCATGTGGATTGAGTTTTCAGAAACTATTGGCAATATATTCATCAAAGTTTCAGCCTAAGATGTTTTTCTCTACTCGGTGGCTACAAATCCTGTTGGTATATCCAATCTCGAAGTACATCACTAATCATATCATTTATGGTGATATGCCATATTTAAAACTGTTCAGTGAAACAAATCTTGTGTAATCCATCCAGATCTGGATTCTGAAACTATTGACAATACAGTCTTACACTTTTCTATTACTAAATAAGGTCATGGTCATGGTTAAAAAGGCTATTGCAGTTTGTGTGCAATAAAACGAGGTCAACATTGTTGTCAGGACAAAAAAAACTACAGTGAAATCTCAAAATGTCAAACTGTTAAAACTCAAACCTCCTGTTAAGTCAAACAAGGACTAAATCCCTTCTATAACAGTGATATACAACCCTGCTTAACTCAAAACTCTGCTTATCTCAAATTGGAGCCCACTCTCTTGAAGTTTGAGTTATGGAGATTTATATCAGAACGTAAATGTCTCTCAAAATCGATTATTTGTAAATTTGTATGTGTACAATATATGCAAGATATGTAAAAAAAAAAAGGCTGTCATTTTAATGGCCAATGGGGGGGGGGGTTGGAGAGATAAGTAGGGTGGAGCAGTTTTTCACTTGTTGAGGTGTCCACAGGTCTTTCTGAGAATTTGAAAAAAATGTGCCATAAATCCATAAGGGCTCGCACAAGTTTCCTTTTTGAATACACGTATGCCCCCTTTTTATGAAAAAAAGTGTGACACGCCCCCCAAATGGGAACCAAAGAATTTATGAGTTGACATGTAAACATGTTTTCCACACCAAATTATAAGGGATTGTAACAAATACACAAACAAAACAAAAAAAGCTCAAGATTGCCTGTTACAGGTTGATTTTCTGTTGCCCCACCCCCAAAAGAGGCACAATTGTGGAATTTTTTTCTCTTGTGATGTAGCACTTGAGTTAATTGTCCAAATGTGAAAAAAAGAATTTTTTTTATAATTTTGTACCGCCAAGCCCCCCACTTTTAAAATCATGGCCACGCCCACAAAAGGGTCAGAAAAAAATGGCATCAAGTGGTTTTGAACTTCTTGAGGTATCCTCTAGTGATCCTGAGAGTTTCAAAGAATGTACCCGAAATTGCATATGGGGGGTAATTTTCGACCATAAGCCCACTGACTAGCATGCCTATGCTCCTCAAACGTACAACTGCAGGTCACGCCAAGTAGACCTATCCAATGCGTTTATCTCTCAAGTAACATGGCTTCTTGAGGAAAACTTCTTGAGGGTCGCTTTGATGACCTCTTTGAAGTGCTTTCTCAGCCCGCTCTCGGATCTGGCACCTCTAAAACTATAGGTCCGTCTCTTTGTCTTCTCTCTGCAGGTTTCTTCCGGCTTTTGAGTTACATTGCTTAAAGTAATTGTGAGGAATCATTGGTTTCATTACCAGAAATAAATAAATACAAATAATAAATTCATTCTATTTTTTCATTTAGTATATTCTTCAGATGTGTTTCACAACTCTGATCCTTTCTTCACTCATTCTGCGATGTCCTGTTCTTTAAACTTTTTCATTTAACTTAGTAAAAATATTTCCTTGTTGCTTTCCTTGTTGTTCCTCAACCACCTTTTTCATCTGTACGTATTCATTTTGACTCCAGACTCTGATGACGAAACACAGACCGCCTCACCACTCGATAACCAGTGTCCACTTCTATGTTTCTTTGCAGATTTAGAGCCATAAATTCAGATTAACAATTTTGATTATGATGGGTGGTTGCAAACTTGCAACATAATGATTTAATTTCTATTGAACACTGCCAATATTGACAATTCTGATGTTTATAAAGAATTGTTTTTGTATCTCCACTTATTCATCTTAAGTTACAGATATACACGCCAATTTAATCATCTTGAGGGACGGGCATGTTTCTTTCATTTAAATGGCTTAATGTTGTAATGAGGCACATTATTTTGCGGCTCGAGTTGAGTCTTTTAGAGTTCTTTTCCCCCCTTTTATTCTCTGGATAATTCTGTTGGTTTAACTACTGATATTTAGGGGATTTTTTTTTATTCAGAATGATCAACCAAAAAGTGTTTTGAATCTGATCCCATAAATGATATCTGCATTATATTGCAAAATAAAGCGATTCGGAGTCCAATTCTACCCAATCTTAGCAATACAAGTTCAATTTAAAGACCTTTCTTTTATGCAAGCCAAAACGTGCAGGGGCCATAAAAAAAATCTCTCTATAAAAACAATTTGACTGCAGTGGCGTAAATGCATGTTGCGTCGGCGAGTGGGCGATGGGGGATGACCCACGAAACCGAGCAGCCCGGCCGAAGAAATTCGAAAAGTGGGGAGAGGGGGAGAAGGCTGGACATAGAGGGCGCTGTTCACGATACACATGTAACATTGCGTGCTTACAGCCCTTAGCTTAATTAAAAGGGGCACTAGGTCCTGATATCCCCGAAAATGTCATGTTTTGCATTGTTTACTTATCCTATTTCAAACATGTGGTTGAAAGGAAACCAACCTAATGTCTTACCGTTCCCGAGAAAAAAAGGAACAACTTTCCCGGTTGTTTATATCGGACACGACGGAGTACGAATACGTTTTTCGTGTCGTGTTCGATATACACGTTGTGTGTATCGGGACACACAAAGCACGGTGACAATCACCAATGCAAAACATTTACGAAAGAAATCACAACTAGCATCCGAATAGCTCGAATTTATGGGGTCGCCAAAAGTGGACCCTGACATTCGTTCTCGCAGGAATTACAGAAAATCGCCCAGTATTAGAAAGGATAGTTGTGCGCGTTTTGTAGCCCAATTGGGCTGTTCCAGAACCTAGTGTCCCTTTAAACCAGAACATTTCATTAAAAGCTTCTTTTTTTTTTACTTTTCGAATTTGCAAGATATAATCTCATAATCGGCGGTTTTGGTTTCTCAACACAGAAATATGGGGAGATGACCCAAAGGACCTTTGTACCAAAAATGACAATGTATGTTAATGAGGCCCTTCTACAATGAAAATGTACAGAGATCCAAACATTCGGGTAATTTTGTTCTCAGTTTGTCCAGGATTTCTCACTTTTTCATCATAGAAAAGCCCCTAAATTCGTCATAGACAAAATACCTTCTGGCCTAAGTAGTTTCGCAGGTACAAAGTTAAAAATTAAATTTAGAAAATTGCTTTCGTCCCGTACACTGCAAAAACTATAGTGTTAATTTAACACCATTCGGTATCTATATAGGACAACACCTGTAAAATTTAACACCAGATGGTTCTATATAGATACCCATGGTGTAAATTTATCACTGCAGTTTTTGCGGTGTAAGCATTGCGGGGGAAATCAGCAGGGCTCCTTTCCACACTTGTGAATAAATAAAACCCGTGTGATTCGGGGCACCGTCCAAAAAAAATTACGTGCCGAATGTGTTACTAAATTGCGGCGCAGAATGGACACAGTTTGGATCCCGCTTTATGAGAGAACGAAACCTGAGACGTTTATTTTATTTTGTGGGGAAATATTTCGTTGAGATAGTGTTGTATATCATCTAGCTTAATTTTGTGAAATGAGGTCCGTGTTTTGAATTATGAACGGAAGTTGTAAAACTTTGACTAAGCTAACAAGATAAAACAGGCAGAAAACTACCTCACCGTACACGGACGGCCACGTCGACCGGGCACTGGGCGCCCAGTACCGGTCAAAGTGCATCGCTTGTGTCGGCGCAGCTAGTGATTCATGGTTCCCCTTGACCTCAGGAAGGAAAGCAATTTTGTCAGTTTTTATTTTATGCATAGAAAAAAATGCCTCATAGTCTAGGCTTCCCCTAGACAAAAAAGCAAAAATCCTGGAGAAATGTTGAGAAAATAACTCCAATGTTTTGACGCATATTTAATGCACCGCTCTCGCTTCTTGAATAACGGCCGTGCTTTGCATAAATAATCATTTATTAGTGAAAATGCCTGTGGCCCACTACAGAGCTGAAGTGGAGATGTATCTTATCCCCCCATTGAGCAAACTCCACAAACACACTACTTTGCCATGTACATCCCAAAGAAAAGTAAGCGCAGGCCTGAGTAACAAGGTCGTGAACGCAAACCCTTGTTGCCAGAAAAAGGTTGTTCTCTGGTTCAGAAACAAAAGACACCTTGCGAACCAATTTTATTTTTCACAAAATTTCAAATAACTAAATTCTATGACCCGTGAGCTGAAGTTCGTTCTGATGCTGGCTTCACCACTCGGAAAACATGAAGTAAAATGGTTGAACAATGGTTTAAAACGTGTAGTTTTTTTACCTGTTTTGATTTTTTGACCGAAACGATTTTTTTTTGGATTTTGACCAACAAGGTTTTTATTTATGAATGGGAATAAATATGTGTTCCGTCGGTATTAAACACTCTGTTTAAAACCGATGTGAGTCTGGATTGGTGATTATTATCCTCGGCTTCGCCTCGGGTAATCATCACCCATCCAGACTCACACCAGTTTTAAGCAGAGTGTTATAATAATTAAAAAAACACACATTTCTTTCCTTAATAAAAACTGCCCTGATTATTCAGAACGTTATTTTTAGTTATTCTAAAATTAGGAACCACTACACTAAAATAAATATCAAAACGCTTAATTGGGAAAAGGGGAACAAGAAAATGTGCTGAATGAATTTGTTGAAATACTTGCATTGAATGAGCTCATTGCTGCCACAAAAGTGTGATTTCAAATCTGAACAAGCAAATTAATACATGTTACTCACAAAAAGTCATTAATTGAAAATGCAAGAGAAATTAATGAAAAGAATATGTACCTTGAAAATATGGAATTACATAGTGTCAATTTCAAATTCAGAAAAACCTTTTCCTATTTATAAGCACTTAAATCATGAAAGTGTTTAGAACGGAATAAAGCTGCATAGTAGACTACTGACTACGCATTTTAGTTTCATACTAAAGGCCTAATTGGCTGCTAATTTAGTAAGGTTTCATGTATACGGCTCCAGCGATTCTACGTGCAGGACCGGACGTGTTTATTAGTTAATGATGCATTGTATAACCATAGAGCAAGGACCCAAGGAGTTCGTACTCCAAGACTTCAAAAGTAAAATGATGGTCGCCGCGCTCGAAAGCTACAATAGAAAGCACCTGGCGCCAGCTTGCTCAGTTGCTCACTACGCTAATATCAACACAATAGAGATCCGCGCTCACTAATGCCAAAAAAGGAGTTTGCATGGCTTCGTAGACAGTACCATGGTAAATACGCATGCGCAGTTGTCATACATCGCTAAAAATGAATGATCTTGAAGTGTTTGTTCGCAGTTGGATGATACTGTATATAAATGTGGTCAACATCACTGGAACAATCATTTCATGAAGAACAAATGCTCTGTACCTTTAGTTTGAAAACTTGTGAAATTTTTCAAAAAAACACATTTCATCAATGACATATTGCCATTTAAAATGTTTGAAAATACATGAAAACTTATCTGAAAGAAATCCAATTTATCTCCAAAATACAGGGACAGATAACGCTTTTAAGCACCAACAACTGCACATTGCTAACTTGAGTTCATAACTCACACCTAACAACTGCGCAGTTGTAAAAAAACCTATCTTGTCGTAAAATGTATTTTTCAAAAAAGAGCAGCGACGTGACATGACTTATTATGCAGCATATAGGGAGGTTGTTGGTTACCAACTAAAAAGGCGGCGACGATCATCGCGTTCAAAGGCCGCTGGCATTTACGCTTTGAATGGTCGAGGCTTGCGGTCACAGTGCTGTAGCTATAGACTTTCCAAGGGATTGGTATGTTAATGGTCAAAATGTAAATCGCCCAAGAGTTCTGACTCCTTGGGTCCTTGCTCTATGGTATAACAAAATATGAACACGACTAAACATTTTGTTCAAACGTTTTCAGTTCAAGAAATATGTCCTTTTTCAACAAACAACTCTTGTAATGGTATATTACTTTTGTAATTAATCTTAGATGTTTGAGCATTCTTTGACAATTAAATTCAAATATATTCAGAGACATGGGGCATTCAAAAGCCACTGACGAGAAAATAGCAGTCCGTTGAAGACATGATTTCCGTACTTGGATATTTATTACTTTAATTAATACTAAATGCATAGCCGCAATTGAAATAAACAATTAGGGACTACGCCTCTAAAATAATATTACCGGCAGAATCAAAGGGATGCGCTGAAATAACTATTCACAACACTGCGCTACGACTACAAAAAGCTACATTGAAACACTGACTACAAGCATTAACCAACATTGATTAATAACACTAATTTTACAGTATTAATTCTGTTACGAAATGTAACAATAACAAATGAATCAGCTCCAGGTGTGAATGGTAGATTACAGAGAAATTATTACTCAGTTATAAAAACACCATATCATAGACCACTTCACTAATCACTGATTCAACTTTAACCCAAAAAGGGCCGGGTTATTTTGACCACCTCTCAGCCGGGGAGTGGATTCCTCCTCCCTAAGATCTCAGTCGTCGAGTGACAACAATTTTTTTTTTCATCATAAACATACCCAAGATATTTCATGACTATAGGTCAAAGGGTTTTGGAATTATGGTAATGAATTATTCATACGTACGAATGGTAATTGTGCTCTGTGTACACGACGTATATGGGAAAGTTAATTTTTCACGGCGCGTAGCGCCCGAAAGTTTTTATGTTTTAAGTATCAAAAGATGCGCAAGGCTCGAGCCTAAAAAGTCATAACAGCTCGGGTCGCGAAAAAAAAAAAATCAAGGCTATCGCGGAAAGGTTGGGAAAGGGGAGGGGTCGGATTCCGCCCGGCCCTTTTAGGGTTAAGCGCACATTCGCAGAAACAGTCACTGCATATACTACTGTAAAATCTTGATAAGTCAAACTATGGTAACTCAAATTAACTGTTAAGTCAAACAAAGAATCCATTGTCTTCAGCAGTATCAGAATGGTATACACTGTACAACCCTGTTAAACACAAAACTCTGCTTGAGTCAAATTTTGAACCTATCCCGTTAATCCCGTAGTATTTGACTATCAATATTTCACTGTATATGCACATTAGGTCCAGTATCTCAGATTCTTGTGGAGTGTTGATGTGTTGTTAGTAGAAAACCTTTATAAAATCAGCACGTACCAAGCACTTAAACATGGGTGAAGAGAGAGGGAAAAGAGAGAGAGAAATAAAAAGCAAATGATAAACATTCCGCATTGATTTGTTACCGAATCTGCAGTTAACGAGACAGTTACTCGTTTCTGTAATTACTTTGCAACGACGAATTATAAGTAATTGTTGTTTTCTAATTCGGTCACTTTCTGTTTGGCCTTCAGGGCCTGAAAGAACATTAAGGTCATCGCTGTGACGACTTTTCTCGTGTAATTTATACATTTCTGTAAATTCCACAGGTCGTGAGATAACATAGCCCCCATGTTCACATGCTGTGGCTGTGGGATGGTCACTACAGTTTATTCTTTTAGAAAGTCGATCAAGATTGTTGTACTTATCAAAATGCACTGCATAATACTCACAGTTATGCACCTGCCAACTTATCTACACACCAATACGAAAATGTAATAACATCCATATACAAATCAATGATAAGTATCTTTTAAGTTGCCTAATTCTGAGACAACCACATAAAAATTATCACGGACGGTGGTGATAACATTTTAATTCAAGGTCAGCAATTTCAAAAAGCTTTTAAAACAAGTTGTCAATAAAAGTATTGTACAAAAACTCGTTATTAGGAAATGAATACACAAAAAATTAACAAACACAAACATAGTGCTCCACTTAATCACTTGATTAGACCCATACAAATCATCAAGGCTAAGAAATAATAAGTGTTGGTATAATGTATATGACAAAAAAATGAACCACATTGGCAATTACTAACTACATGAAACCTGGTAACCACTAGAAGTGATTACTTAAAGTTTAACGAATTTTAACACTTAGCTGACATGAATTTTTTTTAACATCTCTACATTATTTAGAAATCCAGAAGAAACACAAGTAATAAAACACTAGACGATATGATTAGTTTTACTTTGAATAATACCAAGATACAATTCCAACATGAGTGTTTCATGGGACGGTTTTGGTTAGAATCATTCTGCCAAAAATTATAGCAAGTGAAAGAGCAACCCTAGTAATTAATGCCAATCGGTTTTTTTAGGCGAGCCGCGCGAGGGTTCTGGAAGCTGAGCCGCTGACTTTTTACTTTAAGGATCGTTTGTAAATGTATTAGGTTGGACATCCCGTGCTTTTGCAATGTGACATCTGTTTCTCAACATGGAGTTACGTTTACATGCCATATTGCGATGTATGGGTTGAGCCCTGAATTGCGATGTATGGGTTTTGTCTTTTGTCTGGCCGTATTTTGTCTATTGTCAGGCCGCAATTATTTTTTTCTAAATATAGTTTTTATTCATAGGTAAATTTGGCTCGTTAGTCCATTCGATGTCCAAATCCAAATTTGGGGAGGGGCGGACTCCAAAATGATATAAACTTTTTAAAAAGAGTATTTGTCTTTAAATAGCTAATACTACACATATATATAGTTTTATTCGAAAACAGCGTACCGGTATGGTTTTATTGTTTTGATTAAAGAAGTCTCTGATCTAGCTACTCCCCTCCTATATAAATGTATGACATGGCTGTTTACTATTTTAATGTTATGCAATGATCTTATAATTAATTGGCTTCAACCAACTGCTATGGTACTGATCTACAGTTTTACAAATAAACGCTACATAGGATTTGAGCATTAAAAAAACCTGAATTTCGCAATGAAATGCAATGGTCTTTACGATGGTTAATTGTCTTCACCAAACCTCAACATCAAAAAGCAGTATTTATATTTCAATTTTAATTTAATATCTAGCAAGATGTGACCATTGTATTATGTCTTTTTGAATCAAATTATACCCTTTTCAGGCATATTTCCGGATGCATTACTGTGTAAGTATTTATTCATAAGTGCCTGAAGTATGATTCCCAAAATATTTATGACAGTGAGTACACAATCAAACCATTTAAAAATTAAGGTATGCCTAGTTTTTAACACACTAATACGAAGAACACTCAATTACCCTTTCATGCAAAGTATCAAACTTTGTTTTTGATAGTAAGTGATAGATAGTAAGTATGTTTTTGCAATTGTGTGGCTTTCGATTTTGTCGCTTGCCAACGGGCCACTAAAGCACAGGAAGATCCTCAACTGTTAAAGGATATGAATTCTTTTTTTTTATCCCCCAAACGGTTCCAAGATTCGTTGAGGTACCTTGTCAGATGTCTAAAGACATGTATAGAGATTTGCGGTTATATGTGTTGGCATATCAGTGGGACGGAACTGCTACAATCCCGACAGTTTTTTGTAATTCCTCAAGTTCATCTTCGGGGACACCACAGATTAACTGAATAGTGGGCATTATTTCCTCGGCGCCTGTGGGAATTTGACCTACAACTTTCTCGAATTTCCTCAATACACTTGGTGAACAATCAACAACCCTAGGTACCTTGAGCCCTTTACACAATGCATTGCATGTGTGATTTTCAAAGAATTTCACTATACCACATTTCCCCAAATCACTAAGACCGTACAAATACCGCTTTGGGCTGCAGTTGTGAACAGATGGGTCCGTCAGTATGTAAGCTGAGTTAGTGCGCACCCCTTGGATATCGCAAACCAGAATTTCACCGTTTGTTACATGGTAAGTGTAATGGCAAAACGCAGCGGGCGTGGCAATTTTCTTTGGGCACATAATCCCAACGTTGCTTACGAATTTTTCATAGTTTCCATCAATGAACCTCTCAACCGCAACCGTCACTTTTTCAGACATATTTTCACGTTTACCAAATGGTTGGTATCTATGGAAATTGTAGGCGGCTCTGCGATCAACAGTGGTGAATTCAGGTTTAACAAACTCGATTGGTTTGCTCGTTAGATACTTTGCGTTGAACAACTTCGCCATCTCATTAGCTTTTTCATAGGTACGGCTGTCCAATTGCCAGGCATACTCTTGTATTTTGTAAGAATAAGGTTCTTTGTTGACTTTAACCACGCACCGTTTTCCTTCCACACGATGATCTCCATGAAATGTACCCATGTAAACCAATCGGAATTCACCTTCACGGTATATTTCTTTATCAAACTCAACGTAGGTATCCTTGTATCCAAGCACTGGAGCGCGGTTGCTTTGGTTATTACTCATGTTTTCTTGGAAAGAAGTAATTCTGGAAAAGAGAACCGAAAAACACGGCTCTTTTTAAATGTTGCCAAAACTTAACGCACCATTTTCGGAACTGGGCACAAATCCACAACTGAATGGTGACATAACTTTTTCCCTTTTTGTCAAAGGCAGTAGATTTGACTAAGGGAAAGGAAATGCTAACAAAAGAGGTAAGATTGAGGGAAATTAGTCAAGGATGAGAGTGCCAGTAAAATGCTAAACAGGTATGCGAAATAGCAAGGCTCTTTTAATTTTTTTCTGTTTGGAGAGTATTATAACAGAGGATGGGTAAGGCCGGCCTCAGGTCGACCTGTGATTTGCTTGCGCCGCGAGGGAACAAGACTTGGTCAAGGCGTTCGTCATCTCTCAAAACACAGACACTCTTGTTAGTTAGGTGGCATATGGTCGGAATCGTGACCGACTGGTCCAAAGCACCAAACTTGTCAGATAGATTCTAATAGCCCTGGAGAAGATATCTAGAATACATGACACCTGAAATTCTTTTGGAAAGGGTTTCTGATTTGCATAAATCGTTAGTATCTGCCGCGTAACATATTTGTTCCCATATTTGGGGATATTTTTATTATTAAAAAAAAAATATATATTTTGGGCATTCAATTTACATATCCTTACTTTAATGACATTTTATATCAGAGACTGGATGATTATGAGGACATATTAAAGATAAAAATGGCTACTACTTTACCCTAAAATTGCGCGCATTTACCTTTTCCTTAGATAACATCAAGGAGTCTTGCAAAACCTCAGTATTGATGAGCTTCAAATTCACCAAGTTGCTTCATGACACAGTAACCCTAACAAAATATAAATAGGAAATCATGTGAAAAATGATAACTTCTTGATATTGAGCTAAAACAAAAATTGAAAGGGGGCGGGGGCAGGAAACGAAATGTCCCTCAGTTGGACTAAAAATAAGGCAAACGTCTTGAACAAGTTAAAGAAAATCCCCCCAATTAAGAGATAATTGTTGTAACAATAATTATGTCAACGTCAAAATGTGTTCTTACTAATGATTTTGGGAATTTCATGGAACTTGTTCAGGTCTTCCATGTTAGACGACCCTTCCCCTACATTTTAGCCCAATTAACGGACACCATGTTTTTCCCTGTTCTCTGGGCTTAAGTGTTTAAAAGGGTAACTGTGAAAGTAAGCAACTAGTTAAATGTGGAGTTCATGAACACTGAGGTTTGCAAGATTACTTGATGATACCTGGAGACAAGGTAAATGCACGCAATTTTGGGGCATAATAATAGCCATTTTGGATCGTTACTATGGCCTCATAATTATTCAGTCACTTATGCTGTAGAAAATGTAAGAATGTGTAAGTAGAATCATCAAATATACTTTAAAAAATATAACAAATAAACATATTTATATCCAAAATGGGAACAAATATATTACACGACAAGCATTTCGATTGATGCAAATTAGGCAGCCTTCCCAGAAGTATTTCAAGTGTCACCTCTACTATAGACTTGGCTTATGTCTAGGTTGCGTTTGGGCTTTGCCCTAGAATTGACTGCTCGGTCTGTGCCTATAGTAAATCCACGTATAGCGCACTATGAACGTCCGTACAGTATAAAGTGCGCCCTCGTGTGAATTAAGCACTATAAAATACTGACTCACTGGTAGTATTGCGCATGCCTACGTGATAGTTCAGGTTTTTTAATAAATATATCAATCATTTGACTGAATCTCCTTACAAATTCTCGTGCGAGGTTTCAGTTAAAAATGTGATGTCATCAAATTTCAGCATATTATCATTACAATTACTAGTAATTCAGCGTGCTCTAATGACCAATGTGCCAAAAATGAAAAGGCAAGTTTCCTGCAAACCATTTTTGGGAGGATGAGGGATTTCAAAAAAAATATAAGGGAAAAGGAAATGGGGGATCCTTGAATTTCGAAAATGTATAATAAGAAAGTGTATATCAAGAAAGTGTCGAAAAGCTGTTTGGAGGGATTGAGTTTTTTTTAAAGATTTGCTTCAAAGGAGTGCTTGAACTCCCTCCTGTAAGAAAAAATTAATTCGATAATCCATTTTCCAAAGTAAACAAAGTGAAAGCACAATGCGCTTTTACCCGTCTTACAGTAAAAACGCCACCATTGTTCGGCCGCACATTCGTGCGCAAACACTGCGCCATGTCCTATCCAGTCTGTGAATATGGAGATCAATGACTCGAACGTCTGCGCGCGCTGACGACGCCTAACGCTCACGCGAAGACACGGTGGCTTCAAGGGTGGCTATAGCTATTGCACATTTAAGGAAGTCGCGCATACATCGCGGGCGTACTAGTACAGTGCAGTACAGTACAGTACGCGCACGCTGTGTGTCCCGTCCACAGAGTTCTCAAAAGAGGTAAAAATGCGCCCCCTTTTGTAAACTCCCGGAGCCCATAAGACTGGAAAGGACACGCGTATACTTGCGCGCAGTGAACATTCGGAAAACGCGGACACAAACAGCTGGGTAGTACAGTGCGGTTTAACGTTTGCGACTGCGCATGTGTGATGTGCGCGTGCTGCATGCATGTGTGTGACGAACGCATGTCAAAGTTTCAAACCCTCGCCGATGACTATGTGTGCACGCACAAGATGGAGGGCGCCCCGTGTCCTATCCAGTCCAACCTCGTCCCCAGGGTGTTGAGCAGTACGCGCCCACCACTACCTGCTCTCTCACCCTGGTATTGGATCATTTGCATGTGCAAGATTTTTGCAGACGTATGCAAATGAGGAACAGTCTGGTGCCTGGATATGCGTTAACACTAGCGTTTGTTTTTGTATGCGGTGTCTGGGGTAAAAACAGAGTCAATTCGTACCAGCGCGAGCACGGCGTGAGTTACGAAAACACGATTTTTGAAATCAAACTGTTACGATCTTATCAAGACAACATGCAGTAACATATTTCATATTAATATGAGCAAATTGGAAAGGAAATTAGTATTTTCGAGAAGGCGTGGACGAATGATCGCGAAAACACGTACTGCACGTTGTGAATATATAGCACCAAGTACACGATAAAAATCCATTACTAGCCAATTGCGGTATCCAATCAGGATACAGGAAGAAAGTTTCCTATCCAGGGTTTACTATTGGAAACGCGGTTGGAAATAAAGTAAGCACTGGGGACGAGGTTGTATCCAGTCTTACTCGGTGCTTTCAAGCGTGTTTCTTTTGCTACTGGCGAATGCAAAAACATATTGCGCACTCATTACTCTCGGTGCAAGAGTATACTCCCGAAATTGATCTTTATGGATGCGTTCGAGCGCGAATTCAATCGTTTGTCTCATTCCTTCTTTGGGATAGCCGATAGAGGGGGCTATTCATTTATACAGCCCTCACCATGGATATGCACTTTAGCCAATCGAGAGTGACATTCGGTGCTTGCCTCATGCGCGCGTTCATGGCAACGTAACATGTCGATAAATTTGGCATGTAACAGACGAAAATGTGTGACGAAACCACCCATTTTTTACACAAATGTGAAACATCCATGTATTCTGAGACAATTTACTTGTAAAATAAGACCCACACAGCCTTTTTGCAAAACCGGCGAGCTAATTGACATAAAGAGTCGACCTTTCATTATTTTCAGCGCCGTTACTCCATGCATCCGTTGTGCGCGTCGTTAGATAATCACTTTTATATAACCGACATACAGATCCTTGGCATTTGATTGGTGGAACTCACATCACGTGGCATTTGTTATTGCTCCCATTCATGCCGCCACTCAAAAAGGAACTATCCGCTCATGGGGAATGGGAAATACTATTGAACAGTTAGGATCATCACGCGTTATTTGTGTACAAATGCATGCTGGTGTCGTCACCGTTTTCACGAACAGTCACATACTATATATATTATGTTGATTTTGAAGAAAAGTGTTTTCGAGATAATCGCAAAAGAAGTTTCTCATATTTTAAAACTTCAAGAAATACTACTTTGCAACAACTTTGTGCAGCAAGGAAACCATCACACGATTCTACGAGAGCTGAAGTTTTACATGAACCAGGTAATAAGATTTAATACAGCAGTTAATTAGTAACAATTACTTAGTATAGATATGTGGCTCTTCGTGAAAACGCAAATTCAGGTTTCCGAGATATTGGCCCTTTCTGTTCAACGTGTATTTCCATAGGCGCGCGTGAGTACGCGCGCGCAGCTGAAAATGTAACAAAGATATGTGGCTCTTCGTGAAAACGCAAATTTCATTTGACCTACTTTTACGCATTTCCGTGCAATGGGTTTTGTACGCGTTCAAAGGGCCAAAATGTATGTGGCTCTTTGTGAAAACGCAAAATGCATTTATCGAGATTTCTGCCCCTTGTAACATTAATGTTACTTAGAAAATAATGATGTTTTGCTTACAGAAACATGTCAAAATAGTTACGTACATTGTTTTAATGCGAAACATTGAAAAAAAATCAAAATCAAAAAAATTGTAATTTTTGACATATGTGGCTCTTCGTGAAAACGGTGACAGTGTGTGCGTTTAGCATTGCGCGTAGCGCGTATTGTTCCAAAGAGCAAGCGCTACAGCGTTGGATTCAAACATTTTCGTGAAGGGGTGGTTTCATAGAGAGAAATACATTTTCCTCCAGTTTCGTATTGAAATAAAAGTTCAATTATATCAAATGACAAGGATCTATATGTCAGTTATATAAAACAAATATTGAGTGGCTTTAAATTGTGAAATGGGAGGAATATTATCGCTCGGTAAAATCTGGACTTTTCCATTTCACTCGGCTTCGCCTCGTGAAATGGAAAAGTCCAGATTTTACCTTGCGATAATATTCCTCCCATTCCACGCTGTGTCACTCAATATTTGTATACCACTCTACTCTCAGGTGAATTGCATTGGCTCTGCTCCAGCACTCATACTATTTATTTATTATTATTTATTTCTTATTTACCCTGGGGAAACCTTTCAGTGGTTCACTGTTTTCCAGAGGTGCCCAGCAATTATACAGAACAATTCATTTAAAACTACAATTACAGAAAACACTAAAAATAGTAAATAGTAAAATATGGGTACATAAAATCACTTACAATATACATGTATAAAAAATAATCATGGACCATTCAGTAAAAATAAACAAAACACAGATACACACACCCAAAAATTGCACTGAAAAAAGAGAGCACCCATGCACTCCATAAAACTCTGCATGAATAATATTAAATCTTGCGCATAAATTGTCTGTATGATGAGCAGTTCTCAAAAAGCTGTAAGCAACCAAAAACCAGAGGTCAAGCAATTTGCCCCATTATAACAGGCACATTATCGATGGGTACTGCACTAGTACATTAAAAAAGCAGGTTTTTGTATGTGTTTTTAAAGCTGGCAAGAGTAGCAGCCAAAGGGCATTTAAGAGGTGTAGGTAGGGCGTTGAATGAATAAGCTCCACGAACCGTGGAGCATCTGTGTGAGCATTCATGGTATGAGTGAAACAGTTGCATTGTTGGGGTGGCAATTTTGAGGTAAGACTCTTGTAGACAAGTGTATTCAAGTGAAAAGTACGTCTTTCTTCTAAAATATTCCACCTCAGAGTCGATAAAATAGAGTCTGTTGGGGATCTCCGGGGAAGACCCAAAATGACTCGCCAAGCACTACTCTGGAGTCTGACAAGCTTGACGAGGGACATTTTTGAAGCGTTACCCTACGCAACATCACAGTAATCAAAGTGCGGGGGAATTAGCGGCCTAATCACTTAGGCCTAAACCTAACAAATCAGGCCCTATGACTATGAAAAACTTTTCAAAGCTTTCGCATTGTGGAGCAGCAAGATAATTCCAATGAAACGTCATGTGAAAATTAGTTGGCAGTTTAATTTCTTAAAATAAATCCTTCAAGAAAATGAAACAGTCTATTGAGACAAGTATGGTAATGGGATATCCCCGAAACGCGACCAACCAACGAAACGGTACTGTGGACCTCTTTTGAGAGTACCATGTACATACTGAAAATTCGCACATTCACCTTTTTTTCAAATATGAATTGAATATTCATGAAGTTTTCTTGAATAAATCGTGTAAACAAATTGTATAATGAAGTTCAATGGGTCCCGGCCCGGCGGGAAAGAGCAGTGTTGATGCACGACGCAAAAAATAAACGAGACAATCAACTCCATACGGTGATACTCTTGCTACTCCGGAGTGCATCAGTGGTGGAAACATACCGAATGTTGGCATGTAAAGTGAGTTAAAATGACGTTTGTCGTTTGTCAACGATGTCGTCTGCTACTTCATATAATACTTTGGTATTATGTACGCAGGATCATACGAGATTAATTTGAGAATACAGAAGAACACGAACAGTGCCTCGATACATGCACTGTTTGGCCAAGATGGCCAAATATATAAAAAGTTGATATCGTGTGTTTTATTTTGATACCAAAAATAACTGCTTTTTGAAAAATATAAAGTGTTGCTACGGCCTGTCAAACAAATCCTATTTTTATCAACAAAATCGAGGGCCAGTAGATTTTAGGTGTACATTCGATTCTTTAAAAAAGCAGAAAGAAACGGCAAGTCTCAGTAGAGAGAGGAAAGTATACGCTTCATTTTCATGTGAAACACATGCAGGAGAATTCTAACGTTTGGTCCAAATCGCCGGTTGAAAAATGAAGACTTTTGCGAGATTTCATGACTTCCAATTACATGAACGCGTGTAAACGAACGTAAGTACGCCGACTACGCTGGCCTGAAAAAAATGTGAATAGCACGTGCTAACATGCAATGAATGAAATGCAATTAAGCAGGCCATACTAAAGCTCGACCAATCAGTGGGCGTATAGGTCACACCGTGTTTGCGCTTCTCGCTCTATGCTTTATGCTAGGTTTACACTATCTTCCCGGCGGCCACAGCAATCACGTTTCTGGCCACCGTGGACAAAACGGTATGGACGTGAGACAACGCCGGGGGACGGGATGAGCAAACGTGACAGTCCGTGATTGTCGTGGATGCCGGGCCAGATTTTTAAACTGTCAAAAAAAATTGCCATGGCAGTCACGGTGCGGATCAGAAACCTAGTAGGCCGTAGTCAAACGGGGTGAACGCAACAAAACGTGACAGTACGTGACAGGTCGTAACTACGGTCCGTAGTGGGACGGGAAGCATGTGCATTCCCTGGCATCTTACCGGTCCTTTCAAGTTTTGTCAAGTTTTGTCACGTTCTGCCGCGTTTAGCGGGAGTTTTGTCACGGTTCCTGCGCGTTTTTTCGCGTTTTTCTTCGTTTCTCACGGCAAGCTAGGGTGTACGGTAGCCGTTTCGTCGCGTTCAATCACGGCGCGTCCAGATGTGTGACGGTTTACAGGCCCGGTGCGATGCGGCGTGTTGCGTTCTACTACGGTCTGATACGGCGAGCGCGGTCTGGGAGGGAGTATAAAAGCATAAAATTGTTGCTATTGCTTGGGAGGCTTTCTTTTCATACCGCGGGCATAAACTTGCTCCAAAGCTGCCCGGCGTACACGTTTCATCCGTAGAAAGCCTTGACAGAACGCGAAAAACGTATCAGACTTTGATTAGAACGTGAGGACCCCAGAGGGACCCATCAGACCGTGACAGGCCGGGAGGGAACGTACTGGCATTCGTGGTAGACCGCGGGCCGAACCGTAGTACGCCTTTGAGCCTCCGGGACTCAGCAGCCCCTTTTCCCCCACGGCCCATCTCGGATACCGTGATAGACATTGAGAAAACTTAGCAGGACCTAACAAAACTTGACTACGGAGAATAAGATTGCCAAAATCCCACGGCGCACTACGTTTCGGGCAAACGGGGCTGTCGTGACCGGCGGGAACATAGTGTAATCCTAGTGGAAGTTGTTGGAAACATTAGGTGTCAATCACAGCACAGTGTTTCAGGTAATTAGCGTTTTTATTCATAAAAACGCGCGCAGGTGGTTTAAAAATTATTTCTACGTAGGCAATCAGCGTTGTCTGCGTATTCGCACAGCAAAAGTTCCAAAGAAAACTTATCTCATGGCGAGGAATAAAAACTACTGTGTACCATTAAGGGCACTTATGCAGTGTGATGTCTGTCCTTAACTCTAGGTTTACACTATGTTCCGTTTCTAGCCACCGTGGACAAAACGGTATGGACGTGAGACAACGCGGGCGGGATGGGCAGACGTGACAGTCCGGATACATGACGGTAGCCGTTTCGTCGCGTTCAACACGTGGCACTATCAATGGATCTCAATTACATCTTTTACTTGTTAACTACAATCATATACAACAATCCCTTTGTTTGGAATAACATTTGAATGTCGTGTTACATGCAGCACAAGTCAAGGATCATGAGCATGATGAATGCAGACGTTCAATTTTCGAAAACGTACACATATTTCACTTCAAATTAGACTTTAAGTTTCGATTTTACAGACTGACATTTTCTCATTTAACACTACCTTTGAATGATATTTATCTCCACACGATTCAATTATACTTTAAGTTGTACTTTATAGCAAACACAGACCGTTGATCACAGGAAAGGAGCACACGTTGTGCATGTGACGGTAAACGCACATTTTGTTGCTGACACAGCCAGCCTCGTTTTCATGCCCAGAAGTGCTCAGATTGACGCAAAAACTCGTCGTTATGGGATTCCTCTATAAGTTCCATCCTGGAAGAATGTGTAGCTCTGTTTATAATAAGTGCTGGCATATATGTCACTATATTCTCATATAGGACTTTGAATTGTGACGTCACATGTCACGTGATGACGTCATTATGACCACCCATCAAATTTCATCTACAACACATCCTGTCTAGGTACCTTCAACCCGATCGGACCTGTAGTTTAATTAATAACAATGCACTTCCGGTTTCAACCGGTAGGAAGGGTCACGTGATTTCGAAAGTAAAATAAAAATCTCTGACAGTTGATGTTATATTGATTTTCAAAGATTAAATCTAGAAGTCTTTGGTTGCTTGCAATCTGATACTTAAATGATGTCATGGTGACGTGATTAAAAGAAAGATTGAGAGCTTAATTAACTGTGCAAATTGAAGCAACAATTTGGATTAAATCTCTCGCGGTTGATTTTTCAGTAATGTTTTAAGGTTAAAAGGTATTTTCATGGTAACTTCAGGTTTGATGACGTCATCAATCCCCAATTCAAATATTTTTAGCATGAGGCTTGTTTCATACATTACTAACACAAATGATTTCAGCAAACTTCGCCACACTCATCAACTGATTATTCATTTTAAACATTTTCAAACTGACGTTAGAGGGAGCTTTAACATTTGATGAGTTCGACGTTAATTTGTTTGTAAAGAACAACTTAGCAACACCATAATTCGTTGAAATCAAATTTACATCTTTTAACAATTTTAAATTACAAGGCACTTTCGATTTTAACTGGAAGGAAGGGTCACGTCATACTGCATGTAATATCAAAATTGAAGGCACTGGATTATTCTATCAATTGCCACAAGAGTCATGTTCAGGTCTCTCACGGTTGATTTTATATTCATTTTCAAAGATTACACCTATTTATATTTAACGTGACGTCATATTACCCATGATGATGTTATCATTCCGTCACCTCATTTTTTTTTAATCTTTAACACATCCCGGGCTAAGGACATACCAACTTTGAACCAAATCGGACAAGAGGTTCTGGGGATATAGGCCTTCAAAATATGCACATTAACTGTAACGCCACGTTACTCGTGATGACGTCACGAGGACGTCAATGTTCGGCACAAATATGCGGTGGTGGTCTATGTGGGTGCCAGGTATAAAGGCAATCGGATTGATTTCAGTGCCAAAGTGCCGGGGACTAAAAAACATGTACAAATGCAATGGGCAAAAATGACTGGAAAAAAATCTTAACGAAAAAAGGGAATGTTTCGACATATTTAACAGTGAAACTTACGTCTCGTAGGAAACTGTTTTCCCGGATTATAGGCCCTTATCACCGGTACCTTGACGTTTTAAAGATGAAAAGACCTCAGACTTAGACAAGGTGTACCACGGTGTTCAGCGCAAGTTGATTTCGAAGCTTTGTGCGGTGGTCGGCTACCGGACTCACTTTTATTGGGTCCATTGAAATCCTATATACTGAAAATTCCATTTGGGTGGTGGGGATGTTAACTTCACAACAACTTTCCGTATTGTATTGAACACTATCAGACTTAAAAATAGTGTGTTCATTCTATAAACATATCTTTCTCGATAGAGACTGCCATAGAGCATACTTAACTTCAACTATTTTGTTCGCATCAAAATCATTTAGATATGAACAATGTTTTTACACATACTAAATCTCCCAATCCAAGGCAATCTTTTTAAAATGTTTCAAACTGCTGTGAGTTACGGTGATCCGTTTGGAAATCACCCCTTTCAAAAAAGTGGTGCACGCTTTTTGCAACTTTGTACATCTTGGGTTTTTCCAGTGTTCTATTAATAGAAGCATACACGGCAGGGCAGCTGATCTTCGTGAAGCAACACTTAAGAATCAGCTGGGGCAAAGAACTTGCTCAACACGAGACCACTGTGAACTACATTTAGGTTGTTTTCCTGAGTACGGGTCTGAATACTATCCAAAATTTAAGCAAAGCTGCTGGAAAAGGGCTAGTTTATGTGGAATTTTGGTTGTTGTGCATGTAGGCCAATATTGTTTTCTAAACATAACAGTATTTTCCAGTGATGTAGTCGAGTCTAATTCGTCCAAGTCGAGTCAAGTCCAAGAAGGTCCGATTAGAAGCCTAGTACGAGTCGACTTTTGGCCGGTTGCGGCTGAAGTCCGAGTCTAAACTGTCAAGTGCTAGTCGAGTCCGAGTCCAGTTGTGAAGACGTATTAAAACAGAACACATAAATGTATCAATCAAGTCCGTATAAAAAATATATATTATACGCTTTAGTCAATAATAGAATGATGGCATAACTGGGACAGTACTGGGAGTAATGTTTTACGGGGCGCACAAGTTGATTTAAAATAATTAAAATGACTGTCAAAGCAGTCTCTTGCAATTTATCCAAAGCCTAATGCCGTATCTAAGTGAGACTTCCAAAAACAAGAATTAAAAGTGATCATACAACTGAGGTAGAACAATTTTAAAACAATTTAAAGGTTTTTCAAGACTAAACAGTTCTGTTATGGACTCGATTTGAGTCCGACAGCGAGTCTGAGTCAGTCACTAGCCGAGTTCGAGCTGACCAAGTCTAAATACCACGAGTCAAAGCCGAGCCTCACGAGTCAAACAAAATTGACTACAGTCTGGACTGAGTCTGACCGGAAAGAATACATCCTTTTCGATGTTCCGCTACAGGGTGTCCTGTCGGCAGATATTAAAACTATGTTTTTTTTTGTGTTAGATATATTACTCATTTAACACTTCCATAATGTATTTGTCTGTAGTAAAATGCTTCGGTTTTGGAATTAGATTCATTTTATTGCACTTCCGGTAACACTGGAAGTGAAGGCCAGGTGGTTTTGTGCCCGGGAATAACTTTTCCAAACATGTTAGAATGCTGTAAGAATATCTATAATTGTCTTTTTGGTCAGATTCATGTATGAAAGCCTGAGAGCTTTCCGTGTGCCGTGAAGGAGGCCTGTTTGCAAAGTGGATACGAATACGTTGATACTGTCTCAGTCTTGCCCCCGCTCACAAGGATGTGTCAAAGTTCTAGAGCTGGCTAAATAGGCAGCAATAGAACTGGAAAAGACGGGGAAACCCGTTTACTCGCACAATAGATTGGTATTCGATGGATCAAAGTCCCCCTAGATACGGTAAGATTAAAATTCGTAGCCTATAGCTAGGAGGCGACGTCAAATGGCAAACAAAAGAACTGTGTGTACAGCGTTCAATTTTTCTATACAAGAATTATACACGCGAGACCGATTTGTTTCTTGCGCTCAAACAAGATAAGTAATATTCAATACACTTTTACCATTATTTGCACATTAAAGGAAGATAGGAATACACGTTTGCAATTGATGTGTAATTTGTTAAGCATTGGGGGGAAAACAACAATCAATAAAAGTAGGAAGATAGTCAAACGTGCATTGCTGCCATATTGTTCAATGCATACAAATGGGACTTACTTCTTTTTACAAGGTTGCAAGCTTTTCTACTTCCTTGCTCTTTTTAATACATGACTATCTTTAGCAGGCATATCATTAGGTTTGTACGCAGTCTCTCATGACCTGATCTTGACGGTTTGCAAATCATTTTAAAGAGAACACCCAAGACTGCAAGGATCACAAATTGTTATGTAACGATTTTAAAATTACAAGTGAAGAACTTTTACACAAAAGTCTCTTAACTAAAAATTTTGAGTCAATTCAAAGCTTGAAACGCTGTGTGTGTTTCGGCGTAGATCAAACGTTGGTTTTACGCCTGTTTGGTCAGGTTCAAGTCTTAAAGAATGAGGGTTTCCAGTGGTCCTGATCTGAGGGGGCTTCTTAATTAGCAGCGCTTCTAAAAAGAAAAGAACATCTGGTCCAGTCCAAAAGTAAATTTTCATTGCAACTCAGAACTAGAGATAATTTAGTGATGGCGAATGATAAAAAGAAGAATCAAAGTTTCACCAAATTTGTAAGACAATATAAATTTACATACAAAATATTTGCCCACAATGTTTTCGATTGCGCCGCTTAAGGGACCTTTAAAGTTTATTGGCGGACTAAATGGGCCCCATTATGGTGGCTGTGGAAAAGACAGAGAATCCCGTTTACTCGCAAAATAGATTTGGTATTACAGGGAACAGGAGACAATAGAGTTCAAAGGATCGAAGTTCCCTTAGATACGAAAATTTTAAAATAAACAGCCAATAGAAGGTCAGGTCAATGTCAATCGAACAAAAGAACTGTGTCAGCATATTGTTTACATTTTTATAAAATGTATTTATTTATAAGAGATTACAGCCGCGTGAGCGATTCTGTTTTTTGGCACAAACAAAATAATTTGTTCTAGACACATGGATTATTTTATAAATTTGGGGTCCAAAGTTGGATATTGAATTAAAAAGGCTTGAAAACCTTTTAAGTTGTTTTAGTTATGGTCAATCTTGCTTTTCATAACAGAAGGTCTATTTACCTTCATAAGGATGGTGAAGTGCAAGCCTTTTGAACAGAAAGAAGATCCTTAAGAAATTCATGTCATGTGGAATATTCAAAACACTAGGCTTTACACGTAACTGGGACACCACAGGACTCCATGTTACGTGTAAAATTTTACAAATGTTAAAAATTGTCATATATTTTTGTTTCTTTGCATTGCTGTGTTGTTGCTTTATGCTTTTATTTAATGGACAGAATTTGTAAAATACCAAGGAAAAGTAAGCAGTGTGACCTTGAAAGACACTTTACAAACAGCAGCATTGTTCGCACGTAACAGGGACACCAAATGTTACATGTGAAACCATAATATTGGGGAGCACCATGTCACATCTTCACACATTTGTTTCTTTCAAAATGTATCTCATGTTGAAATTGATTTAGTACATCCATCATTTTGACCTACAAAATTACATACTTTACCTTTTAAGAAGACAAAAATGTAAATATTTTGAGACTATATTTTTGTCCCACTTTTTAGCCGAAAATATTATGATTTTCGGCTTATTTTTAACCAAAACAGGATTTAAATAGAAAATATATTCGTAGGTTTTATCAATGCATTATGCAACGTAATCGAGGTTTGTTACACATACAATATCATTAACTTGTATACATTTTTCATTTAGTTATAAAACAATCGGCAATTTTAGTATTAGACCCCTGATTTATAGATTGACCCACAAATAAAATTCGTCGTAGATTATTATTGTATTCAGAAAAAAAAAATATCAAAGCAAGAAGATAGTCAATCATGCATTGCTTCCACGTTGTTCAATGCACATATATGTGACTTAATGTTTTTTTGTAAATCAGAACATGGCGAATAAAAAAAAAGAATCTAAATTTCCCCTGATAAAGGCTAGGTTAAATATATTATAAGGCAATAGGATCGGGCATTACTCTCACAGCCGTATTAATGCGTCATCATTTAAATGTTGTTGTTGAATTTTGTCCCTTGTCACTCTGTGGCATGGGACCGTTTGTAACATTGCACCGGTGAAAGTTCTGTCCTTCTTAGGTCTGCATAATTATCATTATAAGACACAAGAAATGGAGGGTACTTACCCTTTTTATGAATAATGTTTCCTCTCATCCATTGTACCAATGCAACCGCTGCAGAGAAGCTGGCGCCTGCAGAGCCACCAAAACGTGTTGTTTACACCTTTTGAGGTATTTTTTTCCCAGGTGTGTGCGGACATTCAGTTCACTGAGGATTATGGGATCCTTTAGGAGAGAAAAATAGGACACAGTGGATTATAATTGTCTGATATCTAACATTATAAAAGATTTCCTAATTATTTTAAATTATAATAAAAGTACCCATGGAAGTCTAATACCTAAAGAAAAGTGCATTAATTTTTAGTTAGTTGAAATCAGATCAATTTACTCGTTTAGTATGTACAAGTATATGTTCGCACAAATACATTAAAAGGCAAAATTTTAGCTTTTGGTATTAAAACTTGCACGATGTGAAGATGACAAGATCAACCTGTCATTTTAAAGATAAATCCTGAAGCTGCATTCTTCAGTTATTGTTTTGTCAAATATTTTGAAACTGAATTTCTGTGTTATATTATTGTTATTTGTAAAAGTCTGTGAACCCGTTTCATGCCAATTTGAAATACCAACTTTTAAGTGCATGCCGAGCGTTTGGCGGACGAGATTTGGTGGCACTCCAAAAACAAATTTTTGTACGAGTGCCCTTTTGCCAAGTGCATTTATTTCACGAGTGCCCTTTGTATACGTCCCGCAAACGTCGGCAAAATGCCTCCTTGAAGAGCGCCACCTTATTGTCCGTTACTTGCCATGATCGTCCTCATTAAACAGCGCCCCATAGGATGAAGGTGTCCATTAGATATGACACAAATACGGAATATTTCAAAAGTGTCGCGTGGTGTTATACAGAGAAATGATCTCTCCAGCACTACTATCATATTCTCTTGTGTATGTATAATGGCTGAGAAGCACAATACCAGACCTGCAGCCACATTGACACTCATTGCAATTACAATACAAGTGTGGTGTGGAACACTGCCAGACGTTTGCTGCACTTGGTCCCTCTCCTTTCGTACAGCTGCTTGACCTCAGCGATGTGGGAATGCCTATGCTCCTCAAAAGGACAACTAGAGTGTGAAAGAGGTGACGCCAAGTGGACCTTTACAATGCGTTCACCTCTCAAGCAGCATGGCTTCTTCATGGCTGTTTCGCCGGTTTATAAAGTACGCCCTCTGTCGTTCGAACTCTCCGGTCGTGTGTATGACGTCATTCTGTTTATGCATGACGCTTCGTTTACACGATGACCGTTGACGAAAGTGCGCAGCCTTTCAAAAACAAAAGTATGATAGAATCCAACAGCACAACATTCATATTCATTGAGGTTATCATCATAAATAATAATTTTTCAGACCCCACAATGATTTTTTTTTAAGTGTGCGTACGCTGTTCATATGCTGATTCCAAAAGGATGGTGAATTGCAAGCCTTTTGAACAGAAAGAAGATCCTTAAGAAATTCATGTCATGGGGAATATTCAAAACACTAGGCTTTACACGTAACTGGGACACCACAGGACTCTATGTTACGTGTAAAATTTTACAAATGTTAAAAATTGTCATATATTTTTGTTTCTTAGCATTGCGGTGTTGTTGCTTTATGCTTTCATTTAATGTACAGAATTTGTAAAATACCAAGGAAAAGTAAGCAGTGTGACCTTAAAAGACACTTTACAAACAGCAGCATTGTTCGCACGTAACAGGGACACCAAATGTTACATGTGAAACCATAATATTGGGGAGCACCATGTCACATCTTCACACATTTGTTTCTTTCAAAATGTATCTCATGTTGAAATTGATTTAGTACATCCATCATTTTGACCTACAAAATTACATACTTTACCTTTTAAGAAGACAAAAATGTAAATATTTTGAGACTATATCGTCAGAGTTTTCACGAAGAGACAATTTTGGCCACGGGGCGTTGAAACATAGTTTTGAGAAAATCGACTTTAAAGTTGAACCCTTTTTAAACTGAAGATTCCGCCTATTTTTAGAGGACATGTTGATTATTTTTTTATACCGATAGTAAGCTGAAATCTTACACTTACATATTGTCTCAATTGCGAGTTAATAGACCAATTAATTGCGGAGCAATTAACGTTCATAGTCAATTGTCTCTTCGTGAAAACTTAAATTCCACAGGCGATTGGTTTTGCCGGGAAAATTGGCAATGATCCAATTGTCTCTTCGTGAAAACTCAAACTCTCCGCTATCCAAACACGCACAAATTGGCTCTTCGTGAAAACTCAAAATCCCACACGCGCTTCGTTTTGCCCGCACGCGTCGTTTTGCTTTGCTCGTTTTGTTCGTACGCTGTTCATATGCTGATTCAAGTGCGTAGTCACATGGTTTTGTTCGCGTCTTGTTACTAACGGTTCTCAAGAAACGGTCAGAAAGAACACATAACTTTAATGAAAACGGGCTAAGAGGTCCTTCCAGCCTTCGGTGTGGGCATTTTAGATGTTGCTTTCTACAATAACACAAGTGGTAAGTGCAGGACATTTCATTTTGTTGCGGGATAATTGTTGTGAAATTGGCCATTGAATTTCGTTGATCGTTGCACGTTCGCCCCCTCCTAGGAGGGGAGACTGTTACGATACATGGGGGCGAATTTGCAGTTTTGCAACCACGTGAATTAAATCCCAATCGCTGTATAGGCCTATGTAGCATGGTCGACAATAAGCCCATGTGTTGACCTTCATTTTCGGTTGGGCATGCTTTCACCCTAATCACAGTTTATTAAACCTTCAACTCGGGATCCAAACATGTAAAATAAAAACACAAAAAATAATAGCATATTTCCCTCCGTCAACCATGTCAACATGGTCAAAGCTGCATCAAATTTATTAACATGGCTTTTTAGGCCTACCTATATATAGGCCTAGGCCTACAAACAATACATTACAAAAGATTCCTTAATACTAGTACATGTACATGCATTTTTTTTTTCACATTGCAAATTACAGTAATTAACGTTAAGCTGCTTGAGATTTCCAGCGCATCGAGCTCGTGACTACGGATGTTTATATCAAGCTAACAAAAATAATAACTAGGGTTTGTTTGTAGCCCATACTCTCACATGGTCAATGGGACGACTGTAATAAAGCTACATGTTGTTTTGTAGGCCTACATATTAGGGTTTTCTGGTCAGACTATTAAAACTCAGTGCAATGAAAGGCATGGTTTACGTTTAATTAACAATAAAAGTTTACATGTAGGGCCTAATTTGTCAAAGACCAGCATAACATATTGTTCAGGACACAGAAACAAAAAAATGATGTATCATGTGACAAAATGATGAAAACTACATTAAATCATGAATGTCTTTCAAATTCAAGTGTGACAGTCATTCATTATTCCGCTATACCTGTATACAACAGTGTAAAATATTCATCTATGCAGGCGTACAGTCTTGGAATTCGCACTGTAACAGCTCCGTGTTGATCCCACAAAGACTGCACTATCTGATTATCCATCATCCACAAGCAAATAGTAAATATTTATACATTTATAAAGCTATTAAATGGAATGTACATTGTATTCTTTTTTATTCCAGTTTGTTTGCGGCACATTATAATTTCTAATTGCTGAGGGACTACTGAATGCCTCACCTGGGGCTTTATCATCACACCTGGTAACAAATTCTGACTTCCTTTCATTTTAGAAAATACATTGTGCACTGTCAGTATTTATACTTAATACGTACACATGTTCATTCAAAACACGTGTGTGTGTGGGTGTGTGTGCTGCATGCTAATTTCCGATATATTTAGTTCTCGTAAGTTATGACTTTGTTTCTGTTCCCTAAAATACAGATTGTAGAAACGTTACTTATGTATTCTTCCTTTTTTGACTTTCATTTGAAGGTTTTCATGACGCTGGCCCGAATCTCCGGAGTGGTGCTGGTGTGATGTCGCTTCATTATAGAGAGCAGTTTCTGGAGATCGTCCCGGATGCCATGTACAATTCGTCCCGTTCTATTAAATTCGTGTGTAGCAGCTCTCCTCCTTGCTCATTTAGCATCCCCAAGCCCACCCTGCATGAACCTGGAGATTTGCGGCACAACATGGCACTCAAGTAGATGTAGTTTTGGCGTGACATTTTGGGATGGAAACATTCCACGATAGGACCGCATGATTTCCTTGATACACATATCTGGAAAGGGAGAAGATCATCATCATCATTAGCCCAATTCAATCCACTGCTGGATGAAGGCTTCTCCACTAACTTTCCATGCTTTTCGGTCCCTTGCCAGTTGTTTCCATTCCCCCCCCCCCTATGAAATCAGAGATTTCATCTCGCCATCTCCTTGGCTGTCTTCCTCTTCGCCTCTTCAATGATAATGGCGTTCAATCCGTTACTTTCAGGGTCCATCTGTGGTTATCTCTTCTCATGACATGTCCTGCTCAACTCCACTTTTTCTTTTTGATCTCAACTTTTATGTCTTGCACCCCTGTCTTTCTTCTAAGATCTTCGTTCCTTATTCTGTTTCTCTTTGTGACTCCAATCATTATCCTTTCCTTTGCCCGTACAGTGACTCGCAATGTTTGCTCTGATTTCTTTGAAGGTGCCCAAGTCTCAGCGCCATATGTTAGAACTGGGATGATGCACTGGTCGAAGAGTTGACGTTTCATCTTTTGCAGTATTTTTCTGTCCTTGAATATGTAACTCAACTTGCCAAATTTTGCCCATGCAAGTTGTATTCTCCTCTGAATCTCCTCTGAATTCCCAACCTTAAATGTGATCTTCTGTCCCAAATATATATGTACTCATCTACTGAAGATAATTCAATTTCTACTCATCTACATGAATCTCAATGGTAGCCCAATTTGAATTGTGATCATACCCAGTCGACAAATGTCTCCAGTGGTCATCTGATTGGAATGGTTCATGCCTCGGTGAGCATCAGCAAACTTCAAAAACACTTCCTTAAAGGTGCGTCCTGTAGTTGCTGCTTCACGTCGCAGTCGTTCCTGTGCAGCCAGGGTGATGCCATCAGTCATGTACTTCTCGACCTGCTGCTTTGGCATACTTGTCAACATTTCAATGACCTCGGGCTGAAATGATAAATGTGGTGGAAAATGTGGGCCACTGGCATAAAAATAGCACATCATGGACTATCATAGCTACAATGCTAAAGTTGAAAATATGGATTATGTACCTTGCAACATCTGTGCACGTGATTGTCAACAAATGATTTGCCGTGATAGGCCTGGTGCTGAACTTTGAATGTTGACAAAACCTTGTCCAAGGTGCTTGCAACAGGCCTCGAGGCGTACTCTAGCTCCGCCTTATCAGCGTCATGTTCCTGTGTGAAAGGAATACATGAAATCCATACATTCACATGGAATGGTCATGTGATGTGAGTTCAGTGAAAAACAAACACGTGTGAAAGTGCATGACAAGTAATGATGTTCTGCATCTGCAGTGTATAGATGTACACAGGGTACGCACCAACTCCTGCACGTGCAGTGGGAGCTCCTCTTCCAGTTCTTCAAGGGCTGCACGTTTATCAGCAAGCTGCTGTGATCAAGTTTCCAGCCGTTTGTTTTCTGCTGATATTTGTGCTGCATAATTGGATAGCTCGGTGACTGGATCTTCCTCCATTTCATCATTTACAGCCCTTAGTTTGAGGAGTTGAACATGAAGGTCATGACAGGCACTCTCAAAAAGATCAAAGATCTGTTTGAATACTCCAAGCAAGATGTGCAGGCTTGGAACGACTACCTATACAATTGCAAAGATGACATCAAGTAATATAAATACTTCATGTAGTAGGAAAAAATCAATGTGTACATGTATATGAATATACATGTATGAATTGCATGTTATCATGCATGTTAATACATGTATGCACATTGTACATGTACAATTTTGTACTCGAGTTGAATGTTGTAGTTGTATGTCTTGTAAATTTGCATCTTAATATTTATTTGAATTAAAGCCCTTACCATTGCAGCCATTGATGCCGTATAGTTTTGTAAACAGCTCGTAGTCGCCATAGCCGAGTAAACGGTTTGAGTGATTTCTGAAATGAAGAAATTAATGCAATTGTGGGTTGTTGGTTTAAAAAGTACAAAGATGTGCCTGTATGCAAAATTATTCTGAAAGCCTGTGTCCTTACTTTGTGTTCACCTACCGCCACTTTGTTGTTGACAGTGCTGCAACTTGGTCCAAAATGGGGGGGGGGGGGGGGGGGGGGGTGTTTTGCAAGTGTGCAAGGGAGTCATTCCTTTCAAAGCAAGCAAAAACGACTGTGTTCTCCAGTGAGTTTGGCTTTTCCACATTGACAATCTGGAACTCCATTTTTTTTACCCACTTACCCGCCAATTTTTACCCACGCCTCGTCACGTGGTATTAGGCCGTCGTGCCATGTAAGGAGGCCAGTGCTAGAAAGGAGAAAAATAAACCCACATTCAGATTCCATATTAACCAGGGCAGAATGCAGTCATTTCATGACTTTCACATGCATGGTCATTAAACCATACCACAGGAAAATCACTTACATAGAGTTAAAATTAATATGCTTCTTTTGAAACAACATGTAGTACTTATTTACCCAATAGTGTACATTGCACATCTGCACTGATTCATGTAATTTCTGTTGTTCCCATGAATTGTATTTGCAATGTCCTTAAGAACGGTTTAAGTTTTAGAGTTGCTAGACAATTAATTTTAATTAATTTACCTGTTCAAGCGTTCAATGTAATCAGTCACTGTGATGCATAAGTCATTGACATAAACAAAGAGAACAGTTTTTGTACCAATCCTTTTGATGCCATCTGCTGTTGAGCTGTGATACAATACTTGTACCATCGTACCCCGCAGATTGTCCATTAGGAGCGCATCCCTTGTTTGTCGCAAATTAATGAAATGTTGTTTATAGTTTATCAGTGTCAGAATTGTAAGTCCAGTACTGAAGGGGGAAAAACGTCAAAGAAATTGAATACACGTATGTGTACGTATTGCATTGAATTCATTCACACCGTCTAAGCTTTCTTAGGTGCTCCCATGCTAGATGGTAATCACGCATCATGGCCAGAGTTGTGTTTGCTGATATTGGCTTTTCGTTCGTACCTTCCCGCCCTGCAAACAGGACGCTGGTCAGGGCTGATGAGCTTCACAGAATCTTGTGAAGGAAGTACAGATTGACCTTCGCATGCAGCTAGCGCGCGCTACGCATGATGGGCACCGGAAGCTAGTTTGTGTGACGCATTCTACGTCACAGGTCACGCAAATCTATCCAATGAGAGCTCAAATGCGTCAGCCCTGACCAGCGTCCTGTTTGCAGGGCAGGGATACGAGCGAAATATGGGCTTGTGCTTGCAATACTTAGCAATCTCAGCTTTGTCGTTGGCAGGCAGTGTTTGAACCTCGTCAGCATGCTGCACAGCAGTTGAACCCTTGCTTATACTTTCTCTGAATGCTGCAATTGATGCTGTGCGTTGTCTCTTGTATGACCGCGTTACTTCACCACTGGACTTTGATGGTTTTGCCACTCGTTGTATGTAAGCCGGCAGAATTAGGGGAAGGCATCATTTGTTTTGTAATTTAACATCAAAATCATCATATCCTTCGAAAACTAAATTGATTTATTTCTATAAACAGCTGTTTTCAAGTCTTTCACACATATTAATATATTTATAAATTAAAACCTTTTTTAAGTGCCCTGAAAGCCTGTTATATTTATGAAATGCGTATACATAATATTAATTGATTAAAATTAAAGCTAGTCTTGTAAAGTCTGGAAGGATTATACATGTACATAATATATGTACATATACATGTACATAATATTTAGCCTTGGTCAAGGCGCTAGTTGTTATTCATCCCGGCCGTAGCGCGGTAAACGATATCCTCGCTAGCGCTATAGCGCTGTGCATGCGGTGCATTAAAAATACAGCGCGAACAGCGACTTCACGCGGCCACCATTTCTATGCAAATCAGTTGGACCCGATCTAGCGCCTTGGTTCAATCGTCGGCAAAAGCTTATGTTTTTCTTTATATTGCGCTGGATTTCTAGCGCACGACTTCGTATGCAAATACAGATAGGTGTAGGCAGTGCTAATATGTGGAGTGTCCAATCACACCTTGGTAAATCCGGACGTCATCAAATTATTTGCAGCCGGTACACTATGTATTAATTACTGTCAATTTACTGAGCAGTAATTATTTGATATCGCTTACTTATGCATGTAGCTCGTTAGTGCACATTTGCTTAAACAAAAATATTAGACAAAAAATTTAATTATGAAGTGAAGCGACGCGGGTGCGTCGGTTCGGGTTGTACGTGAGCAGTCAGCCCACGTGGTTTGAGGTTTGATGCCTCGGTAAGGAAGACTGTACAAAATGTTGATGTTCACTGAGCTTTTATTTCAGTTCCAGTAAATAATCCCAGCAAGATAATCCCAGCAAATTAAAAACCCAGCACCTCGTCTATGTGTAGTTATTAATGCAAACCTCAGGTGCAGGAGGCTACAGAGCTTCCAGTAGTTAATTATTGTTTGCCTGGTATGTGTCCGCTGTCCGGCTTGATTCTGGGCGCTTGTAAAAATGAGAGTTTTCGGCAGTAAATCTCAAACGGCAGCTCACGAAAACTCATTGAGACAGAGAGAGAGAAAAGTGGGCGGAGCGTCAGAAGACGCTTATCAATATTCATGATCCCTACAATTATGCATCATTTCAAAAGATTACCTAAAACGTGGTATTTTTTTTTTTAACTGCGCAGTACTTGTAGGTATGATCATAACTGAAAAGGATGTTTGCGTAGGACATGTGTGACTTTCCTGCATTGGGCGTTGTGACCAAAGTTGAACATAATCTAGTTCATGTAATTAATTACAGGTTCAGATTGTGCATTCTTATGTAGCTAGTAAATAACTTGCGAACTTCAAACCTGACCATTTATAGTTGGACAAAACTGTAATAAAAACAGTTTCACATCCTGATGAGAAAGAACGACAAAAAGCCAACTTATAACATGAAAGAAGTATCGTAAAGTCTGCATTCACTGCGTGTAAAATGTTTCTTGCTATGTTTCTTTTAGGAACAAATTAGTTCGGGGGGGGGGGGGGAACACTTGCGCCCCACCGAAAAAAAACACAACAACAACAAAAGGTGCGAAGCCACATTGCTGTCATTTAGATGGTGGGGGTGCCTAGGGCAAATGCTCCCCTGCTCACGCTGGAAAATGATAAATTGAGAATATAAAAGTAACATTTTGCTTTGCCCCCCCCCCGAAAAAAACCTGGCGACGCCCATGCGTATTTGCGTGCCGAATTAGCGCACGCGCACTATATACTCTCCCCCTGTTTACAGGGGAGAATTTAAAAAGAGACAATTTACCGTAAATAATAACTCCAGTTTCGACCGAAATACTCTACAAAAGAATCTGGTGGAAACTCAAGTAAAAACTCGTTCCATTCGATGACTCTAAATCATCTGGTCCTTCCGTTAAAGTTGTTAGGAGCGAATCTTTACTTGCATAATGGAATTGTCTTATTTATGGCGCTGCTAACGACGGCGGTACAGAGTAGAATTTGATGCCGAGAATGTCGTGTCCTTTTTAAATCACTGTATGTTGCTCATTTCAAATACTCAGCTCATTTTGTGCACTCGGTATCTGAAACTGCAATCATTCATTATCATTTAGTGACAAAATTGTAACAAGCTGTGAAACATTCGTGTAAGTACATGTATGCTTGAAGTTCGACTTGCATGTTTTAACCAAAACATGCGCAATGTTCAGGCCTATGCGTCTTCGTTCAAGCAAATCACAACACTTCTCTTCCGTACCGTGTCGTGACCCATTGAACTTCATTATAAAATTTGTTCACGCGGCATATGAAAGAAGAGCTCATGATAATTCAAAAGGTTAATATTCAACTGAACAAACCAACCATGTGACACTATCACGAATGGTACAGTTGCATTCCTTGACCCTAAAAATGTATGTTTAGACACCAAACTTTGAATCCTAAGTGGCTCAGAAGATGAGATATAGGTAGATATAGTTTTTTAATGGCCACCATCTTTAAAAATCCAAGATGGCCGCCATAATGTAATTGAATAAGTTGGTCACTATCAAAAATTAAAAGCTAAGGCTATCAGGAGCATGTATGGAGATTCGGCGCTTTGTCCAGAATGTCCACATCCACTCACTAAGTTGCCTGACTAGTAGTAAACTTTGACAAAAGCAGGTCTAGTCGCCCTATTACATGTGTGCGGAATTCCATTTTCGAATTTTACAAAATTAATTAGGACAGAACTCATAATCTCCCTAAAGCGTGCCGCACACGTACGAGAGCTATGTGATGAGCAACAAGTCATCTGCCTCGTGTGGCCGTGAGGCAAATATCTCCTGTTTGATTTTTCTGGCCTGGCGAGGCGAGAAAGTTACTGTGTGCGATCAACTCGAGCCACGAACTGAGCTAAAGAGACTAACCAATAATAGCACATTATTATTGTTTGTCGCTGATGAAGATGGGACAAAATATATTAAAATACGTGTACAGATTAAGTGATTCCATCGGCTAGTCAATTTTGTTTTAGCCTCAGTAGGCCTACATAGCTCAGCACAAAATGACCGAAAACATGTACGGCGAGCTTAACATACTATAGTATGGCAGGAGAAATGGGTTCCCATGCATCCCCCTCCTCCCTAAAACTAAATTCCAAGATATAATTAAAACGTTATTTAGTGTATTTGATGCTCTTGGTGTCAAAAGCATACATTTTGGGAGTGCTCAATCGATTTTTGAGGTTTCTAAAATAGCTGGAGGTCAAGATCACGTTATTTAAGCGAAAGTCGAGGTCATTTTGGTGACAAATTTGTCATTTTCATTTTCCCATCGCAATTACTTTTTTACATAGCTCCCATATATATGGTGATACAGGCCTACTTAATGCTTTACAAACTACCAAATCTATTTAATAAAGAAAATATGTTGCATTTTATTTTGGAGTTATGGCTCAATATTTGACCCCACCCTCTAAGTGTTGGGTATTGACCCACTGTTTTGGAAATCTTAAGATATAGCAGTGGATAAAAAGCTTACCGTTACATTTATACGTAGGGTCATGGAGTCAATTGATGGTGGTTTAGAAGTAATCAGAGGTCATTTTCTTGCTCCAAGGATAAGGGTCAAGGGCATTTTATTAAAAAATACTTCATTTGACCCCTACCCCTAAGTGTTGGATATTAACCCAATGTTATGGAAATCTTAAAATATAGCACTGGATAAAAAGCTTACCGTTATATTTATATTCAGGGTCTTGGAATCAATTGATGGTGGTTTAGAAGTAATCAGAGGTCATTTTCTTGCTCCAAGTATAAGGGTCAAGGGCATTTTTTAACAAAATACTTCATTGTTTTCATTTTCCGACATGCACGATTCCAACTTCCTTTGTTATGTTAATAATAGCTTATTGTTCAGAATTTATCTTATTAACCCAAAGACAATTTTATGTCAACAATATGGTTAATTATTATCTTCTAGGTCATAGGATGTATCAATATGAGGTCTTCATCATTGTGTTAAGGTCATCTTCAAGGTCATAGGACGGGAGAAATAAGTACCACTTGGCGCATAGACCTCGTTGCAACTGATGAGCATTTATTTAGTAACTTCTGCTCCGACGTTACAAAAAGACTACTGACCTATCTATAACCAGTGACATTGAGGCGAAGTCTGAGGGACATCTTCAGAAGCCATGAAAACATCATCTTCGTCAATCTCCATAGCGGCCTCCTTAGGATACCGCTTGCTACTTCACTCTCTTGCCGGCCCTCTTTGTTTTCAGCAGTGTCCATCGGACCAACGAGTGATGGGGGCAAGATAGGGCCAACTGACCAGACAGGCTCCAGTACATGTACCCCTTCAACTGTCTTCAGCCACCCTTGACCCTCATAATACCTTCAAAATTAGGGTCAGCACTGATTTTGGCAAGGGAACTGACGAAATAATCTGGATAACTTGGAAAGGGAAAAAGAAGCTTACCAGAGTCCGAGCACTGCAGAGACATGGCGGGTTGTTCATCAGGCTGACCAGGTGAAACATTAACAGTGCTCTGTGATTGTGAAAGGAATTAGATCCAAATTTGGCTATTGATTTCACCCTTTACTGCTGACGTTATGTTTATAACAAAGAAAAAACTGCGTACTCAAAGCTATCCAAAGGTTTATAAGAAAAATGAAGGTTTCTCAGGTTGGACTCGAACCAAAGACCCTGTGCTTACGTTTCTGATCTAATGTAGTAGCTGGTACCCGACACAACGAATGTAGTTTTATGGCGAAATGTTTGCGTTTTGGAGATGTATTCAGTTTGCCTGACACAACGATATTTTATATAATGTGTTTCAACACCACACTACTTCAGAATATCGAGATCTAACGCGGAAAACAGATATGTCGTTATCATAAAACGATCAGATTTAAAATTATGACCCCGCCGCCAATGAGGGTGGACATTTTATGGTGTTTAGTACGAGTTCACCAAGAGTTTACCAATCACAAACGAGGGTTTATTCAGACGTTGGATAAAACAGGTGCCTGTAATGTTCAACATTCGTGTAATGGGAAGAATTATATCAATCGGTGACCATCAGTTTCATCTCATGAAATTATTCTTACCATTAACGTGGTTGCTTGTTCTTACCATTAACGTGGTTGCTTGCGCTCCCATTCAGTCGTTGGATGGTACATTCGGGGTTTGGAGGCCTTTTATTGGTCTCTATCCATATCTTTAAACAAATTCATATCTTTCTATAAATTTTGAAATCAGAGTCCCATACAATATACTTATTCTTTGTCATATTACACAATGTGTAATTTGAAAATTGATTCCTTCTCTAAAACAAAAGGGGCAAAAACAGGGTTTGGTTTGAATAAAACACAGTAGTTGAAAATGTGTAAAGAGCACGGGATCCCAAATTTAAAGTTAGTGTGTGTTGCTGCCTTCAGGGACAGCACTCAAGAAATCACAAATAAAATAACATCAGAGTGGTCTCCTTTGAATTGTTGTTAACATGTAGCAAATGTAATTTAAAAAAATATATCCAGTGTTCCTTTCCATACTTCTTAAATTTTGCATAGAGGATAAAATTTTACATTACAATTTTGACATATAACCACTTTTAGAAACCGCAATCAGAAGAAGAGCAAAATGTCCTATTGTACAAAGACACACATCCAATAATTCTTTGCCCTTGCCTCCAAGCTCTTTATTTCTCCCTGTCGGGCGCCTTAATTGTACATCCAATTAATTTGTCCATAATCATTATCAACTTACATGTACATCCTACATCATGATCGTGTCTATCCAATCAATTTGTTCATAATCATTAGCAACTTACATCCTAAATCATAATCACAAATTAGATTGCATATCTCTCATTGTAATGCTTGTCAAGCAAGGTACTGAGGTTGCAGCCTCGCTGGACAAGTGCGCCATTATCTTACAGGAATCCTGCGGACTGAACAGCCAACATGAAATCACCAATGTGTATATCTGAACCGGCAACTGACAGATGGACACCGTCGCGCCTGAAGTACCTGTGTTCGTGAGTGGCGACACTATAGCTGTTAAAGGATGCATTACCGACCCGCAAAACTCTTTTTTTGGCGCACTTATTCAACGATTTGCGAACATTCTCTATAACTTGTGACGTGTAACGCTCATATCCATAATAAAACAACCTGGGTAATATTGCCGACCAAGTGAGATGCGTCTGTGGAAACAGGGGCCAATTTCACGGCGCTGCTAGGCACAACAATTTGCTTAGCACAAAAAAGTCTGGCTTATAAAAGCAGGTTACCAGCAAAAAAAAATCCATGTGTTGTATATGGCTCGTGATTAGTATTCAGCTGTTGTTTGCCTTAGCATGAAAATCACACGGAGTCTTGGCTGATAACCTGCTTTTATAAGCAAGACTTTTTTTGTGCTAAGCAAATTTTTGTGCCAAGCAGCGCCGTGAAATTGGGCCCAGCTGCTCCCTTGAGGATCTAATTGCTGTTTCGATCGCTTGGCGGAATTCTTTGGCAGGCCAAGTCGTTCGACCCTAAGTGAATTATAATCATATCTGTGGGCAAACTACGACGCGTTCGCCGTTGGAGCTCGCTCAGAAAGTCCTGGAGAGTTGCTCCGCCTTTCCCAATCCATGTCATTACTGATTGAGACAGTCCCAAATTCTGCTTTCCTGTGAAGCTGGCTCTCTCATTTTCTTCGAACGAGACTGTCGCCGACCACCCAGACATTTCCTCTGCAATTAGCTGGAAGGAATACACAGGATTATGAGCCAGTTTTACTATCTTAGTAGCATTTTGTATTCGCGGATGTATAATTTAAAGTCGTCGCTGCGCCAACTACCCATCGACTTTGTATTTCACTGGGGGATAGCCCGTTTAACGCCGCAGTTGTCGCTGCGCCAATTCCGAATGAGTGCGTCCCGTACTGTAGTGGGGGGACTCCAGCTTGGTGTAAGATCTTTCTTAACCTTCTGTTACTTTTTCTAGTGCGATTTTTGCATTGATATTAACCGACTTCAGATTAGGTAAGTCTACTGGCATGCGGGGTCCCGCGTAAATGAGGCTGAAACCCTTAGTGAATCCTGTTTTCAATAATTGCGCTGCTTCTTCATCGGGGTAACTTTCAAGCATGCTTATTAGGTTAGGAACTATTATCGGGGTCGGAGCTAAAGGGGACAGGGATTCGTTGGCAGTCAACGACATCTCACAATTTACTGCTTCGTTTTTGCACTTTCCCATGGTCAGTTGCTCCACATGCAATGCATTTGTGGATGAACCGGCAGTTGGGCCTGGTACATTTCCCGGTGCCAAAGTTGGCTCCATAGCAGATACCGGCACCGGGCTGGTTTCCACCTGGCTGCCTAGTACTACTTCCACGAAAGGAACCCGTGCGTGGTTTAGCGGATTGAAATTGAACGCCCGTCCCGGCGTTTTCTTCCCTGGAATTGTTGCTGCGTTGAGCTAGTGCCCGTAGATCGCACTGACCCGCCCCCAACTACATGCATTAACCATGGTTCCCCATCGATAGCTGCCCACGGCTTGCTCTGCCCTACATGCTTCGATCTGTATTCAAATCGTACTCTCGCCACCCATATCCGGAGTATCGCGTCGCTGCTGAGCGAATAGTATGGGCAGTACTTCAATATTTCTTGTGCGCACCCTGGGTTAGTTAGGTAGATAGTTGCATACACGAGAAACGCATTGGTTCATACTTCTATGCAGTAAATCTTATTTTTCGTCGGTGTGGCGGATTGAAGCTTTAATTGTTGGCCAATTTGGACTAGTGTAAGCTCGTCTAACACTGGGCTGGGCGCTGTTACCCCTGGGTTTTTTACTAGTGTACTGAGGTTTACATATTCTCTTTTCCCTCTTTTTTCCTTGATGGTTTGTGATACCAAAGCCCCAAGTATTTCACCTTGGGGTGATAGGGGAGAGGTCCCCAGCGCAGCTGCCGCTTGGGACTTTAGGGGCTCGATCACGGCCGGTATTGCGCTCAGAAGGGCGGTTGGACTCGGAACGAGGGAGGGAAAGAATGTGGCTGGAGAACCTATTTGGGCTGGGGTAGTTATATGGATGGGGTTTACTGAAGTCGTTTGGAGCTCACCCGGTCTCTGTGTCGTAGCCACTGTCGTTTCCTGCATGTACTGCACCTCCTGCTGCTGAGCTGCTTGTTTAGCCGATGCGTATATGACCTCCGGTGTGGTAAGACCTCAAGGCTGTATTTGTAGTGACTGCTGAAGGGTTGGTGCCTGCTGCCGGCATTGCTGTTCACCGATGGCGCTTGGTTGGCTTGGTGGCTGTGATCCGTCAGCCAATAGCTGTTGAGTTGAGGGTGCTGGAGCGTCAGTCGGTGTGCTCGTGCCTGCGCCAGTTGTCTTTGTGGCCGGTGTCGCTGTCTTATTTCGAGGTCGACCTCTTTTCGCTGTCGGTGCTTCTTTCGGTTTGGCTGCTTTCCGTTTCCCCATCTCTCCCGATTACGAAGCTGGTATCAGTGCAAATTGACTTGCCCGGCCTCTGTCAATTCAGTCTCACATAGGCCGCTGAACGAATTCAAGCAATCTTCCTCTTCAGAGCAACTACGCCCTTTATTGTAGCGAATATTTTGCCGAGCGATATCGTGAGATTCCAAACAGGAAAAAACTTCTCGGAACAAATGGCCGAATGTTTACAAGCGGTTGTTAACCCACTTGTCACGTGACAATAGTGGGCTAGCCACCGCACGTTCCCACGCTGAGCGCTGGAGATCACAAAGAGTGCGCGTTCCAAAATTGCTACATTTCCAGATAGGCGCACCTGCGCCTTTCCCATTGTATACATTTCCAGACGTACTCACATTGATACAATTTTGTTTCGGTTGTTTTGGTTTTATCGTGGCTTGTACAAATAGGTTTATGCCTCTACTTGCACAAACATCTTTTTACCAATTTGTGCAATGTTGCTGAAAATATGTATTTAATTTCTGAAGGTAATGTTTTTCTTTAATTCCCCTTTACATTACGCATACAATGAGCAGAGACAATTATTTACCGTGGAGAAATGCGACGATATCTGCCCTTCCGATCTTCTTCAATGCTCTGCACAAAGTGGTCATCTGCTGTTCATCACTGGTGGACTGATCCTGTTTCCACGTTACAAGCATATCGAGACCTTGCCGAGTGATATCGTTTTGGTAATTTTTCTCGATAGCTTTAACCTTTATGATTGTAATGCCCAGCTCAAGTGCCAGCGTAACCCAATCACCAGCAAGCCTCATTGCGATCCCGTGCAGAGTTTTGTCATCTAAACGTGGCTCTGGGGGGAAAAGTAAAAATGGGTTTAGTTATACATGTGTATTACAGGTAGTTCACATCCCGTTAAACCACGCAAAAGAAACCCCGAGCCAAGGGCGGATCCAGGGCGGGGGGGGGGGGCAAAGGGGGCCATCCCCCCCCCCCCCCCAAAGCGAAATCATTTTTTTATTTTTTATGTGACGTCGCAATAAAGGCAGGCAATGAGTACACCACCATCTTTTCCTCAAAAAACATTGGTTAAAATGGTCAGAAATTGACTCAGATCGCACCACAGAGCATCTAAAATCCAAAAAAAAATTCGGGGCCCTTAAGTGGGCCCCGAACCCCACGCTGTAATTTTTGGACCCACCCTTTTTTAGGGGGACCACATTTTTTGGGACCCCCAAAAAATTGTGTTCTGGATCCGCCCTTGCCCCGAGCCACCAGCTTTTTTTTATTTATTTTTTTAAATATTACAATTGCTCTCCTGTAAAGATGCACCTGTGTCCACAGCTTGCCAAAATTTAGCCATAATTCAAAGGTCTGCTATAAAGAAAAAAAAAGCAAACGGAACAAAAAGTAAACTCGTTTGTTTCACTCTGGAGCAGGAGCATTTTTTTTGCCTTGCCGATACGTGTTTACATATACAATATGAGCAGAGTGGTACGACATATTAAGCATGTGATTGTTTGAAATCAAGTTATGGTCAGGCAGACAATTACTACATGAGACTCTGCCCAGTTCTTGTTAAGTTATGAATATCTTTGTCAGAAATGTACAAAATTATCCCGAAAGTTAGCCTTTCCAGTACAATTCTTTGTTTTGGCTTGATTTCTTTAGGGGTAGGCCTATGATGAATTTCAGTATACATTTTAGGTATACTTACAAGTTGTTTCCGGTTTGATGACGTCATCAGTAAAAAAAAAAAAAGGTATGGGAATACAAATTTTTCCATAACCGGGGTAAGTTAAAATAACGCATGAAAAGATGGACATTGAATGTATGTATTAATAATATACAAAGTCCGGTTTAATGACGTCACAGCATAGTGAAAGGTCAACATTAAGTGTCACAAATGTCATTATTTGGACTAGAACCACAGTGAGACAGGGATCAAATGATGTATTCAAATTTAAAAGAAATGATCATTGTCAAATTATCCAACAGTAACTTCCAGTCTGATGACGTTAAGATATGGGGTAAATTTGATAACATTTTGATTAATTTCTTTAAAATTAATCAAATTAGGTTTTGCCCTTCACCGACGTTTAAACACTGTATACTCAGTGTGTTACCTCCCGAGTGAAAGGTCGAAAAAAATCACTCGAGTAGGACTCGAACCCACGACCTCCTGCTTTCTAGTGCAGATGTCTTACCATGTTTTAATTCACTTGACTGATTATATTATCGGCTATCGATTTTATCTCTTCTGTTTATAACAGAAAATCACTCATTATTTAGTTTCACTTGTTTCAAAATAAGCAGACGTGTAAATTAGAAGAGGTCGTAGATAATCTAAATAGTCAAAAATCTGTACGCGTAAAAAAGGTGTTGTTTAACGCCGGATATTTTAATATTTCCAGCGCCACGGAGATCGATTGGTTTATGCAAATAGACGGGAGACACGCGTTTACCACAGATAAACCTCCCCTCATACCCGCGGAGTGGGAATCAGATGTAAACATAAGACCGCCGGATAGAGATTTTAGAGAGCGACTGTTACCCAATATACCCTACGACTATTTATTTAACGACGAAAATGTTTTGCAAAAAATATAAACGATCTTGTGAAAGCGTACGAAGACGATAGACTAGAATCTGTTTTAAAATAAAAAAAAAAGAAAAAAAAGAAAAAGAGCTCTTATGGTTGAACGACGTGGGTTGATTTCAGTCGCTATGTCCTCAGAAATACCAAAAAAACTGAGTTAGAACTAAATACGCTTCAGTATTGAATAAGATTATCATTTGTTAGAGAAAGAAAAATATTTGTAGGTGAGGAACTCGCTTTAAATTTTATTGAAGGAAAAAATGAGTATGAGCGAGTTGAGCGAGTTGAGAGATAGTAGGGAAGCGAGTGTGACAATAAAAGGAAGTCTTATCGTGACGGGTGATAATTTATATTTTATTCTTTTTAAAGTCGTTACCGCTCGGAATCACGGGTTCAGTCATCATACCACCGGGCTAGTACGACTTCGATTGGTTCGATTTCATTTTAAATTCTATACCTCGGGTAAGCTTTCGAATATTTAGAGAATCTAAAAAGGTGACATTGGCGCTAACCGACTGGAATCTCAAATTGAGTTTGAACAGAGAAGTATCTCGATTACTCAATGTACCCAAAGGAAGACTGGTACCCAGAGTGGTGTATACCAGGTTTTACGCCGTCAATCCGTTTACATGTTTGTTTATTCGCTGCCCGCAGTTAGGTACATTTGTACGAGTGAAAACTTTTTTAATGGTCGTCCATCTGATATCTTGAAAAACAATCGTACCCGTGGGTACGCGCAAACCCGACTTTGATAGGTACAATCGACAAACTGACATTTTTTTATCAGCGGTGAAAAAGGACAGATATTGAACAACAATAGTGTGGGTATAACTATCGAGTAAGAGATCTTTTGTTTTAAATTGTTTTATTTAAACACATGAGTTGCAAACCGAATATTTATCCCGACATTTCAAACAACGAGACAAAAGTGTACAGACTTTAAACGATCGAAGAGATTCGATCTCTAATTTTAAAAGAGAGAGACCACGACAGCGCACTTATAAAAATAATTAAAGAGAACAAGAGGTTGTGGTTGTGAACAACCACAGAGCTGTTCCCAGTTTTGATTCTCTATTGGACCGTAAACAAAATGATTTAATGATTAACACAAAATGAAATTAAGAAATTGAAAATTATTACTTTTAAAGATTGCACTTCCGGTACAACCTTTTAAATATTCATGACGTCATAACATAATAATTATGTGCACAGTAATAATAATGCAATATAATTGTCTATCAATATAGCTTTGTATTAATGTGAAGTTTCAACCTGATCAGATTAATAATTCATGAAATATGATATAGGGGTCTAAAATAACCACTTCTGGTAAAACCGGAAGTGAAGGTCACGTGACCTTGACATATCAATTTGCATCTATAACACTTCCCTGTCTGTATACCTTCCAAATTTGAGATCAATCGGTCAAATAGTTCTTTAGTTATAAGGCAATAAAAATTGAATCTAAAAATAGATGTCACGTGACCCCTGATGACGTCACGATGACGAAAAAATTCGGCATACATCTTCAGATAATGGTTAATGACTATGCTGAGTTTAAAGTTGATCGGATTTAAAATAGTTCCCAAAGTGGCTTGTAGAATAAAAACGTGTGATATTTTTATTGAAATTGCATAAGTGTCCAACTTCCCCTAAAGCAGAACAAAAATCACTAAGACAAGTCTACTGATTGGCGAATGGGGGCGCCATTCACTTTATACGGTGTGCCCTTATATTTTTTTGGTGACGCGCAGCTGTCCTTATTTTGATCCCGTAAAAGTGTTCAGATCAGGCTCTGTGCCGCTCGTTACGTTGCCTTGCATAGCTTAGCCTGTGCACCCGTACAACCGTTAGAATCTGATTGACGAATGGGGGGCCATTCACTTTATACGGTATGCCGTTATATTTTTTTGTAAACGCGCTATCCTTTTGATCCCGTAAAAGTGTTAATTTGATGAGGCTCTGTGCCGCTCGTTACGGGGCCTGGCACAGCCTATCCTGCGCGCCCGAACAACCGTTAAAGTTATGTACTGCCCTCTTTTGGTGGGAATGAAGGGACGTAATGTACATTGAACGACGTTTCAAAGCCACGTGTACGTGGTGTACACATTGTGGAAGTCCTGAGCATGTTTTAAAGCTCTCTACCGCAACTTGGGCAAGGGTATTTTTTACCGACGTCGCGTCAACTGTGTGAACAATTTGACAAGCTGGGAACTTGGCACTGTTGAGGCAAATGTTTACGCTATCATTTAATGGGCAATTCAAGATTATATCTGTACGGATTGAATTTTTGAAAATTTTCTAACAAAAAAGGGTCTTTTCATGATAACTTCCGGTCTGATGACGTCATACGCATAAAACTTCTCACACGTCTTAAGTGGGTCAAGGTCATCATGTACACCAATATTTAGGCGATTCCGACAAAATTCGCCACAGACATCTATTCAAAATACATTTTTGAAAATTTTCAACCTGTCACTAAAGGGCACTCGAAGATTGCATGACGTCATCGGTAGATGATTTGAAGAATACTATCAGCCAAGAGACCAACAACGTTAAAAGCAAGTTCATATCTATTACCACTTTCAAATAATAAGCCACTTCCGATTTTGGGCTTTTTCGACCGGAAGCAAGGGTCACGTGATTTCATGCACACCGAATGAAATAAAGACCTCAACCTACTCTACCACTTGCCGGCAACAGAATGCTGCGGATGCGTACGGTTGATTTCTTATGCATTTTTAAATATTAAAATTGTCACAATTTAATTGCCTATAGTTAAACACCGGATGACGTCATCATGACGTCATCATCACACAATGTTGTTTGAATTAGGGTCTTTGCTTGGACAAAGATTGGTGTAAATGAATTGGTCGAAAATGCCCTTTGAAAATTGATTTTTTTTTTTTTTTAAATGTCTGTGTACAAAGTCTATGGGAAAAAATAAATATTCAAAATTCTATAATAAATCACCTGATGACGTCAGCATGACGAAAAGTTTCGGCATACATCCTCAGATGATGGTTAATAACTATGCTGAGTTTAAAGTTGATCGGATTTAAAATAATTGCCAAAAAAGTGGCTTATAGAATAAAAACGTGTACAAAACCTATGGGGAAAAGTGGAAAAAAAATTAAAAAATTTTTTAAAAAGGAAACAAAAAAAAATTAACGAAAACCAGAGCTGTTGGGAACAGCTGATAATCGACACTATTAACTACGTAGAGCTAGGAGTCAAAGGATTTGGGGCTATAGCGGGAGCTGTCAGTATTCCGGCTCTCTTGGGTATTGTATCAGCCCCTATTGGAATGGTGCTAGAAGGACCGTTTATAGGCGCTTTTGGTGTAAACATTCTGCTTAGATTCGCGTGTAAGCGGTTACCCGCCAAGCTTAAAAAGCACGACCATATTGACATATTAACGGACTCCAAACTTCGCACGATTGGAGAATACGTGTCTCAAGCCATCAACGAAGGAGATATATCGCACGACAGAAGAGTTAATCTCAGAACCGAGAGGAAATAATTATAAGTCTCTTTTGGGTAAAACTAAATCAAAATCTAAACTTACCGGCAATGACCTACACAGGCATATGCTCAGTGAAGTACACTCCTCTAAGGCAATCAGCTTTCCAAGTTAGAAACTTAACTAGTATTAAAACCTCACGGGAAGCTCAGCGAAGCTGTTCAATATCTAGTTTCTGGTTATGAGGGAATTGGACAGCGTCAAGCTTCTTTAGTCGGTATTTTTTTATCGAGTATGGGAAATTGCTCGATGCTGCTCATAGCCTTCATAGTCGTGAAAAGCCAATAATATCTTTGGAGGAGTGGCTTCAACAAAATATAGGAGTTCAACGAGCTTATGCAAACAAAATACGTCTGATATCAACTTCATTAAAAAATTACCCTTTGTTTGAAAATCAGGAGTATCATTCCAAAAAAATTTACAATCTTAAAAATGAAATTAGGATAATGTTACTAGACCCACGTGTCGCTCATTTTTGGCATCAAACTACGGTACAATTATTTGTGTTGGCATAGACTCATTCGAATTTTTTTTTGGTTAATTTATTTTTGAATGATTTTATCAGTTGAGTGATTGTTGCTAAAAAGAAAGCGCATGCATTTTGTACATAAAAAGCCGAATCTATGCCCAATTCAATTTTTTTTAATTTACCGCATCGATGCCCATATATCCATAGATCTGTTCCTTGCTCTAGGCCATATCAAACCATTTTTTTTTTACTTTACCGCTCACATGCACAAGTGTAAAGAGACTACATAGAGTCCTTATTGACTGATTCCAGCAGACAATATACACCGAAAATGTAACAAAAGAGCTTAAAATTTCAATTTATTACGCTTTAGGGATCTGTTCCTGATGAGCAAGGGCATCTGACTTTCTCACGGAACCATGTCAACAATATTGAGTCTGGCCACCAGTAACCATCAAATACATCAGTCAACCTTACACAAAGCAGTGACGTCAGAATAAAACAACCAACTCGCGCCCCGGGGGCATTTTTTTCTCCCAAACGACATCCACATACGCTACGGCGTTTTGGACTTAACTTTTATAAAAACATGAGAAGAAAATGTGAGCTTAGGAAAAAAAGTGAACTTGAACGTTATGAAGCTGGGACTTTATTTCCCTTTAAAGAAATCCTCCAAAGCCTTAGGTAAGAAAAAGTGAATTTGAACGTTATGAAACTGGGGCGAAAGTCTCTGTACAAGAGTGTGTGGTGCATGTTTAACTAGTGTCCCATCTAGTCTCTGATTATCAAGTAATTGCACACCATTGCCAATCATTGTCTAGTCAGTGTGGGGAGCCTCATAGAGTGATTGGGTAGAGTAATTTAGTTAATTCCCCAAATTAATTTAGCGATTCTTAACGTCAGAGCTGCAAGCCGAGTAGGTCTAGCCTATAATGTAAGGGAGTCCCGAGGCAAATGGGTATGCGAATAAGCATCTTTCGGAACCTTAGATCTGGTATCTGGTCCCCATCTTTCCCCAGTCCCCCCGATCTGTCAACGTGTAAGGTGATATTAGAGGGTTGTCTACATAGTGGTGATTTTGAAGCCTCGGGCCTTGCGGTAGACCTCCACCAAAACGGATCTATGTTTCCGGCCTTCCAGCCAGACCGCACACTGGCATTGGCCGCGACCGACCCGGACAGTCGTCAAGGGACAATACCGCTAAAATATTGGACATTCATTTCGCCAGACATAAAGTATCAATCCCAGTTGTAAACTCATACCTAGGCAACTCTATAGGCTCCAAATAACATTATCGTCATGATGCAGGACAGATTTCATTGGCACACCTTAATGAAACTACCGATTAACAGAAGTTCTAACCTTTGTCTTTTTCACTTTCTCGGCGGGTTTCCGATGATCCCACAAATATGAAGTTGTTGATGACCGTACACCTTGGGTTCCGGTCCATCCCGTATTCTGGCAGAGAGGGTTGTGCATTCACACGACCCGGCCTCGTATTACTGACTGTCGTCCGTGGGCCTGCAATATGACAAATAAAGAAAATACTACTGTTGTGTGTTAGATCTGCAGAATTCTGTGTATCGCGGATTCCATTGTTTCCTAATCATTTAAATGTGTCTAGTAAATCAGCATGGGATTAACCAAAAAGGAGCCTAAACAAGATTATGGACAATTTCCCCATAACGCGTGACGGCTCGCCCGCAGGTTTATGGTGTAAATGGAGCATTATCTATTCTTTCTTATCATTGATCTTCTGTTTATATCTTTGCAACGGATCCCATTGGTGTTGTACACGTTTTCTGATCGAGGTCGTCCTCGATTTGACTCCCATCCTCCATTCAATGGTGTTTCACATGTGTGTCCTCGATTCACACAATAACCAAACCCACGCATAGACTTACATTCTTCCATAACCTACTGTGAAGTTTCCTTTGTATTCGTGTAATAAAGTAAAAACCAAAGAAAAATTTCATTTTACTCGCACTTTTAACACTCTTTCGATCCAAATTTTGTTAACCGATTTCCTTGAGTGTTCCTCTTTATTTTGCGACCGGTAAACTTACAAAATGCTTCTAAACCTGATATCCGGAGAAGGGGAAACCTAGTTTCCTTCAGTGGAACAGGCAAATAATACTTTGTATAATCTGATTGGAATATGACCGTCACTGAGTATCCACCGTGAAAGTAAGTGGTGTACCACACACTTTTAGTTCAACCTCTAGTGCTGGAACATAACCGGTAACACTACTAGTACTACTACTCCCTGTACATGGCTATTAATGACACTGTCCGAGGCAAATAAGGTTCCTTGTTGCATGTAAATAGTCTCCCTTTTTAGTCATACTGTGGCTTGTTCTTGATCCACCAAATGCGCTTGCACTGTCTTTCTACCGCGAGTCTATCCTCCGCCAAGGCCACATCCACAGTTATTACTGTTACTTTGTCGAGCTTGGCTCTGTCCTGATGCTCTCCTCCGTCCATGGTTTAGGTCGCATGCTTTTTTGTTGTAACTGACCTTTTACAGCCTAAACACTTTAACTGCATATGCCGACATCTCTGAGGGTGATGTTCCCCAGACAGCGGTACGCACTTGACATGCCTGATTTTTTTCTTGGCTTCTGGCCTGCTACACTATGAACCCTTCTGCCATCTCCATTGCGCATGCCTCCTCGCATATGCTGCTTTTTATGTAAGCGCGTTCCCACTTAACAATAACATTGCGTAGATCCGCCTGTTATACAGTCCTTCCATAAATTAATGTATCACGCGATTGATCTCCAACTCGGTCCCATAACCACAATGTCGAGACAGCTTTTTGAGCGCATTGAGTTCATTGATATAGTTAGCTACTGTTTCATTTGGCTCTTGGTGTCGCTGCATGCCATTCTCAGTGCAATCTGATTCCATGTTGAAGCGTAGTAGTTAAACAGGATCTTCGTTTAACTGATCATTGTCTTTTTCTGAGGTGTCTTCTAGGCTGACATAATTTGTCATTATTTCGAAAGCCCTATCATTGCAACGAAAACGTTAACTTTGTCTTTATTTGCAATTTTTCTTATGACAATCCTCGTTTGCAGTGTCGAATGCCTAAAATCGGCCACACAACCAACTCCATCATTAACACGCTCGATCTGTTTTGGCACGAAAGTTAGAGGCATCCTTTCTGGGACTCAAGATCTCCTGGCAGAAAACCAAACTCCAAGAAATACCCGGGGGGAAAAATAAATGCAAACATCGCCCTGCACGGACAATCCACTGAAGCTGTCAACGACTTCGTGCACCTTGGCGGCAAGATCTCTAGCACAGGACGTTGTGAACCACTCCAAGGAGACTAGGTCTCGCCTCATCAGCCATGAACAACCTACATTGAGTGTGGAGTTGAGGAGGCTCAAACTCGCTACCAAATTAGCAATATACAGGACTTGTGTCATCCCAGTATTTCTCTACGGGTTTGACACATGGACACTCCTCTAGACCGATCTGAGAAGACTTGAGGCCTTCCATCAACGATGCCAAGGCATCATCCTAGGAATCCGTTGGTAGGAACATATCACCAATGCAGAGGTCCCCCAAACAACCAACAATTGGACATTTAGTCGGAGACTGCAGAGAGGCTCTGTTCAGTCACACTGCCCGCCTCGATGACAATATCCCGGCAAAGAAGGCAGTTAACATTGCCATTAACGGCAGAGACAGAATTCCCCCAGCACTCGGCTGGTCAAGACCCCGGGGCTGACCAAGGACATCCTGGGTCGAGCAACTAGGACCGCCCAGCAAGGTTGACAGGCTCTGGAACCAGGCTACAAACTGCGAACACAGTAGATCATCGAGACGGACCACAGGTGTGTATGCGGTAGAGTGAGTGAGTGATGCCTCAATGCTTCCAATAAACCCTGGACCACGTGGTTCCTCCTGGTTGGATTTCCGTTCCTTAGAGTGGTCAGACATCGACACAGTGGTGCAATATGTAACGCTTTACTTATATCGATACGTCAAGATGAATCGCTTTGAATCAGGCATGTCGTCACCAATTTGTTATGAATCGAGGAAAACTTTCACATGGGGATCAATCTCATGTAGCTTTAAAGGACATTAAACTCCCTGTGAAATGATTCCTTATAGTGCCTGCTGTCATTTGGAAGAAAACAAGAAAAGGTCATTTTCCAAAGACAGTAACATACTTTTGGAATTTTTCATTTGTCGTCGGTTTGTATTCTGGGGACTCCAGGAATGGTGTAAGCGTTGACACAACGCACATGGGAGCGCGGCTGGTATTATTCTCGGTCCATATGTGACATCACGCAGCACAATGAGAATCATGTCCCGAATGCTGATTTCGAGATTGTGTCACGAGAGGGCGCAACTCAAAATATGACTCTGCAACCTTTGAATCAGAATCTCGATCCACAGTGTTGTGTTTTCTTGAATTATACAGCGTTCATTGAACTAAGTTGTTAAGAACCCGTTTTTAGATTTTGAGCACTTTTGTTGCTTCAAATGAAAAAAATCAACATGGTCCAGTTTACCTCAATGACGATAGTCCTACATGTTTATGAAAACCCTGACCGTTAATAAAAGAATTTGAAACCAGGCAACGACTGATGAAATCTTTTGGGGCGAGGCAGGTGGGACGGTGAGTGAGGAAGGTGGCAGGGTACTGCTCCCCCCCCCCACCTTCATAAACTATCCCTTAGCAACTGGTCCAACTACTACTTACCTGTTGCAGCTGAAGGGGCGGATAACTGAGCCTCCTGTTGCATCGTGGTAGGGACATTAGTTGCTGCTTCAGTTTGCGTACCAATGGTTCTATGAAACAACAACGGCCAAATGGGAGGCTTTGTCAATGGTTTATGAAAAACTGTTTAACATTTTGTTCGTTGTTGGGTTAACTTGTGAATATTTAAAAGAATTTTAAGAACATCCACAACGGATCACTGACAAGGCAAAAGGCAAGGCAAGCCGAGTCTAAAAATTTGGGACTCTCAATAAACCAAATTGACATTTACATTACACAATGGGTATGGGTGACAATCGCGGCCACCCTGTCGTGTATCGACCTACCACCGTGGACGTCCTATTGTCCCTTTTTTGTTTGTACTTCAACCTTTTAGGAAGACTTTCATGTGCTTTGTACACTATCCGTCAATTTTCGTCCACGGTTTGATTGCCTAAACACTCCCATCGTGACTAGCGTTGTATACTGTGGTGTGCACGGCCTAAACTCTCCGTTACTTTCATGAATCATCGACCTTAAATACATTTTACATAAATTAAGGCAAGGTTTTGTCACCTTTGAGGATCAGTTTCGATAGTTTTTGTGGCGCAAATGGAAATAATTCAGATCCAAAATACACAATACTGCATGGTTTGTATCGCGAGCGCGGTGCAGTGACCCTACTCTAAACAATGTGTGACGTCATCAGTACAACGGGCTATTATATAGACCTTTTCCACTAATAAATTATAATACAATGCCTAATGGGGCCGTGAGGAAAGAAGCGAAAGCGGTTTACAGAGGTACAAACAATTGGGTCATTCTCCCTATTTCTTAAGGATTTCTCGTCTTTTTATGGGTTAAATACTATCCAGCATATTTCTTTATGCGAACGAGGTCAAGGAAAATTAGCAGGGCTTTTGTCTGCAAGAGTGAAAAAAAAACCGTGTGATTCGCGCGGTACCATCCATCAAATTTCGGCCCGAATCGTGGGCTGAACCACGGGCTGCGCCGACAAAAGCGACGCCACGCGGTACGCGGTGCACGGACGATCACGGCGACCGGGATGGGTGCCCCGTGCCCGGGTGATGTGACTGTCTGTGGATTATGTGTGGTACACTTCCTTTTAAAGGGGCACTGCGTCCTGAAATCCCCGAAAATTTAATGTTTGGGATTGTTTACTAATCCTATTTCAAACATCTGGTTTAAAGGAAACCAACCTAATGTCTTACCATTCCCGAGAAAATACGAAAAAAATCCCAGATTGTTTATATCGGACACGACGGGGTATGATACGTGTTTCCTGTCGTTTTCAAATATTGTAATACATCGTGTATTACCTGTATTGGGATTAAGCACACCACCACAACAATCCGACCTTTTTATGTTGCTTATAATTTTGTTAGGTTAAGTGGAATATTGCATTATAACATTTTGGGGAAAAAATATGCGGTTTCGGATCTCACACAACGAATTGAATGACAATTGACAGCAACGAGGACAACAACGAAAACATAAAAACCACCACTCAATTCGGCACTCCCATTGAGTTAACGTAATTGTTCAGTTTATCCGAGTTGGGTTTAAGACCTTTACCCAATGTACATCTGCGATTAAAAAAGTTGTAAAATTTGTGAAATGAATTAATTGTGTTTATGCTCGAGAGACATTATCTTTACATGGATTTGGTTTTATGCTCTAACTTTATATGACAAAGACAACCACATGGGCTACTAACAGTTCCTTCATGGCACCAACAATAATTGGAACTTTCTACTCTTCCTTAGTCTTCGTCTTTGAACCAGTCCTTGTTATGGTATAAGTACAATGCGCAAATACTATTTCATAACTTATATCATGAAAACGCATGGAAGACATCGCTCACTGGTATGTATTTGAACATATTTTGTGCAGGTTATATAATCCAGTAACTACAAAATATAACGACTTCTTGTAAAATAGGTAATTGCCAATACTGGTTGATAAAACCACTAATCGGATAAACTTTTTGGAAAGGTTAAAAGCCGAGCAAAGTTCTAATGTAAAAAAAGCTCAGTGATTGGACTTTAATCAGTCACGAGTGAACAGTTTGGGGCTTAATGAGCTGATGTAAGCTGAAGGAGGGGGTTTCCATCTGAAATAACCATAGGCCTAATATCTTAAGTTTTAAAGTCTGTGGAATGCTGACATATACCTTGCGGTCAGTAGCGTAAATCTGTGCCGGGGACTAGGGTTAGAAATCGAAAAGCAGGGGGGGGGGGGGGGGGGCTTGGCTTGCTGGACACCACATGACATTAGGGGCGCTGTTCGTGATACAGACGTTCATCTTTTGTAAATATGTACTTATAGTCCAGCGGATATGTGACAAAATATCGATGAATTGTGCACTTTTGCATAAAAGCGTGAAACTTGGCACAGATGTTTATATTCATGCGAGAAAATGTTTTAGATGTGGAGCCATCGCAAATTTACCCTTTTAGGGGCGTGGCATCCAGTTAAAAAAAGGGGGCGGGACTTGTCGTGCCCGCAGTGAAAACGGTTTTCCCCACTTGTTACAAAAGCAGGAAACTTCACAAAGACATAATTATATAGAATATTAGTGTTTTCCAGATTCGGAGTCACCACAAAAGTACCTTTTTGGGGGCGTGGCAGCCATTAAAAGGGGGGGTTAATTATTATGCCCACTTTGAAAAACATTGTGCCCATATTTCATGAACAAATAAAACGTCTCACAGACGTTTATGTTAATGAGAAAAAAATTCCAGATGTGGAGCCATCTCGAACACACCCTTTTAGGGGCGTGGCAACCATATAAAAAAGGGGGGCGGGTTTTCATTATGCCCACCCTGGAAATATTGTTCCAACATTCATAGAGAAATGGAACTTTCCACAAACATTGACATTCATGAGAAAAAAATTCCAGATGTGGAGCCATCTCGAACACACCCTTTTAGGGGCGTGGCAGCCATATTGAAAAAAAGGGGGCGGGGTTCTCATTATGTCCAACATGGGAAAAATGTGCCCACATCTTAGCCGTGTTATAGGGTTCAATGTGTGTACTTGCACCTATATTATCATGCACATCTAAATTTCAGAGTGATTTTATAATTACAAATACACAGCACACAATGGCAGCCCTAAACTCTAACATTTAACATTTAAGGGTCATGGAAATCCTTTTTTTAGGGGGGGGGGGGGGAATCTGCCTACCCCCTACCCGTTGCGCCGCATTGACAGCAGATTGGGTAACAACACGATGTACTCGCCTCACAAACTGTTAGTCACGTCCACTATGACTTCACATTCAATGAATCTGTGTACCCCCACCACACAACACCTCTGTTCTCTTAAATATGGTATATCAAGCTCTGATGAGTGTTTTTTTTACCCCGACCAAAAATCCATTAAACAATGTTTATACCTTATACAGGTGCGACACTGCATATGCCTTTTGGTCTGTCAGAAAAAAAGGCAGGGGAAACAATGTATTTGAAGAAGTAACACTAGTCTTTCCAGGACTAACTGAGGTACCCCAGTTTATACCCAATTCAGGAATTGCTGCAGTTGAAAGGTTAACAATAATTCTACAGTCGACAGAACCAGTAACTGGGTTAATATAGATGAGGCACATAGTGTAAGAAAACAAAGGGTTTGCCAACAGTAACTTCCAACTATAAAGGCAGCCCTTCTTCAACACATTAAACAGCTATCTGATGCGGATTTTATTATATGAAACGTGGTCAAAATTTTCCACGTTGTACATATTGAGTACTCCCCCCCATTTTAAAAATGGATGCCGCGCCATTTTTATGAATATATTGTCCGAGTAAAATTAATCCATTTATGAAAGGTAGGCACAACTTTCTTTTAATGGGGCATCATGACTACCCCCCCTATTTTATTATGGCTGCCACGCCCCTAAAAGGGTGTGTTTATGATGGCTCCACGTGTGATTTTTTTCTCGTGAGTATTAATGTCTGTGGGAATTAGCTTCATTTGTTTATGACATGTGGGCACATTTTTCCCATGTTGGGCGTAGTGAGAACCCCGCCCCTTTTTTTCAAAATGGCTGCCACGCCCCTAAAAGGGTGTGTTCGCGATGGCTCCACATCTGGAATTGTTTTTCTCATGAATGTCAATGTCTGTGGAAAGTTCCATTTCTCTATGAATGTTGGAACAATATTTCCAGGGTTGGCATAATGAAACCCCGCTCCTTTTTTTTTCTTATATGGTTGCCACGCCCTTGAAAGAGTGTGTTCGAGATGGCTCCACATCTGGATTTTTTTCTCATGAATGTCAATGTTTGTGGAAAGTTCCATTTCTCTATTAGTATGGGCACAATATTTCCAGGGTGGGCATAATGAAAACCCCGCCCCCCTTTTTTTCTTATATGGTTGCCACGCCCCTAAAAGGGTGTGTTCGAGATGGCTTCACATCTGGAATTTTTTTTCTCATGAATATAAACGTCTGTGGGACGTTTTATTCGTTCATGAAATATGGGCACAATGTTTTCTAAAGTAGGCATAATAATTAACCCCCCCCCTTTTCTTTTAATGGCTGCCACGCCCCTAAAAAGGTACTATTGTGGTGGCTCCGAATCTGGAAAACACTAATAATCTATATAATTATGTCTTTGTGAAGTTTCCTGCTTTTGTAACAAGTGGGGAAAACCGTGTTCACTGCGGGCACGACAAGTCCCGCCCCCCTTTTTTAAAGGGATGCCACGCCCCTAAAAGGGTAAATTTGCGATGGCTCCACATCTAAAACATTTTCTCGCATGAATATAAACAGCTGTGCCAAGTTTCACGCTTTTATGCAAAAGTGCACAATTTTTTTCACATATCCGCTGGACTATTACGCGCCTTAACCTAACATTAAAACAGTTCATTTAAAGCTTTTGTGTTCCAACCCCCCCCCCCCCCCCCTTAAGCACTATTTCATACGGCAACAACGAATTTAGCCATTTCATTGTTTCACTAAACCTGGGCCAAATCTCAAGGCTTTGCTTAACGTTAGCAAAAGATATCCCCACTTTAGATTTAGAAAATCAGGTGATCGTCACAAAGTGGCGAGCATGCTTGAACAGCGCAAACTAATGATAATTTCGCATTCGGTCCCATTCATAAAAAAAAGCGTTCTTTAAGTTTCAAAAGGCGATATCTCACTTCCCTTCGTCCGGCCCAATTAGCGTATATGAGGTGGTGGGCGATTACAAAGGGGGGGGGGGGGAGGGGGCATTGGCTGAAAAGTGGAAAATTTACCAGTAATCAAAACTGCAAGCAGGTGATAAAAATACCTATTACTTGAGGGTGTGCTAGTGAGATGGACTAACTGTCAAATGTGTGTGTGATGGGGGGTTAAATATGTAAAGAGTAAATAGCTGAAAATGTTTAGTACATGTTGGTTCCATTAGGAAATGTTGTACCTCATTACACAGTGTAAGTTAGAGCCACAAATCACATGCATATATCAATACCGTGCCTTGCTCTACGATGCAAGCCTCAAATCGTTTCACAATAGTCAGAACTACATCAATCGAAGACGAAAATTTGGATAAAAACGTTCTTTGTTTCAAACCCAACTCGGATCTACCAAACAACAACTAATTCACAAACATCGAATGAAAAATAAAATCAAAAAAGACAAAATATTGAAAAACGTGTCTCTTAAACTAACTTTCCACAGTTCATGGTCGTTTGAACAAACATTTGTTTTTCATTAATAAACCACAAGACTACCATTGTATAATCCGCATGAATTCACTTGCGTTCTGACACTAAATTATTAGGAAATATAGCAACAAAGCTCTAGTTTGGTACTTTCAATGTATTTGTATCGCACAGTAGTAAAGATGATAAATGGTGACGCGAGAATTTGATGACAGGCCACTATCAGCGTTGTGTTTTCTTATCGCTTCCTATTGGCTAGTTGTCTTAGCCTGCTGTTACTGGGCAAACTTTGATCCTTTAATGTCATCACCCCTGTTTTTTTTTATTTGTTTAGTACTTATTTACTTGTAAGTGCACAGGGATTTCCCATATTGTTTACCAAATGGCATCCAACAATAAATGCACATGCAAAAATATACCGTATGCGTTCTGCTTCACTTGTGATCGTGGCCAGTCAATAATTGAGACCACATAAAATGTATATGACATAAACATTTACTATTAAATAGTTTTGTTTAAGAAATACCAGTACTGTAACTTTATCTGCAACATGATAAAATGAGTTACTACACTTAGATTCATGATTTGTTGAATTGAAAAATCCCTAAACGATCTTTGTAAGTAAAATATGCATGAAAGCTTGGGCATAGGCGTAGCCAGCGGGGGGGGGGGGGGGTTTAATATTTTGTAAAGACCGCCTTTTTCCATCCAAGAGCCCTTTTTTCAACAGGCTTACCCCCCCCCCCCCCAATAACTTGTAAAGAGTGCCCCTTTTTTGTATAAGTGCCCTTTTTGTGGAGGAAGTGCCCTTTTTGAAAAAGAAGAGGTGCCCTTTTGTGTGGCCCTTTTGTGTGGCATCTGCCATTTTGGGTTCCTTTTACTGAATTTCGCACATGTATCGCCCTAAAAAGCACCATATATTGGCCGTTTGAGTGGAGAATCATCGGTTTTAAACAGCGCCCCCATCGACAGATGGTACCACTGTATACTCAGAATGTTACCTCCTGAGTGAAAGTTGGAAATAATCACTCGGGTGGGACTTGAACCCACGACCTCCTGCTTTCTAGTGCAGATGTCTTACCACTCGATCACCGAGCTAACGGGATCGGTTGGCTGATTCGAATATGATGTACATAGCAGCGGGTTAATTATTCATAAGATGGAATTTTTGCGTCGGGATGATGTAAATCAAATTGGGTTTTGCCCTTCACCGACGTATAAACTCTGTATACTCAGTGTGTTATCTCCCGAGTGGAGGTTGGAAAAAAATCACTCGGGTGGGACTCGAACCCACGACCTCCTGCTTTCTAGTGCAGATGTCTTACCACTCGACCACCGAGCTAACGGGATCGATTGGCTGGTTCGAATCTTGGAGTACATGGGGATTTATTCAAATTTGTTTTAAAGTAGAAAAAAAACCACATTATTGTCTGCGTCGCAAACGATCCAAAATGTGCCACATGGTACATGTGAAGGGCAAAACCTAATTTGATTTATATCACCCCGGCGCAAAAAAAAAAATTCCATCTTATAATACAGGGTACAGTATTAAAAAAAGTGGAGCTTTCGCTTACGACTGTAAACACAGTAAAGAAAAACTGTGCCCTGGCTGAAAATGACTGATGACTATATATTCTTTGTATGGTTAAAGCCATTTCTCTACGAAAAAGAAGAGCTTGACTGCAAGGTGTACATTATTGCAGGGAAAAGCCTTTAGTCAACATTTTCACGAACTTTAATATCAGTTGTTTTCCGCTTGGTTTACTCTGTGTATTTGAGATTCCCTTCTCCAGCTCATATCAGCCCTTTAAGCCACGTACTGTTGACTTATAAGATACTGAACAAAGTCCAATCACCAAGTTTTTTTTGGATAAACCCTCCACTTTAACCTATTCTAACAAAAGGCCGTCCAATTGTATCTACCAATAATTGCAATCACGTTATTTTATGTACACCATATCTTTATGCGTACTATCTATTAGTTAATTCGTAACTTATGAAAACACCATACTCAAAACCTACTCATAATCTGTTCATTGACGTGTTTGTATTTTGTTCCTCTGTCGTTTGCCTCTGATGAAGGCCTTACTAAGGCCACTTTTATTTTTGATTTGTATATTTCAGGTCAATCCAGTCAGTGAACAGTGTGCACGAAAACTAGAGCCACTATGAAGCGAAAAGCAACAGTTCAACACTGACAGTGGCCTGACGTGATCACGTTCGCGCGTCGTCGATTCAAGCTTATGGAAAATCCAACATGCCCTTCGTATTTTTCACATTCTTACCCACTAAAAGAACATAACTACTGTCCTTTGCTGCGCGCGGGTTTAATGTTGAGGGACACAACTGAATGCGTAATAATTCAGGCCAGGGAAGTTTCATGCTTTTTACATGAAAGCATAGCAAAAATTGTGTGCAAACAACCATGACCTGTGTAAAAAAAAAAATAATAATAATAATGCATGCTCTTTTACCAATATTGTGCGATTCTTTTTTTCCCTCTTAATATTCAGAAATTGTCAAGACATCTAAAGAAACCGCATGGCACCATTGACTTTGTGCGTATACAGGAGGTGTGCATCTTTCAGGGGAGGAGGCACATCGCATGCACGAACTGGTTCACGCGCGAATGATGCCGTTAGGTACCGGTATGCAAGTATTATTTCATTCCAAATGTGCAGTAACCGGCAACGTCCTTGCGTGAGCGTAATACGCTCTGCCGACGTCGCCTTATAATAAGGCGACGTCGGCAGAGCATGTTTAATCATTTCTGCCCATGCAACAGCACACATCTCACATTCCCAATTGTCTTACCGAGTGCGACGCAACTGCTCACCATGACGTTCACTCGCAAGCGTTTTGGCAACATTGTTGTGCAGCTCTTGTATGCGTTGGGCCGGTAGCCCGACATTCTGCAACTCGTACGTGTAAGTTGAATCACTTCTTACTTTGACAGTATCGGTGACCTGATGTAAATCCTCCTTCCAATAATCTGAAACTTTTGAAACCTCAGGTATTCGTAACCCATCACACAAGCGATTGCATTTGTGATTTTGGAAGAACTTTATCACGCCGAACACCCCAAGATCGGTTGAACCGTAGTGGCCAAACGTGTACCTGGGAATCTCAATGCTATGAATTGCTGGATCAGTGAAGATGTAGCTTCTCTGGTTGTAAACTCCTTGTAAGTCTGTCACGAGGATTTTGCCGTTTGATTTATGGTACGTGAAGTGGGAGAAGGCTTCTGGAACAAGGGTATCTTCACTGGGGTTCACGTAACCGAAATTGTTTAAGAATTTGACGTACCGTCCCTGAATCAAACTCTCAATCGCTACAGATGCATCCTCTGGGGTCATCGCATACCTAGGGAGGTTGTATGGATCAATTTGTTTGATTTTGGAAATGGTAGGAATAAGTACCTTAATCGTTGCAATGCCTTTATTGCTGTATTTGACGTTGAACTTCTCAGCCATTTCTTTTGTCTTCTCGGAGGTGCAATGTTCCGTCCTCCAAGTGTATTCTTTCGATCTGGAACACAAACTTTCTTTATAGAGTTTCACAACACACTGCTCACCGCCATTGAACTTCCGGTTATTGACGGGCGTTATTCTGCCATGGAAGACGCGTTTGTACTTTCCTTCGGCAAACCATTTGTCCTCAAATTTCGCAAAAACCTTTTCACCAGACCATGTAAAGGGCTCTGTGTGGCTTTGAGAAATACCAGTACCCATTTTTCGCTAGACTCATTCACCTGAAACAAGACAAGACAAGCCTTGTAAGCCAAAGCTTAATACTATATTCTATTGAATTCATTCAAAATGGCTATTCACTGTGTCTTTGTAAATATGTATCTGTTGTACACCAGGAGTGGCTGAAGCTCATTACGCAAGGTGTTATCCAATACAAAGGAACGCATCGCACGGATCTCTTGACCAGCAAACAATCAGGCCATGTCAAAAGAGACGTGAAAGTCAGTCATATTCAGGAGTTAGTCAGTTAGTCAGTGAAAAAAGAGGAGTCAAGTAAATTTACTTTGAACTGTGGGTGACCCGAAACTGTTATTGCAAACTGTGAATGACTCAATTCGTTCGACCTGCATTTAATAGATTTCCTAAAAGAAGTGACGTAGCTAAGACATTTTCACTTTAAAAAACTGTACCTGCCAATTACTTTACACCTCCAAAGGATTTGCGTTTATACGGCTTCTAAAACTTACATCATGATCCTACGGAAATTCCCAAGCCAGTGTTCCAACATAGACCTTGTTTTATTACTGACGTCGTACTATACGGCTGGTTGACAGTGTAAACAATATAGAGGGCAGGCCACTGATTAGGAATCATCTTGCCGTAGTTGCGTCATGGGTGCGGGCCTGTTTTGCCTAAATTTTATTCATTCACATTCTCTTTCCGAAACAAAACTCACTATAGTATCACAGAAGATGCAACAAACGTTTCTGCAACTTTCTGGCAGCCTTTTTCGTGTCCTATTTTAAACGACAGACCGAAAATGGACTGTATTTGCCTGTATAAGTAGCGCATGCGCACTGTTTTCCCCATATTTGTAAGGGGAAAATACACGAGTTCACACTTCCAAAAATGCGCGTGCGTAAAAAAGCGTCGTTTTGAAGTTGCGATCTTAAGTTTCAAAATGGCGGCGAGTATGCAGTAGTGAAGGTAAGCGCGGTTATATAATGTTCCATCTTGCACGTGATTTCCCAACGAATCAGTTTCGGTATTAAAATCCGTTAGTCTTATTACAAATTATTCATGAATCAGTCAAGTCAACTGGGCCCAATTTCACGACTGTGCTAGCCACAAAATTCTTCGCTTACGATCATCATTTTATGCTAACCGCGCCAGCAGAAAAATTATGTGCCAACCCTGTAAGCGCAGGATCTTTAGTTAGGCTGCTTAGGCTGCATCCCGATCAGCTGTCTAGATCAGCTGTCTGCGCCCATTGGAAATACGCCGGGAAGCGCTGACAATAGACGTAGCTGTGGCTCTGGAAGCCCGTTTCGGACACATCCTTACAAGCCAAAATTTCTCGCCATCCGGTCTGCTATGACAATAAGCAGGGATTTTTTCCGCTAACGGTTAATAGAGCCAAGAAATTGGGCCATGGTTAAGGTAGGGTAAGGTATATGAACTTGACCCGTTGTCACATGAAAATCCGACTCCTATGAAAATCGGACCCCTATTTCCCTATTATTGGTTGATCCCTCACACGTGACAGGTCACTCTCCGGAAACGATCCTAAAAATAGCGTAGTATCGTACCCACGCGTGCGCAGTACTACCAATGAGTCCACATTTCATGGAGTCGGATATTCACGCTACACCGTAACTGTGGCGTCAATAACAAAGCCACATTCCAGAGTCTCGTAAAAAAAAACCACTTATACGCCACATGTCATTTTCAGCTGGGAAATCGTGTAGCCAATATCCAATAAAAACTGATCTGGACATAAGACTACAAACGCCAACGGCGTGCGCGCATCAATTAACCGTATGCCAAGCTCTCGTGGGCTAGCTTCGGGCGCATGGCGGAAAATGCGTCCGATGTGTCATTTCTTTTACTGTTGCCAATATACATACCGGGTTTGGTTTGTTCCTCAGCTTTCTAATTTCCAAAGGGGGAAATAAAACAGACGAGTTGGTGTTAAACAAATCCTAAAACGTTAGACTAGGATTCTCTGATTACTGGAAATTCTAGTGAACATTCGATGTCTATTGGATGGAATGGATTAATTGTAAATCGTCTGGTCCGTAGTTTCCATTGTTTTATAATAGAATTTTTACTGGGATAGAGTGAATTTCCACTCTTCAGAGGGAAAGTTTTTCTGCATTGTGAACTCGCCCTAATTTGCCATGCTGCATGCACTACACCTTTCGTGTGGCTTTAGCAAACCTGACGTATGCCTAATTTTAGCACTGATTCAAAGCACGATCAGGCACCAGGCTATTCTCATAACAGGGAACTAATTATAATATACAAGCTTAATGAACAATGCATGCACATAATCCATTACCACCAAGGATGAGAGAACAGCTGGTTGGAGCGTGCTGCTCGACGCCTGCTCGACGCCCGTCACGTGCTAATCTCATGGAAGATTTCATTGAAAATTATACGTTTCATCATGACATTGTTTTACAGGGCGTGATATGAGAGGCATAACATTACTTTGAAATGACCCTCAAATTAAACTATACGCTCAGGGTGTCAATCTTTTTGAAGCAATAAATGACCGTTACGGCGTTGGCCTGATAAACCACCCGGAAGTGTGTGTATGTAGGATATGGAATAACCCCATCAAAGGTGGCTCAAACACATGTAGCAATGCATGCGAAACTTCTAACTAATTGAAAAACAAATGGGAGACCAGTTCACGGTCAAATATCCACTGCCCTTTTTTGGTTTAAGTCTTTTACCAGCACGGTACTAAATATGCGCTGTGTTTTTTTTTTTTGGGGGGGGGGTGTTACAACTGATAATGTATCACCAACCGATAATGTCACACAAATTTACTGATACTGTATCACTAACCGATAATGTAACAGAAATTGACCGATAGTGTAGTAAATGTTACTACATGTACACTATCGGTCAATATTTGTTACATTACCAGGTAAGACCAATAATGTAACAACAATCGACTGATAGTGTAGTACATTTTAACTACACTATCGGTCAATTTCTGTTACATAATCGGTTAGTGATACGGTATTGGTCAATTTGTGTGACATTATCTCGACCGTGTAAACAAATCTCCGAGTACACTTCGTGAGATGTCCCCCGATGAGACCGAGCTCGAGATATAGGCGACCAATGGTCCATATCAGAGGCGGTTGTAGTTGGACGATTTCCGCGTAGGGTAAATGGCTACCCTTGCGGTACAGTTTAATAGTCAGGACGCCGGAGATGTGATGTTCTTAGTTCATTGCACGCATCAGGAAAGCTTCGTGGAATGTTGGAAACGATAGCTTACTTTTTGTTTAACAGTTTAAATTGTTTTTGTATCACTATTAGTTCGGAGATGCAGGGACCTCCTGGGCAACCTAAATTATTAAAACAAAGTTTTAAAGTTGGAAGAGATTTAATTTTATAAAAATTAACCCTGTTGCTTTGGTTTTTAGTTTAGTCAGCTTATTTAAACGACGGCATCAAGGATTGTCAAGATGCTTTGTGGCTCCACCAGGGGTACCCTTTCAAAATTAGTAAGTCCAAAAAGCAGTAATAGTCTAGTACCCAAATGCATAGTAAGACAGTCGTATGCCGATTGCGTGTATGGGAGGTCGTATATCTAGAAGTTGTACCATCTTGTGTTCACTTCGATGGGAGCTGCAGGGAATGAGCCGTTGTGTCTATTGCCAAGGATGGCTGACAAGGAACCCCTGTGTGTTGAACTCTATTGTAGAGGCAACTTATTTATTTTATGTACTGTATTGGTGCATAGTTTTAATACAGTTAAAAAGGACATCGAACATTTGAAGTACTGATATATTATTGTACTCTCGTTGTCTGAAGATTTGGTGTCCTTGGTTCCTCATTCCTATATTTGCCAACAAGGGGTGTATATACAACAAATACTGTGTACTGTATATTTACTTCCCATCAAAAACATTGCCAACCACTCAGGAATCTTCTGGCACATGGCTGTCTGCGTAGCGACTTTTATCGTAACATTCACTTTAGCGCCGTAACGGTAGAAAACAATCCCAACCAGGTTCAGGCATGTGTAGATTAAAGAGTGGCTCCGCGTTTATTGGGAAAAAAATCGTAACTTGATGAAGGCGATCATGCCGTTAAAATGTCGATGATTGAACAAATAATAACTCCGGATAAATTGCTTCTTGTATTGCTTCAATACGACGAAACATAATTTAAAAATTGTATTGGTTTCCACAATGGAAATAATTTCCATTGTTTGATTTTAATGTGCATAACTAATGAAAATGAAAAACGTTAATCTGAAATTGAATCTAAACCATACGAAATACTCAATAGAATAATACAGTATGTTGCAGAACACTTGTCCAGTATGGACTTGACAATTGGATTTATTGTATCAAGGAACGTATTTTCACCCTTGTACATGATGGGACACACCTGCCCGATTCGTTGTGGTATTTTTGAGTTTCTGCATCGAGTCATAGTCGGTACATTAATTAGGTGCTGGGCTATGAGCCCAACACCTATTGTTATTCAAAGAAATTAATATTATTGTGATTCTCCAAGACATATTCTTCTCCAGAATTGTTTGTAAAAATGGAAAAATATATAAACTTCAATTGTCAATACATGAATGCACAACCCACTGAAGATGTGGGTTTTTTTTTGCAATTACGTCATTATGACGTCTTCATGGGTCAAGTGATTTTACTTGAAAAAATATACAAATTTAATCTTTGAAATTCATTATAAAATTAACCGTGAGAGACCTCCTGACGAAAACGGTCCTCTGAAGAAAAAAAGCACAATTTTTTGACCTCTGTGGGGAGCCCCTGTGGAGCCCTAGGTAAACAATGCTCAGGCTCCCTGCTTCACAGCCCCAGCGAGATAATCATTTCAAGGTTAAACAAACTACCACCTGTTGGCCACACTGCTTTCTGGGACTCTACTTTCTGGCGACTGTGGTAAATTTGGGCGAGCATAGCAGTAATAAAAGTTCGTTCTCAGCCATTTATTCACTGATTTTCACAGTTCAACATGTAAAACAAGTCAACATTTCAGGTACATCATCATGATAATACTTTTCGATTGAATTTAGGAACAAAATATTATGCTTGAAATCTCTTAGGCAGAGTGACCTTCGTTCCTTTCGGGAACCAATTATAGGATTAGTACGGTTAAGAGTCTTAATCCCCCAGGGCAAACTCTCCAAAATGGTGCGTCCCAACCCGAGTGGCCTTTCTTAAGAGAATTGTTCACCTCATGGGACTTTCATTTTATCTAATGCGTGTCAAAACACGTCACCCTTCCTTCCGGTCGAAAACGGAAGTGCCTAAATATGAACTTGCTTTCAACGATGTTATCCTCTGGCAAGGTTGACCTTTCCGAAAAAAAAAAAAAATCGGTAACGTCATGAGATGTTTGAGCGCTCTCTAGCTGTAGGTACAAATGTCAAAAACGCATTTTTAGTTGATGTGTGTGACGAAATTTGCATCAATCGCTTCAAAATTAATATATATATATATAATGACATCAATGCAGAAAAGACGTGCGCGAAAAATATTGATGACGTCATCAGTGAAAAGACTTTTATACCTTCAAAAATTATCAAGATTTGGCTACATATGGCACAATTAACACAGCTTTTGACGTTTCTGGTATTGACGTTACGATGACGTCATCATGTATCATATTACACGCGAATTAAGTTTTTTAGATTTATTCTTTAAAAATCAATATAAAATCAATTGTGAGAAATTTGATTTTGTTTTTGTGACAATCATACAATATTGCAAGGTCTTCATTTTTGGTATTTAGTGCAAAATCACATGAACCTTCTTTCCAGTTGAAACCGGAAGTGCCGAATAAATGCAATATGGCAACAAATGTCAACTTGCTTTTAACGATGTGCGTTCTGCCTTGGCTGTATTCACAAAAATATTATAGATGACGTCATAAAATGTTAGAGCACCCTACAGCGGCATGTTGACAAAGTCAAACATGCATTTAAACATGCATTTTGCAATGATATCGTCACCGACACCACGAACTGACACCCGGTGGTCAGCGTTGCAGAAATACAAATCGGAGAAAAACGCTTTTAAAGGTTTGACACGAATTTACTCAGTAAAATATTCCATTTATCTTAGAGGTTTTAGTATCACTCAACGTAAAAATGCTTTCACTACTCAATTGTAAACGTTAGATTGTAAAAATCTGCTTAGTTAATTAGCAATTAAATGATTAAGATGGGTGTCAGTTCGTGAAAACCAAAATTTACGTGTTTTCGGAGATGGCGCGCATGCAATACCGTTAGTGAGTGTCAGTTCGTGAAAACCAAAATTGACCCGTTTTGGGAGAGTGCGCGCACACACTGCGCATGCGTGCGCGCACTCTTCCAAAACGCTTCAATTTTGGTTTTCACGAACTGACACTCACTAACGCTAATGCATGCGCGCACTCTCCGAAAACACGTAAATTTTGGTTTTCACGAACTGACACCCTGTGCAGTGTCACTTCGTGGTAACCAAAAATACCAGAACTGACAAATTTCTTGAAAATTCATTAGTAAAATTCGCTTATTTTAGATGATTTCAGCAATTTTAACCTTGTCATGTAAAACTTCATGATACAAACTGCTAATATGTGCAAAAAAAGAAATTTGAATTTTAATTTTTTTTTGTACACATGTGATGCAGAGGGTGTCAGTTCGTGGTGTCGGTGACGATATGTGTGGCGAAATTTGTGGTAATCACAGCCCAACACCGTGCGGTTGTCCCTTCAATCTCTAGTCTGTGATTGTCCCCAGCTTTAGGTTATGATGCATTTCTTCGACTTTCAACGTGGGGCGTTGACGACTTCTTGTATGACGTGTTTTGGATCATGTTATCAAGAACTGCCTTTTCAGCCGGTGTAACTTGAGTGATTCTTGGTTTTTTTCAGCCCTTTACACGGTTCATTGCATCTCATGACTATTGAAGAACTTTACTATGGCGAATACACCTAAATCAGTAGGGCCACAGACGCCACGCTTTGCACTTGTGCTAGGTATAGCTGCGTTGGTGAACGTGTATCGTATCTACAGCTGTTCACTTCTTGCACATCCCTGACCAACATCTGGCCTTCTGATGCGTGAAAAATTAAATGATTGAAGGCGTGTGTGAATCCAGATTTGCTTGTGAATTTGACGTCATCTCACTCAAGGTACCTTTCGACAATTACGGACGCATTTGAAAGGAAAACGTTTTGGACGTAGTCTCTTGTGCCGGCCATTGTTCTTTAGGAGATCGTGGGTTTAAGTCCCACCAGAGTGATTTTTTTCCCAACTCGGGAGGTTACACACCGAGTATACAGTGTTTATGTCTATGAAGGGCAAACACCTTATTTGAACTTTTGATGCTTGTTATTAAATTTGATCTAAATAAGTGTTGAAAGTGTGGTAGTTGTTTTGATTACTTTGACACTTTACACTGCATTGGGAAGTCAATGGTGTTACCAAGTTAAAATAATACCAAATAAATGAATACAACTGTAAATTAATTGGGATCAAAAAGAAAAGTAAAATATCAACATGACTGAATGAATTTTAAAAAGGCACAATTAAAAAAGGCACCAATTTGCATTTTTGATTTGTGCATCCAGTTTGTGTCTATCAATGTTGTGTGTGTGTGTTTGTTTTTATCCAAAACCTAGCTATCATGAAGTCACTTTAATAAAATCCAATAAAAGTGTCACGCGATCAACTGTTGTGCCACTTGTCCTTGCTGGGAACATACTGTATGAAGTTGTTGAGAAACCATACCATAAATGTACATGAAGCGGTAATGGCCGGTAAAGACAACTTAAGTTACATTACTGTTAATCACCACGGTCTATCCCAGTTTTTACAGAATTCACATCTGGCCCATCTAACTGTCTTAAAGCTCGGGGTTTTGAGGGTCTTAGTTTCTCAGATGACTGCGTAATCACAATGCACGGAGCTTGAGAGAGTTTTATGCCTGACTAGAGAGTGTTTGTTTTGGCGCGGTGTAGTGGTGCGCATTCAAACGCGCTGATCACATGGTTTGTACTAGTGTTTAATTATGGTTAGTTTAGTGTTTTATATATCTTCACCTTTTACTGTTAAGTTTTGACTGGATGTGACTAAGAAAACATTGATCTCCTGTTATCCCTTTCGTTCTACATTGTTAAACTATATATTTTCTGCGTTTACACTGTTTTCTATATTATTTTCGAAAGTGCTTACTGGCATACTCAGTTCACCACACAACCTTGGATATTTCAAAAGTGAAACTAAACATGAAACCAGAGATTCCCGTTTGTTGAACCACGGACGCATAGTGATCAGGCAGAAAACTATTTTATCGGACATTGCCCAGTGAATTTTAGTGATTTTTTTGTCAGAAAAGTCATCCTAGAACCGAAACAAAATCACAAAATTCCGTCTTGCATTGGAACCATTTCTTTAAATTGAAAATTATAAGTATCCTCAGGGTTTTGATACATTTCCATATACGAAATACACGTATACACTGTTTTTGCGGAGTGATTACGTTTTCAGTCACAATGTGCAAAATGAACATTGATTTTAGAGACATTGCGTCCTTGAACAGCCCACTTGGGCTACAAAACGCGCTATTACGAAATAATGTTAATCGGAAAGAACATTTAAAAGTTGGATATGAACATCCAAACATCTAGCCTTTAAAATATGGGCGTTTTTGTGTTATTCCTATATTATGCGTGCAAAAACGACGTTCGTGGTCCACTTTTGCGACCCCAAGAAGTCGAGCTGTTTTGGTGCTAGACTTGGTTGCATTTGTGATTGGTCATCGCTAGCTGTTTACGAGCAAGCACACACAACGTGTATATCGGACATTGAATGAAAACGACAGGAAAAGCGTATTCGTACTCCGTTGTGTCCGATGCAAGCAACCAGGTTTTTCTCGTCTCTTCCCGGGAAAGGTAAGACATTATATTAGGTTGGTTTCCTTTCAACAAGATGTTTGAAATAGGATAAGTAAACAATCCAAAACATGACATTTTCGGGAATTTCAGGACCCACCCTTACAAAAATGTTCTATAGAATTCTTTAGAAAGTTTTATACAGTTCTATAGAACTCTACAGGCTCGCCAATTCTCTATATAATTTCTATAGAGGGAGTCTATAGAAATTGTTTACTCTAAAGAATTCTATAGATTTCTAAAACAATTTTTTTCTATAGACCCCAAATTTCTATAGAAAGGTATAATTTCTATAGAGAAGTACTTCTATACAAGGATAATTTCTATAGAGAAGTATAATTTCTATAGAGAAGCATACATTCTATAGAGAAGTATATTTTTATGGACAAGTACAAGATTATTATCATTTAATATTAAAAAAAATAGAAGCTATACATCAATACATTTCCAGCGAGGAAATGAGGTTGTTTGTTAATCATTCATGCTACATGAAATGTATTCACGATCTTGAGTTACTACTCATGCATAGTTGAACCATGCTATAACATAGGATACGCAGGAAATTTTTCTTTTTACAACTACAACTATTCAAGCACATAAAGAAATAATTATTTAGTTTTAGAATGTGAAAGAAGAAACTTAAGTTCCATCTGCATTTATAATTATAATTAATCATTCAAAGAGAGCATACAGAAAATGCTTATGTAGCAGATCGAGGAATCGAGGAATGGGTTTGCTGGAAACAAAAAATACATGTATTGTCATGATTGTACTTGTTTGTACAAGAAGTTTGAGACGAAATTGCTCAAACCATGAATGTTGGCAGTAAAGTGCATGCATGCCTACGGAAACTTTCAAGAATTAATTGCTGTTCTTGCAAACACATTTGATGGAGATTTAACTGTGTGCCTCCATGGTGTAATGTTGCCTACATCTCCGGATGATCATGATTTGCACGCTGCTGTACTATCTGCTAGAATTACAGAAGATGTGAAGGGTCTGGGTGAAAACGATGGTGACTGGTGAGTAGAGAAGATTTGATGTTGCAGAATAGAAAAGTGACATTATATCAATATTTTATAACATACTGTCAATGTTGTTGTCTCAGTCATGACGGTCATTATACAGTTCGTGATTACCAGATTCCTTCCTCAGCAAAGTTGCAAGAGAACATCAATTTTTAAGGACTACAAAAGTACATGTAACTTGTCATGCTTGTTTAATATGGGTCAATTCTGCCCGTCCCACGTTCTGGGTCGCGATAACTCCTTTTTGACATTTGGGATGTTGGTCTGTCGTACTTAGCTACGACAGACCAACATCCCAAATGTCAAAAAGGAGTTCTAGCGACCCAGTTAGTGGGACTACTTCTGCCCAAACTCCCTCCCTAAACCATGGAGAAAGTATTCCTCCATGACTAAACTAAGGGGTGCATCAATAGATATAAATAGGGTCGAATCAACAAATAAGAATCAGCTGACCTGACATGTTTGAGGAATAAGATTCTGAATAAGAACAGCATAGAGGAATAAGATTCTTAGGTCATCATGGCCATGTTTGTTAGTGGACATTAATTTCATTAACATCACACTTTTTTTGTAAAAATTATCATTTACAAAATGAACAATTCATTTTCCCCACTGCAGACTTCCTCAAATGATGCATCTGATTTTTTATGATTTTTTTCAAATTTGAATATTTTCTTCAAAGTTTTCAAAAATTATATAAAATACGGTCCGATCGACTTCAAACTTGGCACACACTTAGACCACCATCTGGAGATTCAGGTCGAATCATCTCGGCATCATGACGTCATCATGTGTCACTTGACATCATCCTAAAACTGCATAGTTTAAGTCACTATATCTAGAGAACCTGAAGTCCGATTGGGTTCAATCTCGGTATGCAGATATTCCAGGAAGTGTTATAGACAAAAATTGCAGCGACGTCACGATGACGTCGCCATGTGATTTTATATGAATTATTCAATTTTTGGACCTTTTACTCATATCTCATCAATGGAACGTGGTTAATTCGAAGTTCATTTTTGCGAAAGGTTTGTTAGGTCGTAGATAGATACAAAAAAAATTTAAAAATGGTGTGCCGTCATCATGACGTCATGATTTTTTTTTGGTTTTTTGTTTTTGTTTTTACATAGGACGGACACTTTTTGTATAGAGTACGCATGTACATGTTCATTCGACCTGGAGGAAACTCCTTTATGGCAGTCATTAATAAAACGGTCGAAACAGCTCAGTGTTTGTCCACAGACACATTTCTAGTTAGCTGTTTCGGGGTACACGCCGAAACAGCTCTTGTTTTTTTTTCCCCATAGGATAAAACGTGTTTTTGTTCTACAAGTCACTTTTAGACTTTTTTTCAAATCCGATCGACTTCAAACCTGGCACACACTTAGACCACCATCTGAAGATGTATGCCGAATCACGACGTCATCATGACGTGATCATGTGTTACGTGACGTCATCCTAAAAGAGCATACTTTAAGGCCCTATATCTACAGAACCGGAAGTACGATTTGGATCAAACTTAGTATGCAAGTATTCCGGGATGAGTTATATACGAAAATTGCAGTGACGTCATGATGACGTCATCGTGTGATTTTATATAAATTATTCAATTTTTGGACCTTTGACTCATATTTCATAAACGGAATGTGGTACATACAAAATTCTATTTGTAACATGTTTGTGAGGTCATAGATAGATGCACAAAATTTCGTAAAATATGTGACGTCATCATGACGTCATCAAATTCGTGATTTTATGATTCACATATAAGGGTATGTCCGATTGTTATGAAACTTGGTGGGTAGGTAGGTATAGATAACAGCATTCAAAATCTGAAGTGACGTCATCATAACGTCATCAACTGGTTTTTATGAATTTTTCAAATTTTAATATTTTCGTCAAAGTTGCAAAAAATATATAAAATACTGTCCGATCGACTTCAAACCTGGCACACACTTTTACAACCATCTGATGATGTATGCCGAACTATGACGTCATCATGACGTCATCACGTGTCACATGACGTTATCCTAAAAGAGCATACTTTAAGGCCCTATATCTACAGAACTAGATGTCCAATTGGGTTCAAACTTGGTCTGCAAGTATTCCGGAACATGTTATAGAAAAAATTGCAGTGACGTCACGATGACGTCATCATGTGATTTATTATAAATTATGCAATTTCTGGACCTTTTACTCAACTCTCATCAATGGAACATGGTAAATTCAAAATTCTTTTTGTAACATGTTTGTCAGGTGAAATATAGATGAAGAAAATTTTATAAAATGTGTGACGTCATCATGACATCATCAAAAACGTGATTTTGTGATTTACATAAGGGTATGTCCGATCGTTATGACACTTGGTGGGTAGTAGGTATAGATAACAGCATTCAAAATCTGAAGTGACGTCATCATGACGTCATCGTCTGAATTTTTATGAATTTTTTTGATTCGATATTTTCTTAAAATTGTGCAAAAATTATATAAAATACGGTCCAATCGACTTCAGCGAACCTGATGTCCGATTGGGTTCAATGTCGGTATGCAGATATTCCAGGAAGTGTTATAGACAACATTTGCAGTGACGTCACGATGACGTTATCATGTGATTTTATATGAATTATTCAATTTTTGGACCTTTTACTCAATGGAACGTGGTTAATTCAAAATTCTTTTTTGCAAAAGGTTTGTTATGTCGTTTGTTATAGATACAGAAAATTTCAAAAATCGTGTGCCGTCATCATGACGTCACGAAAATGTTGTTTTCACATAGGATGGACACTTTTTGTATAGAAAATGTTCATTCGACCTGGATGAAACTCCTTTACGGCAGTCATTAATAAAACGGTCGAAACAGCTCAGTGTTTGTCTACAAACACATTTCTATTTTTTCTTCTTTGTCTTTTTCCACTTTTTCCCATAGGTTTTGTACACGTTTTATTCTACAAGCAACTTTGGGAAATATTTTAAATCCTATCAACTTTAAACTTAGCATAGTCATTAACCATCATCTGAAGATGTATGCCGAAACTTTTCGTCATTTCGACGTGACACCTATCTATAGATTAAATTTTTACAGCCTTATAACAATAGAACTATTTGACCGATTGATCTCAAATTTGGTAGGTATGAGCTCCGTGCGCTACCAAAAGAGGGCGCCCTTTTGCCTAGCAAAGACGTCCCATGGGCGGTACATTTCGCTATACTTCCAACTTTCCAACTGTACTTTCTTGCCGGTGAGGGGGTACTTGTGAACGGAGCGGATACAGACAGGGAAGTGTTATAGATGAAAATTGATATTTCAAGGTCACGATTTTAAACCCTAATCATATCTCATGAATTATTCTTCTTATTGGGTTGAAACTTCATATTAATACAAAGCTATATTGGCAGATAATTATATTGCATTATTATTACAGTGCACTTAATTATTGTCATGTTATGACGTCATGGATATTTAATGAGGCAATCTTTACAGTCTTATAACAATAAAAGCATTTGACCGATTGATCTCAAACCTGGCAGGTATACAGACTCACCCCCTTATAGATGAACATTGGTATGTCAAGGTCATGTGACCCCTACTTCCGATGTTAGTTCCGGTCGTGTTAATTGTATACCCTAATACCTATCTAATGAATGATAAATTTGACGGGATATTTATTTTTGAAAAATTATTAAATCATTTTGTTTTTCGGTCCAATAGACCATCAATGTTGGCAACACCTCTGTGGTTGTTAACAACCGCAATTTCTAGTTTTTTATTATTTTGTTTTTCCATTTCTCGTGTCCTCTATATATTTCCGTAAATTCCACAGACCGTGAGGTTATAAAGCCCCATGTTCACACGCTGTGGCTGAGGATGGTCACTACAGTTCATTCTTTTAGAAAGTGGACCAAACTTGTACTTATCAAATGCACTGCATATGTACTTGCCAGCTAATCTATACACCATACGAAAATGAAATAACATCCACATACAAACAAATCTTTTAACTTGCCTAATTCTGAGACAACCACATAACAACTATCACGGACAGTGGAGATAATGGTTTAATTCAAGGTCAGGACTGTCAAAAGCTTTTTAAAGAAAAGCTGTCAATAAAGTGTACAAAAACTCATTATTAGGAAATGGACACACACAAAGTAACTTACACAAATAGTGCGTCATTTAGTTACTTGTTTAGACCCAAACAAATCACCAAGGTTAGGAAATAATATGTGTTGATATAATGTATATAGCAAAAGAAAATGCATCGCATTGTTAGCTACTAACTTCATGAAACATGGTCACTAAAAGAAATTTTATACAACATAACATAGTCGTATATTGCAGAATTTGTTGAAACAGATAACACTTAGCTGACATGAACTAACGTTTCTTTTTAACATATCTACATTATTTAGAAACGCAGAACAAACGGAACATGTAATGTACTTATATATTGAACACCAACTTGTTTTGAAGTTATTTCTTTTATATAAATCTCAGTCAGTTTTTTCTTTATTTATGCACGTTTGGCTCTTCGATTTTTTTATTTAGTTTGTTAGTTTAGCAGAGGGCCTTAAAGCATTGAGCAATATCATGTGTTTTTAAAATAAGACCCTGATATGGGCAACACAGAAATGTATGTAGAACGGCAATTCCCAGTCAGCTCAAACTTTAAGTTCATGTATCAGGCAATGAGAATGTTTACTGCGGACGACATAACTACAATATTGATGGGTAACACTAACCGTACAAGACTGTATAAATCACATGATATGGAAAAGAAATATCGTGCCACAAATGGGCCCCTTTTTTCGAAAATCGAAAATACATGCAACTTTCGGATGAATACCCCTAATTCTGTGTGTATGTATAAGAAAATGTCTGCAGTTAAATTGAAAAATAGACGAAAACTGAAAGTGAACTAGAAGAACGAGATATTTTTCGGAGGGGGGGATTCAAATTGTTTTGAAGAAAATTTGAAGGACTCACTCGTATTTACGAAAAAATATCTTAAAGTGGCCGTTGATTGGATTGCACCGAAGATTTGCTCAAACCTGAACCAGTAGATCTTAAATTTTCGCAACGTTATACGTTCTCGTTCTCACACAATTAATTAGACCCTACATGGTTGAAAAACAAACGCGCACGAACAACGTGGCCTAGGAACGACATTTCCGGATGTAAAAAGGTCAAAGGCCTAAGTTAAATTCGTTTTTACCCATTTCCAACTGATTTTCCATCAGATATACTTTGAACAATACCGAGATACAATTCCAACATGAAAGTTTCTTGGGCTAGCTATGGATAAAATCATTCTGCCAAAAATTAAAGCACGTGAAAGGGCAAACCAAGTAAAATGCCCATATTATCGTCACCGTTTTCGGGAAAAGGCGAATTTAGTATTTCACTGTCTGAACAAACATCTGAGACAATCGCGTTTAAAGTTGGTCCTTTTTTTCATTGACAATTTGAAACTTAAAGATACATAAAATATACAAGATTTAGGTATCAGAGGAAAGAGATTCTAATCTTTCTAAATGTGGCAAACTTTAAGAAAAATAGGTGATTAGTTTTGCAGGATAAATTAAGAGAAGTGGAAAACGCAAAAAAGACCAATTAGTAAATTCGCCCCTTCGTGAAAACGCTAAAGTGACTACGCGCAGAATTCGCCCTTCTGCGGGCCGAGTCAATGCATTTTTGGACAGTACGCGCAGATTCTGCCCCAGTGCGCGTGCGCCTTGAAATTCGCCCTTCGTGAAAACGTTTTATTGCACGCGCCTAAAATTTGCCCTTTTGTGATATACGCGCTATTGTATTACAATGTATTACAATGTATTTATTTACTGAACATTTATAAATTCCATAGAGTGCAGAAATTCGCCCCTTCGTGAAAAACGTAAATGGCACTTTTAGTAAATTCGCCCATTCGTTAATTAGGTCAATTAAGATTTTAATTAATTTTGTGACGTATAGCCTCACCAGGTTGTAGATATTGATATATCTATTGTTGCGTTCCCGCAAATTGCGTAGTTTACTTCTTTCCCAACCAATCCATTCCAATCCATGCACAGCGTAATACTTGCAGCATGGAGAAAGGAATATTCCTTCCTCCATGCTTGCAGCGATCCTGTGTACCCTCACACAGCGCGAAGCTGGCACGAAGTCTTAGACACACGCCCGAGTGTGCAGCACATTGTACAGTACGCTATTGTATAGCGCGCAATGCATGTAGCACTCACCGCTATTGAACACGTACCGCCATGGGACATGTACTTAGGACTTAGCCTTTTTCCCTCTACCGTTTTCCGGGGTCGATGCGAATTCCCCTCACACACCTTATCCCTGCATCCGACCCACATTGACCCCGAGCATTTATAGTACAGGCAATATAAGGTTTGACCTCAAACAAATTGCAACAGAATTTTTTCACCACAGTGCATTTCTATAAGGTCCCTAAAATGACATACTAAAAGTCTTAAACAATCGAGGTGGTGGAATAAGCCTAAATTGCATAAATCCAAAATGGCTGCATATGTTAGGACTTTCTCATTGATTTGGTCATATTTCTCATACTAGGTAGATTTTGGAGATACTTTAAACAACAGTTTTAGTCCTTTTACATTGATTTACTCATTATTCTAGTCCTAGGTTAAATTCCAATATCCCTATGTTTCCGAAATGTTCCAAATGCCGTATAATTTGCATAAATGCCGAATATCAATTTGCATAAATTAAAGTTAAAATAATGGATGCCATGTGTGGACATGTATCAATTAAATTTTCCCTGATAATCCAAGTCAAATTTCACACCACATTGAATTGCTATAATGTTCCTTTAAAAGTTGTTACAAATCCAAGTGGTGGAAATATGCCTAATTTGCATAAATTTAAAAGGCCGCTAATTACATGATTTTCATATGATTTGGCCATAATAGTATATAGGCCGTTATGTACTTAGCTTTTTTTTGTTAAAGAAGAAATTTTTGCCATATTTGGAAAGAGTTTACCTCCCTTAGCCGGAAATGCATTGGAGACATTTTTTCCCAGCTACGATGTGGCGGCCATCTTGGATTTCAAAATGGCCGCCATTTCGAGCCTAATTTGTATCATAACTTCGGACTTGATTGTCACGTGATGTTCATTTTGGTGGCAAACCCATTGTTTTTGATACCAAGTAACCTGAGTACATTATTGTTTATGGTGCACTCCAAATGGATGGCAGCCATCTTGGATATTTCAAATATATGGCCGCCATTTTCGGCTTATTTGCATAATAAATTTGGACTCGAATGGCGTACGAAGTCAATGTCGGTGGCAAACCCCATACATTTGATACCAAGTTATCTTAATGACCCATTGCTGATGATGTATCCAAGATGGATGGCAGCCATCTTGGATTTTTTTTCAAAATAGCCGCCATCTTGGATTTCATTTACTGTATAATAACATTGCACTTGAATGTCCTATGAAGTCCATGTATTTGAATGAACTCAAGTAAATCACTGTGGACGGGGCACTTACAGTTGATGGCAGCCATCTTGGATATTTCATAATTGCCGCCATTCTGAACTATTTGCATATTAAATTTGGACTTGAATGTCGTATGAAGTCACTTTTGGTGTCAAAACCCATAGATATGATACCAAGGAATCCAATTAGCACATTTAAGCATCCCAAATGGATGGCAGCCATATTGGATATTCAAAAATAGCGGCCATCTTGGATTTCATTTAAATAATAAGGTGGCACCTGAATGTCGTATGAAGTCCATTTTGGAGGCAAACTGCATATGTTCTTAATACCAAGGAACGCAAGTTAATCATTGTTGATGGGGTACTCCACTGGGAGTATACCCCATCAACAATGATTTTCTTGGGTTCCTTGGTACCAAAAACATGGGGTTTCACACCAAACTGAACTTCATATGACAATCAGGTCCGAAATTACATACAAATTAGGCCCGAAATGGCGGCCATTTTGAATTCCAAGATGACCGCCACATGGTAGATAGAAAAAAATGTTACCAATGGAATTCCAGCTTAGGAAGGTAAAGTCTATCCAAATATGAGAAAAATTTCTTCTTTAGCAAAGAAAAATGCAGTGGCCAAAAATACGACATAATATGCTATCTAGTAATAACTCTCGTCCTAAGTTGCTTTTCGGGGTACTTTAAACAACATTTTGTCATTTGACATTGGGGCCATTCAGTGTCAAATCAGCCCCCAAAACTTTTAAATTTCAAACCCCAACCTCTTCAAATTGGATTATACTTAGTTTATGGGGTAATTTCTGCTGAAAAGCCGAAATTTTAAGTTTTAGCACTATCGGACAAACAGTTTTCGCGCTACCGCCCAGGCAATTTTGGTCAAAATGGACATTGCTGCCATTTTTAAATGACCATATTTCTATAATCTGTGAGCCAAATTTGTTAATCTTTATTTCTTTTAAAAGGTTACATCATGAGAAATCCAAATTTACCATTGTTTTTTTCATGTCGGGGGTATTTGAAGTATAATGAAATTTTGAGCTTGAATTTGACGTAATGGATCACCCGACATTGAGACAAACTTGGATGGAAATTAAACCCCAAGATGTTCGCTACAAAATATCAAAAAATTGGGAACGGCCGTAAAGTGTTATGTAATTTCGGAGGTGGGTGCTAGGTGAATTATGAAAATCGTAATTCCTTTTTCCTTTGTTGCATACCAATTCCGGGCTTGCACCCATGTGGGAGGGGTATAAAACCCTCGCCCACGTATTTTCAGATTTATTTTTGCGGTTTTTGGTTTATTTTTTTTCCCGTAATATATAATTTGATTTTTGTGATTTCTAACTCCTGTGTTAAATCCTCTGTTCTCTGGAGTTATTCCTTGATTTTTGGTCTGAGTAGAGCGGCGCAAGGGTTCGCTCTGCGACACAGGGATATCACATTTTCCAACCCCCTCATACATGTATTTGACCCCGTACACCCAAGCGAGTGTGTCCCGCTAATCCACTGGCCGAGACCTACGGTAGCTAGAGATCATGTTACGTCCTTCATCTCATAGTTTTACTCCATAGCATTAGTGTGTAGATTTTAATCTAGTCTAGGGACAAAGTCTTGTACACAACCCTATGTACCGAGAAAGTTATTCCTTTCCCTTTTCCTTGAGGATCAGTTCCCCGTAAGGCACTTACGAGTGATCCTACTTCGCCCGCTAACCACTGCTCTCGGACTTTCTTCTACTAGAATGTCTAAGTCAGCCGTGTACAAATCTCCCATTGAGAACTTTCCCATGCCTATGTACATGTTTGCATTATTCATGACAACCAGAATCCAATGCTCCTATTGGCTAAGACGCGCACCCAAAAGTCTACATATAACGGGTAGAAATGACAGTTCTGGTTATTATAGAGCCGAGCTCTGAGGATGCATACCTGCAAATAAACTCCCATAGACACTAGGGCTAAATGCCCATACTTCACAATTCTTTTAAAATTACTCAAAACTCTCACAGGTATTCAAGCTGCACAAAAAAATGATAATCAACATGTCATCTTTCGTTTTCTTTTCAATTTTTGGTGGGTTGACCATTGACTTTTCGAGATATTTTCACACAAAGAAGACGACCCCTATTTTCCCCAAAGCGGAAAAGTAGCCATCTTGAAAAACGATCCCTCCACAACATGGCAAAATAGCGCCACTTTCGAGCCCAATAGCATCCAAAATGCTCAGAATTGGAAGCCCCAAGTCCGGGCCAGGGGTTCATTACTATATCTCTTCAATTCCCCGTTTTACGGCGCTCAGAACTCTCTAGTATAGAATATTTTGAGGGCAAACTTTTATTCATGAGCTTGGCGGATCGATTTACCGGTGTGCACCCTATAATAGCAGGCAACTTTTAAATTTTAACACAAAACCACATTCAGGACAAGCAAAATATCTCCAAAGTCAATATTTTGAAGAAAAAAAATGAAAGAAAAATATTATCCGAGGTCGATATTAAGCCCGAAAATAGTGATATTTTTGCCCCTGCTAAGCTGTAGAGCGCCCCCAGCGACAATAAATTGAGTTTCAGTTACTATTAAGCTCAAAATGCCCCCCCCCCCCTTTTCAACTATCAATTGTTGTAATCGGGTGTTGTATTCCCTTATAATTTGGAAGCATCCGTTACGGGGAAAAAAACCCTTGTTGATATCTTTAAAACACTTCCCCCCCTCCCCGTAGGTTCCGCCCACTGAAAAGACCACTTCCGCGGCACAGCGCATGCGCGATACGGCCATCTTTGTTATTCTTTATAGGATGCATACCTGCAAATAAACTCCCATAGACACTTGTGCTAAATGCCCATACTTGGTCACTAGAACACAGGAAGATCAACTGTTAAACGATATGAATTCCTTTTTATCCCCGAACCGGTTCCACAAGTGGCCGAGGTACCTTGTCACATGCCTAAAGACATGTATAGAGATTTGCGGTTATATGTGATGTCGTATCAGTGGGGAAAAACTCACAGCTGCTTCAATGTGGACTTTTTTGTACCTCTTTAACCCTAAAGGGGCCGGGTTATTTTGACCATTTCTCAGCCAAGGGGGGGGGGGGGGCAGAATCCGCCCCCCCCCCCCGCCCCTAAGATCTCGGCCATCGAGTGACGAAAAATGTTGAAAATCGGTACATGCATAGAGCAACTCTTCATGAACATACCCAAATTTCATGACCAAAGGTCAAAGGGTTTTGGAATTATGGCTAATTAATTATTCACATTATGAATGGCAATTCTGGTCTGCGTACACGACTTATATGGGAAAATTCAGTTTTCACGGCGCGTAACGCCGGAAAAGTTTTCACTGCGCAACAACACCTCGTCCGATTTTTATGTTTTTGGTGACAAAAGATGCGCAAGGCTCGGGGCTAAAAAGTCATAATACCTTGGTCCCCAGCCCCTTTAGGGTTAAGTTTATCTTTGGAGACGCGACGGGTCTTTTTCTGAATGCTATATCCTTGGCACCTGTCGTGTCAATTTGATCTACAGCTTCTTGAAGTCCCTCCATACACCTGTTGTACAATCAAAAACCTGAGGTACCTTGAGCCCTTCACACAATGCATTGCATGTGTGGTTTCTAAAGAATGACACCATACCACATTTTCCCAAATCACTAACACCGTACAAACACCGCTTTGAGCTGCCGCTGTGAACAGATGGGTCCGTCAGTATGTAAGCTGAGTTAGTGCGCACCCCTTGGATATCGCAAACCAGAATTTCGCCGTTTGTTACATGGTAAGTGTAATGGCAAAACGCGGCGGGCGTGGCAATTTTCTTTGGGCTCATAATCCCAACGTTGCTTACAAATGTTTGAAAGTCTCCTTGGATGAACCTCTCAACCGCAACTTTCACCTGTTCAGGCAAAACTTCACTAACCCCATATGGTTTGTAACCAAGGAAATTGGAGGCGGCGCTGCGATTCACAGTGGTGAATTCAGGTTTAACAAACTCGATTGGTTTGCTTGTTTGAAACTCTGCGTTGAACAACTTCGCCATCTCATTAACCTTTTCATAAGTACGACTGTCAGCTTGCCAGGAATACTGTTCTGTTTGTAAACAATGATGTTCTTTGTTGACTTTTACCACGCACCGTTTTCCTTCCACCCTTTCATCTCCATGAAATGTACCCATGTAAACCAGTCGGCATTCACCTGATTTGTATATTTCTCTTTCAAACTCGACGTAGGTATCCTTGTATCCAATCACTGGAGCGCGGTTGCTTTGGTCATTACCCATGTTTTCTTGGAAAAAAATAATTCTGGAAAAGAGAACCAAAAACACGGCTCTTTAAATATGTTGCCAAAGTGTAACGCACCATTTCGGAACTGGGCAAAAATCCACAACTTAATAGTGACACAACATTTGTCAAAGGCAGTAGATTTGACTAAGGGAAAAGAAATGTTAACAAAAGAGTTGAGATTGAGGGAAATTAGTTAAGGATGCGAGTGCCAGTAAAATACCAGAAAAGGTATGCGAAATAGCAAGGCTCTTTTTATTTCATCTGGTGGGAGAGTATTATACCAGAGGATGGACAAGTCCGGCCTCAGGTCGACCTGTGCTTTGCTTTCGCCGCACCGGAACTAGACTTGGTCAAGGCGTTCGTCGATGGTGTTCGTAATGACAAAAAATCTCGTTAGTCAGGTGGCTTATGGTCGGAATCGTGACCGACTGTTCCAATGCTCCAAACTTTTCAGATAGATTCTTATAGCCCTAAAGAAGATATTCAGAATGGGTAACACCTCAAATTATTTAGGTACCGGTGCCTAATTTGCATAAATCATTAGTACCTGCCGCGTAATATATTTATTACCATATTTGGGGATATTTGTATTATTTTTATTGTTTATAAATATATTTTGGGCGTTCAACTTACATATCTTTACCTAAATGACATTTTCTAAAGCATATCAGAGACTGGATTTGGATGATGATGAGGACATCATAAAAGTGGCTACCATAAAATTGCGCGCATTTACCTTTTTCTCAGGTATCATCAAGTAGTCTCGCCAAAACTCAGTATTGATGAACTTCAAATTCACCAGGTTACTTACTGGCACAGTAACCCTAACAAAAAATAAATAGAAAATCTTGTAAAAAAAATAATAATAAAAAACTATAACATCTTGTTATTGAGACAAAACGGAAATAGAAAGGGGGCGGGGGGGGGGGGCAGGAATGAAGTGTCCCTCAATCAGTGTTGTTGACTCGAGTTGCTGACTCGGACTCGAGTCGCTATTTTTCCGACTTGAGACTTGACTCCATGTATTCCGAGACAATTTACTTTACACACAGCCCTTGTGCAAAGCCGGCGAGCTAATTGACATAAAGAGAGTGCATCAATTTGCAATACAAGTGAGTGCTTGTCGACCTTTCATTATTTTCAGCGACGTTACTCTATGCATCCGTTGTACGCGTCGTCAGATAGTCACTTCCATTCTACTCTCGGGTGAATTGCATTGGCTCTGCTCCAGCACGCATACTTAGACCAAAGCCTAACAAATCAGGCCCTATGCATATGAAAAACTTTTCAAAGCTTTCGCACTGTGCAGCATGCACGATAATTCCAATAAACCTCATGTGAAAATAAGTTGGCAGTTTAATTTCTTTAAATAAATCATTCAAGAAAATGAAACAGCCTATGACCAACGAAACGGCACTGTGAACCTCTTTTGAGAGTACCATGTAAATTTGCATATTCACCTTTTATTCAAATATGAATTGAATATTCATGAAGTATTCTTTCATATACCGTGGCTCAAAAAAGGTCATTAATTAAACACATAGATAATTCATCGTAAAACCTTATTGCATTGGGAAAACAAATATACATTAATTTTCGAGATTTCAAAGTTTTCTTTTTCCTTGCTCTGTGCAGCAAGTGAATATCTTTAGCAAGCATATCATTAGGTTTTTACTGTCTTTTATAATGAAGTTCAATGGGTACCGGCCCGGCGCGAAAGAGCAGTGTTGATGCACGACGCAAAAATAAATAAATGAGACAATCAACTCCATATGATGATACTCTTGCTACTCCCGAGTGCAGCAGTGGTGGAAACATACCGAATGTTGGCCTGTAAAGTGAGTTAATATGACGTTTGTCGTTTGTCAACGATGTCGTCTGCTACTTTAAATAATACGTTGGTATTATGCGCGCGGTATTCTGAGTCTGCGTACGCAGGATTATTCCAGATTAATTCGAGAATACAGAAAAACACGAAAAGTGCCTCGATACATGCACTGTTTGCACTGTTTGGTCAAGATGGCTAAATAAGTGCAAAGTTGATATCGTGTGCTTTATTTTGATACCAAAAATAACTGCTTTTGAAAAATATAAAGTGTTGTTACGGCCTGTCAACAAAATCCTATTTTTTTATCAACAAAATCGAGGGCCGATAGTATTTAGGTGTACATTCGATTCTTAAAAAAGGCCGAAAGAAACAGCAAGGCTCGGTAGATAGAAGACAGTATACGCTTCTTTTTCATTTGAAACACGTGCAGGAGACTTCTAACGTTTGGTCCAAATCACCGGTTGAAAAATGAAGACTTTTGCGAGATTTCATGACTTCCAATCACATGTACGCGTGAAAACATTGTGAATAGCACGTGCTAACGTGCATTCGTGCAATGAATGACTTATGAATATTAAGCAGGCCATACTGGAGTTCACCCAATTAGTGGGCGTATAGGTCACAAGGTCACACCGTGTTTGGGCTCCTTGCTCTATGCTTTACAATAGCGATGATCTTTTCGCGTTGTGAAAAAAATGGAAGTTGTTGAAAACATTAGGTGTCAATCACAGCACAGTGTTTCAGGTAATTAGCGTTTTTATTCATAAAAACGCGCGCAGGTGGTTTTAAAATTATTTCTACCCAGACAATCAGCGTTGACTGCGTATTCACACAGCAGAAGTTTAAAAAAAAAACGCACACTTATCTCATGGTGAGGAGTAGCAACTATGCTGTACCATTTAGGGCACTAATGCAGCGTGATGTCTGTCCTTAACCGGCGCGGTGTTTGTGTATCGCGGCGCGATGTCCGGAAACCGGCGCGGTGTGTGTGTATCGCGGCGCGATATCCGTCTATAACCGGCGCGTTGTGAGTGTTTCGTGTTTAGTCTCATTACCGGCATTATTGACCTTAATGGTAAACCATAAAAAAAAACAGATAGACGCACGCGTTCTTTCGAATGTTTTGAAACGGCTTTGGGTACGCAGAACACGTAGCGCTATCAATGGATCTCAATTGCATCTTTTACCACAATCATATATAAAAAAAATCCCTTTGTTTTCAATCACATTAGAATGTCGTGTTACATGCAGCACAAGTCAAAGATCTAGAGCATGATGAATGCAGACGTTTGATTCTCGAAAACGTACTCATATTTCACTTCAAATTAGACTTTAAGTTTCGATTTAACAGACTGACATTTTTTTTCATTTAACACTACCTTTGAAAGATATTTATCTCGACAAGATCACAGGAAGGGAGCGCACGTTGGGTATCTGACGGTAAACGCGTAGTTTCTGCTGACACAGCCAGCCTCGTTTTCACACCCGGAAGTGCGCAGATTGACGCTAAACTCGTCGTTGTGGGATTCCTCTATAAGTTCCATCCTGGAAGGATGTGTACTTCTGTTTATAATAAGTGCTGGCATATGATATGTCATTTAATACAACACCTGAATAAATCCCCGTCATCTGATTGGTGAATTGTAGATCACGTGACATATAAGTATTCGGTATAATGCACGGTGCGACCATGCATTATACCCATGCGTTATACCGTTTCACTTTGCGCGTGTTCCATGACGCGGTATTTGCGTGGAAAATGCATGCTGGTGTGCGCGTTCAGCGTAGCGCGTATTGTTCCAAAGAGCCAGCGCTACAGCGTTGGGTTCAAATATTTTCGTGAAGGGGTAGTTCAACATCTTTAAAATCAAAATAAATTGTAGTTTATAATTTACCAATCAAATGACGAGAATTTATTCAGGTGTTGTATAAAACAAATAACGAATGTTTTACGTTCGTGGGATGGAAAGAATAATTTCATTCGGTGACAGATTGAATGTTCTATTCCACTCGGCTTCGCCTCGTGGAATAGAGCATTCAATCTGTCACCTCATGAAATTATTCTTACCATCGCACTCACAAACATTCGTTATTCTCATATAGGACTTTGAATTATGACGTCACATGTCACGTGATGACGTCATCATGACCTTCCATCAAATTTCATCTACAACACATCCCGGTCTAGGTACCTTCAACCCAATCGGACCTGTAGTTCAATTAATAACAATGCTTTTCCGGTTTCAACCGGAAGGAAGGGTCACGCGTTTTCGAAAGTAAAATAAAAAATGATGATCTTGGATTATTCTATCAAATCCCGTAAAAATCAGATCTCTGACAGTTGATGTTACATTGATTTTCAAATATTAAATCTAGAAATCTTTGGTTGCTTGCAATCTGATACCTAAATGTTGTCATGGTGACGTGATTACCAGAAAAATTGAGAGCTTAGTTAACTGTGCAAATTGAAGCAAAAATCTGGATTAAATCTCTTGCGGTTGATTTTTCAGTAATGTTTTTAAGTTTGAAAGGTATTTTCATGGTAACTTCAGGTCTGATGACGTCATCAATCCCCCCTGCAAATATTTTTAGCATGAAGCTTGTTGTATACATTACACACTCATCAACTGATTATTCATTTTAAATTTTTTCAACCTGACGTTAGAGGGAGCTTTAACATTTGATGACTTCACCGTTAATTTGTTTGTAAAGAAAAACTTAGCCATAGCATATATCGTTGAAAGCAAGTTTACATCTCTTAACAATTTTAAATTACAAGGCACTTCCGGTTTCAAACGGAAGGAAGGGTCACGTGATTTTACATGTAATATCACAAATGAAGACACGGGATTATTATATCAATTGCCACAAAAGTCATGTCAGGTCTCTAACGGTTGATTTTATATTCATTTTCAAAGATTACAGCTATTAATATTTAACGTGATGTCACGTGACCGATGATGACGTCATTATGCCGTCACTTCACTTTTTCATCTAAAACACATCCCGGTCTAGGAGCATACCAACTTTCAACCCAGTCAGACATGAAATTCCGGAGATATACACATAACATGCACATTAAATGTTACGTCACGTGACTCGTGATGACGTCATGAGGACGTCAATGTTCGGCACACATCTGTGGTGGTGGTCTAAGTGTGTGCCAGGCAAAAATGACTGGAAAAAATCTTAACGGAAACAAAGGCTGTTTCGGCAAATATGCCGAAACAGCCAATTATGTCAAACTTACGTCTCGTGCAGAAAACTGTTTCCCAGAGTATAGGCCCTTATCAACGGTACCCAAGACGAAAAGACCTCAGACTTAGAAAAGGTGTACCACAGTGTCCATTGCAAGTTGATTTCAAAGCTTTGTGCGGTGGTCGGCTACCGGACCCACTTTTATTGGGTCCATTGAAATCCTTATCACTGAAAATTCCATTTGAGCGGTGGGGATGAAAACTTCAAAACAACATTTCGTATTGTATTGAACACTATCAGACTTAAAATAGTGTCTTCATGCTATGAACATCATTCTCGATAGAGACTGCCATAGGCCATAATTAGCTTCAATTATTTTGTTCGCATCAAAATCATTTAAATATGAACAATGTTTTTACACTACTAAATCTCCCGATCCAAGGCAATCTTTTAAAATGTTTCAAACTGCTGTGAGTTACGATGATCCGTTTGGAAATCATCCCTTTCAAAACAGTGGTACACGCTTTTTGAAACTTTGTACTTGTCGGGTTTTTTCCAGTGTTATATTAATAGAGGCATACGCGGCAGGGCAGCTGATCTTCGTGAAGCAACACTTCAGAATCAGCTGAGGCAAAGAACTTGCACAACACGAGACCCCTGTAGACTACATTCAGGTTGTTTTCCTGAGTACGGGTCTAAATACTATCCATCATTCAAGCGAAGCTGCTGGAAAAAGGCTAGTTTTACATGTGCAATTTTGGTTGCTGTGCATGTACGCTATTGTTTTCGAAACATAACAGTATTTGCCAGAGATGTAGTTGAGTCAAATTCGTCCGAGTCGAGCCGAGTCCAAGATGGTCCAATTCGAAGCCTAGTACGAGTCGAGTTTTGTCCGAGTTGCGGCTGAAGACCGAGTCCAAACTGTCAAGTCCGAGCCAAGTCCGAGTCCAGTTGTGAAGACGTATTATAACAGCAAACACAAATATATCGACCAAGTCTGTATAAACAATTATATTGTACACTATAGTCAATAGTAGAATGATGGCATAACTGGGACATAGCTGGGAGTGGGTAAATGATTTTCAGGGCGCACGATCAAGTTGATTGAAAATAATTATAATGACTGTCGAAGCATTTAATCTAAAGCCTAATGCCATATCTAAGTGAGACTTTCCAAAGCAAGAATTTAAAGTGATCAGAAAACTGAGACGGAACAATTTGAAACAATTTAAAGGTTTTCTCAAGACTGAAGAGTTCATTTTTGGACTCGCTTTGAGTCCGACAGCTAGTCTAAGTCAGTCACTAGCAGAGTTCGAGCAAACCAAGTCTAAATACCACGAGTCAAAGCTGAGTCACGAGTCAAACAAAATCGACTAGAGTCTGGACTGAGTCCGACTGGAAAGAATACATTCTTTTCGATGTTCCGCTAGATGGCGTCATGTAGGGAGATATTAAAATTATGGGTTTTTCTTTTGGTAAAATGCTTCAGTTTTCGAGTTCAATTCATTTTTTGTTGTACTTCCGGTAACATCAGAAGTGAAGGTCAAACGGTTTTGTGCCCGGGAATAACTTTTCAAAATTTGCTTGAATGCCTATAAATAATTACGATTACAACAAGAACAAACCAAGAATTGAATTTGGTTTCCAAATCACTACGACTATTTTGAACATGTCCCATATTGTCAGGGCGCTTCCCGATCTTTCACAATCTTTCACCGCACTAACAGAATCATCCCGAAGCAGCCAAGAACCATTCTCCGATTTACTCAAGAATTACTTTTCGCCGCGATTCGGCTAAAAAACTCGAGCATGTGTGAACATAGCATTAAGGATTTGTGAACATTGTGTTGCTAACTAAATAGGCCCTGCGCTAGTCCTGGAAAAGACGGGGAAATCTAGTTTACTCGCAAAATAGATTAGTATTCGCTGGATCAAAGTTGCCCTAGGCACGGTAAGTTTAAAATTGACGACCTAACACTAAGAGGCGAGTTCAAAAGTCAAACAAAAGAACTGTGTGAACAGTGTTCTTTTTTTTATAATAATTATTATAGACGCTTGACCGATTTGTCGTTTTTTTTTCGCACAAACGAGATTATTCAACACACCTGTACCATTACTGGTATATTTAAGGCTGATCAGAATTTACGTTCGCTAGATCAAAGTTCCCCTAGATAAGGTAAGTTTAAAATTAACAGGCGATAGGATTGGAGGTCATTATGTCAATCAAACAAAAGAACAGTGTCTACATTGTCCAATTTGTTTTTATTGATAAGAATTATAGCTGCATGCGGTGCCATTTGTTTGGGTACAAACAAGATAAGTCAACGCACCTTACCATTATTGGTATATAATAAGGCTGATAAGAAATACCGTCTGTGATTGATATATGATTAGTCGTAGAACGTATTGTGAGAAAACTGCAGGAATCAATAAAAGCAGGAATAAAGTCAAACGTGCATTGCTTCCATGTTTTCAGTGTATATACAAAAGTGTCTTTTCTTCCAAAATGGACAGTTTCTCTGTTCTCTGACCCTATGCAATACGTGAATATTTTTAGTATCCATATCATTCAATTTGACTCTTTTTTTTTGGCTTTTTTTTTCGTCAGACACGCGTTGCATGCAGTATCTCCAAACCTGATCGCGACCATTGAACAATCATTTTTTAAAGAACACCCGTGGCAGGATACAAGATGGCTGGATGCATCAGTATTTGTGCTGTGACATCACCTCTACAATGCCTTTTAAGTGATATATTTTACAAAAAAAAAGACCGTGAACTTCGTTCGATTCAATTCAAAACATTTTTTCCAGCTTAAACGCTGCGAACGTTGGCTTAAATGCCTTTTTGGTCAGATTCAAGTGTTAAAGCCCGAGGGTTTTCCGTGGTGTCGTGGAGGAGTCCCGTTTGCAACGCGAATATGAATACGCCAATAATTTGTCTTAGTCTTGCCCCGCTCACAAGGATTTGTCAAAGTTCTATTGCTGACTAAATAGACCTAAAGTAACCGTGGGAAAAAAACCCGGGAAATCCCGTTTACGCGCAGAATAGATTGGTATTCGATGGTTCAAAGTCCCCTAGATACGGTAACTTTAAATTAACAAGCCTGTAGCTAGGAGGCGGGGTCAAATGTCAATCAAACATTTTTTTGATAAGAATTATTGACGCGTGCACCGATTTTTTTCTTCCGCACAAACAAGATAAGTAATATTCATCACACCTTTACCATTATTTCCACATTAAAGAACGATAGGAATACACGTTTGCAATTGATGTTTAATTCGTTAAGCATTGGGGGAAAAACAGCATTCATTAAAAGTAGGAAGATAGTCAAACGTGCATTGCTTCCATGTTGTTCAGTGCATACAAATGGGACTTACTTCTTTGTTCAAGGTTGCAAGCTTTTCTACTTCCTTGCTCTTTTTAATACATGACTTTCTTTAGCAGGCACATCATTAGGTTTTATGCAGTCTCTCATGACCTGATCTTGACGGTTTGCAAATCATTTTAAAGAGAACAACCAAGGCTGCAAGGATCTGAAATTGTTATGTAACGATTTTAAAATGACAACCGAAGAACTTTTACACGAATGGCTCTTAAAGCTATAGTCCATCATTTGCAGCCATTCGAAAAGTAACTGGCGTAATTACTGTTGAAAAACAAACTTGGTTGAAAAGGGAACTAAACTCCCTGTGAAATTATTCTTTCTGGGAAGCTGTCATTTTGAAGTAATCAACGAAAGAAGGCATTTCCAACGGTGATTTTTAAGAAGCGCCGTAGGAAAATTTAAATTAGTAGTTCGTTTTGTTATTCAGCGCAGCGCGCACAAGTATTGGAACGACGCACACGCAGCGCGGTTGTTAAAATTCGTCGGATCAGTGCGCGACGCTGCGTATAGCTGCAATTCAAAACATGATTCAGTAACTTTTGATTTGAAATTGAGATCTTAGAATGCTGCTTTTCTCGGAATGTACAGCTGAAGCTTAGCTGAAACGTCATTAGGTTAGTTGCCCAGTATCCTTCATTAGATTTTGAACACTTTTGTTGCTTCAAACGAACAAAATGCACTAATTACAAATGATGGACTATAGCTTTAACTTAAAGTTTTGCGTCAATTCAAAACATTATTGTAAAGCTTGAAACGCAGTGTGTGTTGCAGCGTACATCAAACATTGGCTTAACGCCTGTTTGGTCATGTTAAAGTCTTAAAAGCCTGGTGATTTCCAGTGGTCCTGAGTTGAGGGGGCTTCTTAATTAGCAGCGCTTCTAAAAAGAAAAGAACATCTGGTCCAGTCCAAAAGTAAATTTTCATTGCAACCCAGAACCAGAGATAATTTAGTGATGGCGAACGATAAAAAGAAGAATTAAAGTTTCACCAAATTTATAAGACAATATAAATATACATACAAAATATTTGCCCACAATGTTTTCGACTTGGGACCTTTACAGTTTATTGGCGGACTAAATGGGCCCTATTATGGTGGCTGTGGAAAAGACAGAGAATCCCGTTTACTCGCAAAATAGATTTGGTATTACAGGGAACAGGAGACAATAGAGTTCAAAGGATCGAAGTTCCCTTAGATACGAGAATTTTAAAATAAACAGCCAATAGAAGGTCAGGTCAATGTCAATCGAACAAAAGAACTGTCTAAGCATAGTGTTTACATTTTTTTAAGATTTTATTTATTTATAAGAGATTACAGCCGCGTGAGCGATTCGGTTTTTTGGCACAAACAAGATAATTTGTTCTAGACACATAGATTATTTTATAAATTAGGGGTCCAAATTTGGATATTGCATTAAAAAGGCTTGAAAACCTTTTAAGTTGTTTAGTTATGGTCAATCTTGCTTTTCATAACAGAAGGTCTATTTACCTTCATAAGGATGGTGAAGTGCAAGCCTTTTTAACAGAAAGAAGATCCTTAACCCTAAAGGGGCCGGGTTATTTTGACCATCTCTCAGCCGGGGGGGGGGGGGCGGATTCCGCCCCCCCCCCTAAGATCTCGGCCATCGAGTGACGAAAAATTTTGAAACTTGGCACATGCATAGACCAACTCTTCCTAAACATACCCAAGAAATTTCATGACTATAGGTAAAAGGGTTTTGGAATTATGGCTAATTAATTATTCATATGTACGAATGGCAATTCTGCTCTGTGTACACGACGTATATGCGAAAATTCAGTTTTCACGGCGCGTAGCGCCGGAAAATTTTTCGCTACGCGGCAACCCGTGGTCCGATTTTTATGTTTTTGGTATCAAAAGATGCGCAAAGCTCGAGGCTAAAAAGTCATAACAGCTCGGGTCGCGAAAAAAATTTTTTTAGAGGCTCTCACGGAAAATGTTGAGGGGGGGGGGCGGATTCCGCCCCCCCGGCCCCTTTAGGGTTAAGAAATTCATGTCATGTGAAATACTCAAAACACTAGGCTTTACACGTAACTGGGACACCACAGGACTCCATGTTACGTGTGAAATTTTACAAATGTTTCAAATGGTCATATATTTTTGCTTCTTACCATTGCTGTATTGTTGCTTTCTTATGCTTTTATTTAATAAACAAAATTTGTAAAATACCAAGGAAAAGTAAACAATGTGACCTTAAAGGACACTTTACACACAGCAGCATTGTTCGCACGTAACAGGGACACCGGGGGACACCAAAGGTTACATGCGAAACCATAATATTGGGGAGCACCATATCACACCTTCACACATATGGGTTCTTCTGTAACTCAAAACATGGCGAATGATAAAAATAATATCAAAATTTCCCCTGATAACGGCTGGGTTAAATATATTATAAACAAAAAGGACGCGAGCATTACTCTTACAACCGTATTAATGCGTTATCATTTAAATTTTGTGCTTGAATTTTGTTGCTCGTGACCATGTCTCGGTGGCATGTGACCGTTTGCAACATTGCACCGGTGAAAGTTGTCCTTCTTAGGTCTGCATAATTATCATTATGTTGTGAGACACAAGAAAGGGTACTTACTCTTTGTATGAATTATGTCAGTTCCTCTAGTCCGTTGCACCTTTGCAACAGCTGCAGAGAAGCTCGCGCTTGCAGAGCAACCAAAACGTGTTGTTTACACCTTTTGAGGTATTTTTCCATGTGTGTGCGGACATTCAGTTCACTGAGAATTATGGGATCCTTTTGGAGAGAAAAATACGACACCGTGGATTATAACTGTCTTATATCTAAAGATTGCCCAATTATTTTCAATTATAATGAAAGTGCCCATGGAAGTCGTATGCCTAAAGAAAAGTGCATTAATTTCAAAAGTCAACTTTTACGTGCACGCCGAGTGTTAGCCGGAAATTTGGTGGCACTCCAAAAACATATTTGCACTGCAAATCAAACAGAACGTAGTAGGCCCTATATCGATAACAAATGATAAAAAGGGGCAAAGGCTACCTTGATACAGCCAGACTAAATTTATCAGCAATTAGGAGGCGGATGGTAATACTCATTTTTGTACGAGTGCCCTTTCCCACCAAGTGCCTTTATTTCACGAGTGCCCTTTGTATACGTCCCGCAAACGTGGGCAAAGTGCCTCCTTGAAGAGCGCCACCTTATTGTCCGATACTGGCCACGATCGTCATCTTTAAACAGCGCCCCCATAGGATGAAGGTGTTCATTAAATATGACACAAATATGGACGATTTCAAAAGTGTCGCTTGGTGTTATACAGAGAAACGATGTCTCCGGCACTATTATCATATTCTTTTGTGTGTTTATGATGGCTGGGAAGAACAATACCAAAACTGCAGCCACATTGACACCCACTGCAATTACAAGTGTGATGTGGCACACTACCAGACGTTTGCTGCACTTGCTCCCTCTCCTTTCGTACAGCTGCTTGACCACAGCGATGTGGGAATGCCTATGTTCCTCAAAAGGACAACTACAGTGTGAAAGAGGTGACGCCAAGTGGACCTTTCCAATCAACCTTCCCGTTCACCTCTCAAGCAACATGGCTTCTTGAGGAACACTTTTTGAGGATCGCTTTGTTTCATCTTTGCAGTGCTTTCTCTGCCCGCCCTTGGTTCTGGCACCTCTTAAAACTATAATTTCTTCTCTTTGTCTTCTCTCTGCAGGTTTCGTCAGGCTTTGTAACTACATTGTCAAAGGCACTTTTGAGGAATCTTTGGTTTCAATACAAAAAATAAATAAATACAAATAATAAATTCACTCTACTTTTCACTTAGTAGACACTGTGTTTTTCAGATGTTTCACCATTGTCTTCTCTGATCCTTTCTTCACTCATTCTGCGATGTTTTGCGGCCATATTCACGAAACATTACTTACTTAGCAGCCAACTAGGCCTTAGTAGGATACTAAAGTGCCTAGTAGTCTACTATAGAGTTGACAAGTAAATTGTATTTCATGAAAACTTACTAGGAACCTTGCTAACTAGTAAATTTCGTTGCAAACATGAGGAATTGGAATTGGGTGCTTTTGGGAGGAGTGTGCATGTATGGAATGTGATGACAACAGATGGAATAGTGCATGTGACAGGTGTATAATAGGCTAATCCATGTCCAGCACTTGCATGGATAAGCAAAAAACAAAAACAAAAATCCAAGGCATATAAATGTGGTATAGTGTACTGCACTGAATCAACATCAAATTCTCTAGCAATTGAAGATAAAGCTAGGTTATCAGACATGGCTACAAAAAGGGCAAGGAAGGCAAATTATTCTCAAGAAGAAAGCTCTTTATGGCAGACAAGTATAAGGAATTAGGCATAAGGATGCAAACACTAATTGCAGTATCGCTGGGCTTATAATCCTCAATCCATCGAAATCCCCATTTTCAAAATGGAGATGTCCTGAATTCGCCAAAATACTCCAAACGGGGTGTGGATTTTGATGGATTCAGGGTGGTTAGGGTTAATCATCTTGAGAGACAGGCATGTTTTGTTTATTTAATTGGCTGAATTGTTGTAACGAGGTAAATAATTTTGCATCTCGAGTTGAGTCATTTTAAGCTTCTTTTCCCTTCTTTTATTCTCTGGATAATTCTTTTGGTTAAACTAATGATATATTGGGGGATTGTTCTATCCAAAATGATCAACGTACCTAAAACTAGTAAAAGTACTCTTGTCTGATCGCACTGCATTATATTGCAAAATTCAGCGATTTGGGGTTCACTTCTACCTACAATATCTCAGTAATTCAAGTTCAAAGGCCATTCCTTTATGCAAGCCATCACGTGCAAGGGCCATAAAAACTCTCTATTAAAAGAAACTGACTCCATGTCGCGTCGGCGAGTGGGGCGGTGGGGGATGACCCCAAAAAATCGAGCATCGGGGCGGTCGGAAATTCAAAAAGTGTGGGGGAAGAGGAGAGAATGCTGGACAACACATGATAATAGTGGGCGCTGTTCATGACACAAAATACTTGCATCGGAACAGTGCATTAAAAGCTTTTGTACTATTTGCTCTCCATTTTGAGAACTTTTGGGATTGTTTAAAAGTTAGAATATATATTCTTAAAATCGGCAGTTTTTTGGTTTCGGGGCAGATGATCCAATAGACCTTTTCACCAAACAATGATAGTGCATTCAAATGAGGCCCATGTACATTGACAAAAGTGTACATTGGCTCAAACATTCGGGCAATTTTCTCTTAATTTGTCTAGGATTTCTCACTTTTTTATTCTAGAAAAGCCCCTTGATTCTTCATCGGCAAAATACTTTTTGGTCTGAATAGTTTTAAGGGCACAAAATAAAACATTAATATAAAAAAATGGCTTTTGTTCCGTGTTCATGCTTGAGGAGATCAGCAGGGCTCCTTTTCGTACGAGTGAAAAGAAACCTATGTGTTAATTCCGGGAAACGTCCACAAAATTAGGTGCCGAATCGTGTTGCTGAATCCCGGTGCAGAATCGACACAGAGCAGGTAGGCCTAGTCGAGTAGTTTCGACGATAACGAAACTTGAGAGAGGTTATTTTTGGGAGATACAGTGTTAAATATCACCTAGTTTAACTTTGTAAAATGAGGTCTGTGTTTTGAATTATGAACGGAAGTTGTAAAAGTTAGAGGGTTCTAAACTACATGATTACCGGCACAAACTACCGGTACCTCGCCGTGCACGAACGGCCACGTCGACCGGGCACTGGGCGCCCAGTGACCGGTAAAAGTGACCGTCCGTGCACCGCGGCCGCGGCGTACCACGTACCCGCGTAGCATCGCAAGCGTCGGCGCATGCGATTCAGTGCCAACGTTATTTATATTTTTTTTAAATTGGGAACAACTACACTAAAAAATATCAAAACGCTTAATTGGGAAAAGGGGAACAAGAAAATGTCCTGAATGAATTCGTTGAAATACTTGCATTGAATGAGCTCATTGCTGCCACAAAAGTGTGATTTCAAATCTGAACAGGCAAATTAATACATGTAACACACAAAAACTCATTAATTGAAAATGCAAGAGAAATTAATGAAAAGAAAATGTACCTTGAAAGCAGCCTGGCCATAATAGGCCTTCTCCATTTATTCGTCATTCCCACAAGAGGAAATAATGTACACGTGTCATGTCTTGCTTCGCCGACCAAATTATAGCTCAATACAAAGTACAAACTGTGGCAAAGGGAGATACAGCGTTAATTCGTTCGCTCGTTGATTGAATTTCACAGCTGAAACAACAATGAATCACCAAAACAAAAGCTGAAACTAACCACAACGAAAAATCAGAAATTCTGGTGACATATTTAGTAATGAAGTAGTGAAGCGGTCTTGTAAATATTGAAACACCACTTGGTCTCCTGGGAAGAATTGCAAGGGGTTATATTTCAGCAGCTGTGTGTTCACGTTTGAGAGGAACAGCTCCTTTATTTAATCTCCAAAAACACCTTTCTCCTATCCAGTCTCCCGTCCAACAACCAACAACTGCACGCTCTTATCTTATACATGTCTCCCAATCCCACGAATGTATACAATGTAGCAACTTCAACGCGCGTCTCGCACAATGACCCCATGACCCCTGCCAGCCTGCCCCAGTGCACGATGTATTAGGAGAATAACAATTCAGACTGAACACAAAGGTGCATTATTGCAATAAACCGCTTTATTAAACAAGTGCCTTTTATTTACGTGGAAACATTACTGCAATCGTACAGCACATCGCTGAGTATGTATGTATTTGAAATACAAAAAGGCAGCAGCATTGCCCGGTATGCTGAATTTGTCACTTGGTCATCCAATTGTCAAATGTCTATGGATCCCTGAACTAGTTGTACGAGGTCAGTGGAAACAAAACACATTTCTTTTTGGCATGTTTGTGTCCGTCCCTGAATTTTGTTCAAACTATAGAAGTTCATGTGTGACCAATGACCTCGAAAAACAAATGACTGCATGCATATTCAGACAAACTCTCCACATTTTCCCACGATGGTGACAAGACGTCTCAAAATATGGAATTACATAGTGTCAAATTCAAATTCAGTAGCTTTTCAGGAAATGTATCACAGTGTGGCTCTTATTACGAAGGAAGTATAAAACCCTGTCTAAAATAGTGGCGCGGATACGGGAGATATTTGGGGATTGTTCACTTTGTGATAAAAGCATGGCATTTGGCACACAGTCACGGTATCCCTTAAGAAAATATATTTGGCTATTGGGCCATCGCAGATCAGTCCTTTGAAAAGAATATAGGTAGAATAACAAGCAATTTTCAAAAATTGCAAAATCCTGCCATTGCTTGTATGCAACCCTTATTTTTTTCAAAGGACAAAACTGCGATGGCCCTATAGCCAAATATCTTTCTCATGACATACTCTGACTGAGTGCCAAATGCTTTTTTCTTCAAATGAACAATCTTATCACTTATCTGCCGCAATTAAACACACTGTGAAATGAAAGTGGGTATTGTACTTAGTTCCTCCTTTAGTTAAGCCCCATTAATGACTAGAACTAGGTATTTAAAAATATTTAGTGGGTGTTGAAATGAAAAAAAAATAATCAGCTGTATTTAACTTATACTCTCCCTATTTCATTTGTAAAACAAAAACACAAGGGAAAGAATGTAGTATCTAGACGCCACTTCTGTGGTTGTGTACAAAGTATTTGGAGAGTTAAGTGCATTTTCAAAGTATTTTCTAACACATTTGGAATTGTTTCTCAGTCCAAGATTCATGTATCACCAATATTTGTGCGATGACTAACCTTCACTGAAAAAAGAGGCGTCAGGATGCCACATTCTTTCCCGCTCAAGAAAGAGCCGTTGGATCCACAATACACGAAATTGTCGTCGAGTCACAATAGCAGCTCACGTACGTCATGTATGCGTGAACGAACTCATGCACACAACTTTCTCGACAAGTCAAACCACAAAAATCCGTTCAAAACAACGGATTTCATTCACATTTGATACTCAAGAAATGTCCTGCATGTTCCGAGAACATGGACTCAACAAGTAGCGTCCACAAATTGATCACTGCCAATGACTGAAATGAATTAAATTCTTTATGACAAAAGTGAAACTTACAGTACGTATGCAAAGGTCCGATGCTGGCGAGAGAGAGTTTTGCACGTACGCACATATATGCACGTAGGCCATGGCGAAGTCGTTGCGTAGGACTGTTAGGCTCTGCCCAAGACTTAGTTTAGTAGAGAGCTGTAGGCCTAAACAGTAATTGTAAAATTTAAGTTGCACTAAGAGTATTAAAAGGATAAAGGGTACCAGAAAAATATCAGGCTTTAAATTGAAGATTATAACTCTTACATGTTATATAATATTAATTAACCGAAAGCATGTAATCCACGGTGTGCCTACGTATACTGTAAACAAAGTAGACTGGTTACATGTCCTAAAGTCTCATGCATATGCGCTGATCTCTATATAAAGAGAACACTGTTCACATGCCGAATACTTGAGGCATAAGTTGTTTTGAGTGTAGTGCAGTGGACATGCATGACCCTGTTGGGGGTTCGCAACAAAACAACACATGTAGGAAGATATTTTTGGTTGGCTGGGAACATTCAAAAATTGAGCTAGATAAAAAGAAGGTGTGTTTGTGGGGGGGGGGGGAACTTACAGTATACATTCCAGTCCGAGAGGATGACTAATTACCTTTCATGTACACATGTGCATGGGCGTGGCGGGGGCGGGAGCAAGGGTCCTCCCCTGGGGGCCTGGACAAGCACAATAAAAAATACAAAAAGGAGGGGGAACAAAGTGGAAGAAAAGGGGCGCAGTCATATCCTCCAACGCTTTATCCAGCGGCGAATCAAAGCGGGTGTGGAGGGGGGGGGGGGGGGCTACGGTCAAATACTACCCTCAACCCGCACTGACACGCTAAACAAAAAATGTATATACCCTCCCCCGCCACCCCTCCCCCTACCGCCAAGAAAACAATAATAATAATAACAATAATAATATTAAAACTTCACGATTGTTTTGTAGGGTTCTGTAATTTACCTCAAAGCTGCAAGTAGTCTTAAATCGATCTCCCTTTTCCCGACTAATTAGTGAAAATACAAAAAAAATGTGTTCAAACAAAGAAAATAAAGAAAGCAATCAAACGACATTTGCAACAACATTAATTCGACAATTTATTTATCTATTAATTTCTACGCAATTGACATGTTAGCCGTGAGTAATAAGCTTGTGAACAATTAATGATTAAACGATAATTAAAAAAATGGCAATGTTTTTCTCAACTTTTATGACTATACTATATCAATGCAACATTGCTAATGATACAAATTTTATTCATTTCCATTAGGGATGCTCAAAAATCGTGAGCCACTCAAGTCGTCAGTTTCAGCTAGTTTTTTTCTCACCGAATCGGCAGGGAATATGCTTTAATTTTCGGGTAATTAGCCATTTTTCTACTGCTATAAAAAGAAAAATGGGGAAAAAACTAAATCAAAAAAAATTTAGTGACTATTATCGAAACTGATTAATTTTGCTAAACGAGTTTGAAGAAAAAAATGCTTACTACTCTACTTAGCCAGTTATTTTTTATTTGAACATGATATGTTAATATTGAAATTAAGGACAACTTAACTGACAGACTGCACTGTGTATAATTTTGCGGCATTAAATTAACTTCTATTGAATATCACCCATGCCTAACAGCATATAAGATTTTTACTTAATTTTTCTCGATTTCTCTGAAACCTTCTTAAAATATAACTTAATAATATTGATGAATGATTTCCTTTTATGAACTAAGACTAGACTAGTAGACAGTTCCTGTATCTAGTTTTCTTCAGTGGCCAGTGGCGAGTACAGTTGAAGGCGTTGGGTGCGTTTACGCATCACAACAATCAGTGTGCCGAGTACCAGCACGCAGCCAACCAATAGGCAGACAGTAGTCAGGAGGATTGGCAACTGAACAGACGACACCTCACTTCCTTCTGAAAAAAAAAAACAAGTTAAAATGCTAATATTTTTACACAAAATGCCAGTATCTGACTTAACCTATTCAACTGTAATGCACATATTTTGAATTGTTGGCACATCCTTTAAACCCCATCCATCTTTGTCCATCCCACCCTAACCATCCCCGAATATCCACCCCACTGCACTTGACACAAATCACACACCTAAGTGTGTATTTGCCTGCAATTGGGTACCCCCCTGTTGTCCCTCTTTTGTAGTACTCTTATACTTTTTAGGAAGACCTCCCATATGTTTTGTACACGAATCCAACTAGGGGACCTCTCGGGAATTGGGGACCCTATTGTCCTCTATTGTTCAACATCCCCTATTGAATGCAGAAACAAACTCGCATTCTCATCACACACATCCCAACCAAACCTACAAAGCCCATCCCTGCTTATAATTATACCCTTTCCCAACCCACTCTACCCTACCCTATTCCTACCAACCAGGCTCATCATTCTTTAAACAAGTATGCTCGACACTCATGTATGCCATCAACCCAATATTTAATCAGACTAACCCAGTCCACCCTACACTATCCCATCTACTACATTCCAACAGTACTCTCTACACAATTCATCCCTTAACCCCACTCCATCCCATCCACCCAAACAACCACAACAATTTAAGTCTTACTTCACACTGCCCTATCCCACCTTCCCTATACCTAATCCACCACAAAACACTTTTTCCTACACAATTCCATCCCGAAACCCCACTCGATCCGACCTGGCCCATCATACCACACCCAATGTCACTGCATACTACCCTTTCACACTTACCCTATACCAACTCTACCCCTCCCTATTCGCATATTCTTCCTTCCATTCAATCCCCACCTTCCATTCGACAGTCCAACCCTGTCCACCACACACACATCCCACTGCATACCACCCTATCCCACATACACTGTACCCTACTCAAACACTTACAGTTCCCCTCCCTACCTAATCCTCCCTAAAACTTTCTCTCCATCCCACCCAGCCCACCACACCCAGTCCAATTGCACACTACCCTTCCCACCTACACAAATCCTGCCCTAACCTATATCCACCAACATCAATCCTACTCGTCCCTACCCAATCACCCCCTTAACCCTTCCAATCAATCCATCCCTGCAGCACATCCAATGTCTCCCTACCCCCCCCCTTCCACCCTGCCCCATCCCAGCTTACCCCATCCCACCAACCTCATCCCAACCTACTCATATCACCCACCCTATCTCTCTGCCCCTCCCTGTCCCACCCACAACTACACTATACATATTACACCAGGCTTGCATCTTAAGTGCAGCAAAACATGCAAGACAAAATCAGGCCGACTTACATACTGACTCTATTGTGAACAAATTTCTCCAAAATTCTCATGAGGTAAAGACTAGGTCCTCACTATTTCACCAGCCAAATTTGAGGTTTCAAATCAAGACTGACATGACATTTATTCAACACTGTGCACCTATTCTATTTGAGGCTAAAGGGCAAGGCTAGACTGGTACATATCCAAAAAGACCGACCCTTCAGTAGTTTGATGGCCTGACGTCGTGTAGAAATAAATAATGTGTAGTAATAGACACTGGGTATCAGATGTTTCTTTTGACACAGTTAATTGATGCAGTACTTAAGGAGAGTTGGACTGGTTGTTTCATTTGACAGTCTATTGTACTGCATGTTTTTACTATCTTATGTTTTGGCACTCTTAAACACAGTAGTGAGAGTCCCAAAAAAATGTTGACAAACACTTACAGCCTACCACCCTACCCATCCCCGCCCTAGTCACGCTCCATGTTTCATAGCCTACCCCTTTATCCTTTCCCTACCTTTCCCCCCATCTTCCATCACGGATATGGGTCCCTGCGTGATGGCATAAGCGCGGGAACCAGACGCAGATCTTGCATGGCGTCTGTGCACACCGGGGAGTAAGTTCATGCCTCTAGTGGGACATCCAATGGCACAGCGCGAGTATGAATCACTGGAGTTACACAGAACCATGTCACAATGGACGTACACCTATAAAGAAGGAACAGATTTGGAATTTAGATAAAACTTGAGACATTAAGTTACAACACCTAGGCCCCCAGTATTCAGATAGAAAAGAATCATTTGTCTCTGTGTGCATCAACTATAATCATTAGCCTCAGTTCCCTCTTGAAACTCTTGGCTTTTTAAATCTGAGCCCACTGAGATTTTGAAAATCCTGTATCTGCTTCTGAATCATTCTTGCTGACCAGTAGTTTTGTGTGAGCTGGGATCCATGGGAGATCAGTGAGTTTTTCTCACTGAGTGGATCACCCAGGATCAATAAGAAATAAATACAATTAGAAGAACAATTAGAAACTTACTCTATTGATTTTTATTATGAATGCTAAGCCTTATTGTTCAACCATTCCAAATCTGTTACGTAATTGTAAGTATACACAGAGTGTGCCAAACAAAATGCAACATTTAGGCAAACAAAAATTAAAAACTGTTAATTGCTTTTTCTTCAATGAACTTACATATTACATCACCCAGGATCAATAAGAAATAAATAAGTAATTAACCTGACATGCAACTGTAGGTCTATGACATGGTGCCTGGCAGATATATGAATAAGAACATAGTGAAACAAACAAGAAATTAACTTAAGATTTGGAATTTTCCAAAGAACAGTGAGAAACTTGCTCTATTTGATTTTTATAATGAATGCCAAGCCTGAATGTTAAACCATTCCAAATCTGTTATGTAATTGAAAGTACATACAGAGTGTGCCAAACAAAATGCAACATTCGGGCAAACAAATAATTAAAACTGTTAATTGCTTTTTTTTTTCAATGAACTTATATATCAGATTAAAGCCTGACCATTTGCCAATCCACTCCTTGGATTGTATTGTATTAAATGGGCATTGAAGTTGATGACATCACGAATGGGAGTAACCCAAGTAAAATTTACACTCTTTCACTTAATGGATTGTATTTTTGGGTCTAGGGACCCAAATGGCATGGGGTACAAAGGAGTGGACTGAAGTATAGTCAGGCTTTAATGTAATATCTTATTTCATAGAAGAAAAAACAATTAAACTGTTCAGTTTATTCAGTGTTATTCGAACAGTTGCACTCTTTGGGTACACTCTATTGGGTTGTACAGTATGCGCACTTTGTTATTTATATAAGAATATTGACAACTAAACAAGCAAGAAAACAATTAAAACCTGCTCTATAAGGGTTTCATTCGCTGTGCCCAGCCTTACAAGATTTGATTGGTATGTAAAACCACTCCAACTCTACTACAGTACAACATGTGCACAGTACAGGTCAAACAACATAGCCACTCTTCATTTTTTTGACCTTGCTGCTTTGCTATACAGCGCCCGCTATAGTTTCATGCACAATTGTTATACCTCAAAAAGATTTAACACCTACCACTGGCTGGGGTAGGGTATCTACGAATGCGAAGGCATCAATCTCGAAACGCTCTATGTCCGGGTCGTATGATGGATGGAACACCACTGTGTTGTCCTCGATGCACCTGCACAATAAAAATTAGATACAAGAACAGCAAAATAGGTGGTCAAGACTCTGTGACAGTTTAATTGAAAATAAAGGATCTTCTAAATGTCAATTACACTTTTGGGCATAAGATCAAGAAGGTCATAATTGTTTCTCTCTGTGATTCATGTGTAGAATCAAAAGAAGCACAGGGTACCACAACTTCCTAGCCCAGATTTTAAACAAATAGGACAAAAGGCCTGTACTTGACGCTGAAAATGAGTTGACATCCATTTTGTCCAGAAACATGGTAAGAAGCCTTTTGCTTTCTAGTGTTGTTTCCTTGGGGTGGGTGCCCTGAGAAAAATGTCCCATGGCGAGAACATGGGATCCCCATGGGAGCCTGTGGGAAACACAGGATTCATGGTGTCCCATATATAGGAACACCATGCACAGCTAAAGAAACGCCATCATGCCCCATGGACACCATTTTTTCCATGGTAATAAAACCCGTGGTGAAACATTCAAATCCCTTGCTGCATGGGAAGTCCGTGTGGTACGTTGGGTCCCAAACCCCATGGATCACCGTGGGAATTCTCCATTGTGATCCCATGGAAAATCTCCAAAGCAATCCCATGGGAAATCCCCAAGGGATATTTTTGTAAGGGGGTGGGGGAGGGGCTACGATTGTGTTTGACGGTGTGACGACTGGTGTGTGACTTTTATTGATTATGATTAAATTGAAGTACATGGACCAAAAGATTTATTGTACACAACAATCGTTTTCTGATCCCTTACCCACAAAATAACTCTTTTGGTAACACTACCTCGGCAGAAGAACTAGTAGTTTGTCTAAGTGAACCTGAACATACTCATAGAATCCATTAACGCACCCATCTTGGATGAAAGTGTAACGATGAAAATCATCTGAGTTGGAGGTAGGCGTGGCACGACACGTCTGCACAAACAGCTCAAGTCCAGGCTCGCTCCAAGTTCGAGCCTCGAAGTACAGTTTGTTTCCCATTGCGACGTGGACGGGGTAGTCAGCAGGCTGGTAGGGCGTGGTGTAATCGTTGCCATGGTAAAGTCTGAGGGAGAAGTTGAAGGAGCCGAAGCCATCCTCGCGGAATGTGATCTTAGAGGTATCGGGACGGAAACTGCATTACGAAAAGATGAAAAATCAATACCGTCAATATCTTGGTCTCAGGTTGCACCTCTTACTGGTTTCCTCCAAACCACCCCAGTCCGGTGATCCTTTACTAAAAGTCAAAGATGCACTAGCCTCAATTCCTAATATCTAAATCTTGGGTTACCACAGCCTGGTCATTCCTGAATTCCAACCAACCTAAGTTAGCATCCATGTGCATCAGTCACTGGACTGGAGTATAATATCTAGGTCTTGAGTTAAACTCTGCCTGAGTTCTTCAATCAACCCAGGTCAGCGATCCAAATCCATGAACTGGATTAGAATCATAATATCTTATAGTCTCTGGTCATATCACCTCATCTGATTGGTTCCCTCAGTAATCATAATACCTTAGTCTCTGGTTATATCAACTCATCTGATCGGTTCCCCCAGTAATCATAATACCTTAGTCTCTGGTTATATCACCTCATCTGATCGGTTCCCCCAGTAATCATAATACCTTAGTGTCAGGTTATATCAACTCATCTGATTGGTTCCCTCAGTAATCATAATACCTTAGTCTCTGGTTATATCACCTCATCTGATTGGTTCCCTCAGTAATCATAGTACCTTAGTCTCTGGTTATATCACCTCATCTGATTGGTTCCCTCAGTAATCAGAGTACCTTAGTCTCTGGTTATATCACCTCATGTGATCGCTTCCCTCAGTAATCATAATACCTTAGTCTGTGGTTATATCACCTCATCTGATTGGTTCCCTCAGTAATCATAATACCTTAGTCTCTGGTTATATCACCTCATCTGACTGGTTCCCTCAGTAATCATAATACATTAGTCTCTGGTTATATTACCTCATCTGACTGGTTCCCTCAGTAATCACAATACATTAGTCCCTGGTTATATAACCTCATCTGATTGGCTCCCTCAGTAATCATAATACTAGTCTTTAGTTATTTCACCCCATCTGATTGGTTCCTTCCAACCTACCTTATAGCCCAGTAAAATTCTCTTAAGTATATGATCACAGGGATTCTAACCTCATATGCCTGGTTTCCTCATCAGAACCTATTTCAGCAATCTAATCCCTTCAATTGCCAAGATGCATCACATGACTAGCAACCAGTATGGTCTCGGGTTCCAACATGGTTCCTTCCAACCTATCCTAGTTCACACTATGAACCAGAAAAGTCTGAAAAGCTTTTGTCCTACGGACAAAAATGTCTGCTAATGTAAACAATGGCGATCATTATTCAGTTTTACTAGACATTTTGTTCGGAACAAAAGCATATCATACTTCATGTATTGTTGATTGTGACCCTGCTAATCCCCTTCAACTCCACTCTATTTCAGCCTTCTATTCTAGTTTCATAGATAATGCACTGGACTCGAATTTCAACGGCTAGGTATCAGGTTATAACCTTGCTTTTTTCCATCCCACTTGAACCCACCCTAGTTTTGTAATCCCTTCAAGGTTCATGAATCACTGGACAGAATATCAATATCTTGTCTCTGGTTATTTCCTGGCCTATGTCCTTCCTTCCAACTCAATCCTAGTTGGATAACCTCAAGCATCCAACAAAATCTAGCTTCTAATAAGCAATGTTGTAGTTGAGTCTATCACAAGGCCGTCACAAGTCCTTCAGTTTTAAGTCAAGTCACTAGTTACTCAAATGAACTGTTACAAAAGCATTCCTTTGTCATTGTTCACCCAGTTACTTGTGGCTGTACTGTGAAAGGACTTGTGATGGACTTGACTACAACACTGCTTCTAAGTTCATCATGCAATAGACAGCAATCTCAGTTTCTCAGTCGTGGATTGTAACCCAGCCTACTTCAACCAGACCCACCTTATTTCAGCGAACCCTTCCAACTCCATGATGCACTGGACTGGAATCTCGATATCTCGGTCTCGGGTTATAACACTGCCTGGTTCCACAGGGACAGCCTCATCGTGGATGACGTTGAAAAAAATCACACTGTCTCCATGAACCTGCCAGAAAACCAACGAAAACAAATAATGTTGCAAACAAATCACACGGAAACCCTTCCCATGCTCGTTTCAAAATAGAATCATGAAACCTTTGGATATTTTTTTCAAGGTATTTTCTTCGGCTAATCATTACAATTGCAGCAAACCATGTCTGCTAATGTAAACAATGGCGATCATTATTCAGTTTTACTAGACATTTTGTTCGGAACAAAAGCATATCATACTTCATGTATTGTTGATTGTGACCCTGCTAATCCCCTTCAACTCCACTCTATTTCAGCCTTCTATTCTAGTTTCATAGATAATGCACTGGACTCGAATTTCAACGGCTAGGTATCAGGTTATAACCTTGCTTTTTTCCATCCCACTTGAACCCACCCTAGTTTTGTAATCCCTTCAAGGTTCATGAATCACTGGACAGAATATCAATATCTTGTCTCTGGTTATTTCCTGGCCTATGTCCTTCCTTCCAACTCAATCCTAGTTGGATAACCTCAAGCATCCAACAAAATCTAGCTTCTAATAAGCAATGTTGTAGTTGAGTCTATCACAAGGCCGTCACAAGTCCTTCAGTTTTAAGTCAAGTCACTAGTTACTCAAATGAACTGTTACAAAAGCATTCCTTTGTCATTGTTCACCCAGTTACTTGTGGCTGTACTGTGAAAGGACTTGTGATGGACTTGACTACAACACTGCTTCTAAGTTCATCATGCAATAGACAGCAATCTCAGTTTCTCAGTCGTGGATTGTAACCCAGCCTACTTCAACCAGACCCACCTTATTTCAGCGAACCCTTCCAACTCCATGATGCACTGGACTGGAATCTCGATATCTCGGTCTCGGGTTATAACACTGCCTGGTTCCACAGGGACAGCCTCATCGTGGATGACGTTGAAAAAAATCACACTGTCTCCATGAACCTGCCAGAAAACCAACGAAAACAAATAATGTTGCAAACAAATCACACGGAAACCCTTCCCATGCTCGTTTCAAAATAGAATCATGAAACCTTTGGATATTTTTTTCAAGGTATTTTCTTCGGCTAATCATTACAATTGCAGCAAACCATGTGCAATACCGGAGTTCTTGAAGTTAGTAGTCGATACAGTGCTAGCCACTGTTCCTGAACTTTATATGGCGTTTCTTTAACGGCAACACCGGGTTAAAATATGCTTGTGGAACGCATAGGGGAAAGCCAATGATGTGTGCATTCTTTCAAACCACTGAGCATTTTGTTTGCAATAAGCAATGTAATACAGTACAGGGCTTCTAGCATACGCTTTACCAATAAAGATATATATAAAGCACCGGTGTCACATACAATTTGGATAACAATAATATCTAGTCTCATGGGAAACAACCTCAACGTTTGAGCAATCTTAACTATGTTCATTAAGGGATGCGCAATACAATTACCCAAGGATCTGTTTTGTCATAGAAGTTGTAATTCACAATATACCATACCTGTATATATCACTAACCTCACAGTTTGTATAAGCCAAATTTTCAAAAATACCACAACATGAAGCTGGCAATGGTTGCGTTGTAAATTGACCACAAAAGGCTGGATATTTGAGTTGGTAGAGCACCGAAATGGCAATCAGGAGGTCGCTGGTTCAAAACCGCTACCGTCAATTTCTTTGTTCAACTAAGCCCATTTGACTTTTAGGTAAACTTTTGTAATTAACCTTCACAATGGCACGTTAGGAACTAAAATGAAAGCTGTACCCAAAAATCAGAATCCAGAATAATATTTTAGAATATACCTCCATGAAAGTTCCACATCGGTCGTAGGTTGTTGCAATCTTAACGTGGGTGGCGTTATGATGACTACCGACGCACGCCGGGTCAAGAAAATGCAAATGAGACGACAGGGCATCACCAATCACAGAGCGGGGGATGAAGACCGTCATACCAGAATCGGAGCAGTCCATTGATGGCAAGAGGGGTGGTTGAGTCATTCGGGGTTGGTGAGTAGACCATCCAATTTCCTCTGTTGTGAATTTTGTAGGCTGTTTGGTAGGGTTGTCAGATTCCAATGATGTGGTCCAATCCCCAAGTACTTGAGTGGTGTATATTGGGACCTCATCAGTAGCTGTGAAAAAAATCCAAAATTGACAATGCCATTCCATTTACTTCTTTTGTTTTGGTCGGCTTACCAACTGACTTAGTTATTTGATAACAAATTCAATGTTTGAACCTCACAATTTGGTACAACACCGATATAAGTCGATTAGGCATACGTAGTAATCTGATAGGCTATAGCAAATGTACCGTTTGAACCTCATTTGGTACAAGACCGTAAACAAATGAGGTTAGTCGATTAGGCATACGTTGTAATCTGATAAACTCAAAAGTTTGAACCTCACCATTTGGTGCAACACCATACACAGCTCTACAAAGGTATGTATCATTGACAGCGGCAGATGGTAAATAGCATGGAGCTGCGCCATTTACTGCACCTTCATCAAGTAGGACATAATATTCCTGTCCTATGGGCAGGTAACTTGGCATATCCGGTGGTTGATCACGGACTAGAACTTGCAGCGTGTCGGGAGCTGGAAATCGGACGTTGTAAGGAACCCAGGTAGGGATGCTCATTCTCCACCATCCGCTGCTTTCGTAGAATCTAGCATAGGCATAACTGGAGCTTGTTGCCTTGGTTATCTGGAATTTTAATTTCAACGGCAGTGAATTCATATTCTTTATTTAGTAAGATATTTACCATTGTATGTACAAACCTCGGGGCCTCAAATTACATGCAAGGTTCATCAAAACAAAGGTAATCCAAAAACAATGGTTCATAACTAGTATTTGAACTTTTAACGTTGATGGGCATTCTCAGAATGGTTCCATCAATGGAATGTAGTCGAGTAAATCACAGGTCCATCACAAGTCCAGTCACAAGGAATTCACAAGTGCAGTAACAAGTCCAGTCACAAGAAAAACGGATGAACAATAACAAAAATATTCCTTTGTCAAACTCATTTGAATAACTTGTGATTTGGGACCGGAGGACTTGTGATGGACTCGACATCTGTGTTCCATCATAAGGGGAAGTTTTTTTACCTTCTAATTGAATACTGGCTTATTTGCATCTCTGCAGACATGTATGAATAATAAAAAAAAAAAGCTTTGTAATGATTACTTGAACCATGGAACATAATTCTCCATATGCTCTCAAACACCTTAGCATGACTACCTTGTTGGCTAGTATACTCACATGTTGATCAAACCTGAAATTCCAGACTAAGCTATAATCAGGCAGGTTGACTGTAGCATTAGTCCATGCCTCAACGACAACAGGAGACGCTATAGAGATATCAATCCATAGTTATATATCAATATGGGTACATTTTGACATGCCGACACAGTAATGACTTGAGACTTGGTTGGAGGTTTCTGAATTTAAAGATGTAACCTCTATGATATATGTAAGCGACATTCAGACATACAGACCTTCGGAGGGATAACAGATTTTTAACACGAGGAAGGGCTGGGTTCAGCTGTCAATGCCACCGAACCGCGCGAACAGTTTTTGCTCGACGGCATAAAGAATGTATGATGGAAAACTAATTGCCATCTAAAACTGTTCAAAATCTATTGTAATGACAGTACAGTCCAACCCTCGTGAGGGTCATATTCTGGGCTGTAATAAAGGTTTTCCGATTTTGCATTTTTGCAACTTGTTTATTCAATCAGAGAGATTGTTCTTTACATTTCATGAGGTTTCAGAGATTTGTGAAGGAATATGGCTGCTAAGTGCTAAAGTTAGAGCATACGATTTCGTAAGAATTTTTTTAAGGGCGTGCTATCAAGGGAAACAAAGAAAGAAGATATTGATTGTTTCCCAAATTTGAAGTAAATTAAGCTAGGAATCAAACGCTAGGACTTCTGATATTCAACTGTAAAATTAGAAGGGAAAACCCGTCTTACCCATACTTGCACAGTCCAGCCATGGAGTTGTTGCTGGCTCGGTATACGGGGATTCTGCAACTACATAACGAGGTTATTTAGAAAATATATTAACTGGTAGTTGTTAACTCGTCTGATAAATGAGATTATGAAATTTTTACATATTTAGGCATTGTGATAAACATGCAACATAAGTCTAACACCACATGGCGTCCCGAAACATGGCAAGAATTAATTTTGTTCTCAACCTTGCATGAGCAACATAACCGTCCAACATTTCACAGAAAGTTAATAACCCTGTTCGTTTTCATACAAGTCTGATACAACTTTACAAGTATGTTATTTGAACATAAATGTCCCCGTTTTATTGTAGGTATGTAGTAAACCCAATTAAGATGTGCTAAATTGTAGAAAATAATCATCTGACATGAGTGACAAACTACACTTTTGAGTATGTTAATGATGATTATAAAAGTTAATGGTCTAAAGGTTGATTTGGAATATACGATTCTCCCAATGAAGCCACACTAGGCGACTCCCAGCCGAATTCAATGCCCATTTAGACAACCGCGTTGTGGACATCTGGACTTGCTTATGTGGAGAAATGACTTATAATAGTGATTTGTTGTTGATCATTCACAAATTTGGCCAACAGAGGGCGCTCGCCTACTCACCGTTAAATTGCCAAAAGCTGGCCTGCCCAGGTGTGTGCACAATATTCTAAAAATAGAACGTGTATCCACGCAGCGCAGGGATATGTCTGCAAAGACTGGCATTCGGTGTCGTGTAAGATAATATAGGGCCTCATTAATTATTGTTTGGTGCTTATAAAAGTCTGTATCTTACATAATTTGGTAGTTAAGTATACTCTGTGTATATTACTAAGGTTCTTTAGAGTGATACAAAAGCTGTTTATTCTAAGAGAAGGGAGAGGTAACCCAGACAGCGGTAAACAGGCTTCGCGGGGCAGTGCTCCGGAACTAGTGTCAAACGAGAAGGAATAGAAATCTGGGTCAGTCATGAGAAGGAGATGAGAGGAATGGCCTCCGAGTTGGGGAAAATACAGAGATACTTCCCCTGAATACCGCTAGAAATCAAGATGAAGGCTACTGTTTGCCGTGCTTAGCCTGGTGCAGCGACTGGCTACCTCCTTCCCTTCGACTCTGAGCAACCAATGAAGACGAATGAACATTAATGAATGAATAAATAATCAGTGATTCTCCCGTGAAACTTAATCTCCACTGTGTGTACGTGTGTGTATGTCAACTCGCCCCCAACGAGACTCTGAAGCCCCACGGCGCTACTCCGCGCTCACTACAAATTGGTAACACGGATGGGGTGTTTATAGTTATTCTTCGGCGGGACTACAGTTTTGCAGATGCTGCGGGGTCATCATCAAGCCATCGGACTGGTTCTCTTGGCCGTGTTTGGTGAGTGCAGACGACTGGGACTCGATCAAAAGTTGAAGATTTCGCCACAGTCATCGGGCGTGCGACCGCACGCTGTGGGTGTGTGCCGGGGAGCGAGTCCAGGAGCGACACGGTGTGCAGCCGGAGATCGCGTCGGATGCATGGTCCAACGGTGTTGATGAGCGACGGTGCAGACGGGCTATTCAAGCATCAGTGGTTCTACCCGGAGGAGTTGTGTTGAAGTGGAGAAATGCACTGGAGACGGAGTCGACAATGAACTGTTTAATAGCGGTATTGTCCATTGTTAATTAGGCCCAATTGACATTGATATTCTTAGTGTGTGCGTTTAATTTCATGGGAATTGTGTATTAGCGGGTACTGTTTGAATGTGGGGTAAAATTCATTCAAGGTTATGTGCATGCATACACGGTTAAGGGGCCAGTAATTGTGTAGTTCAGACAGTTGTTGCGTGGCAGTCTGTGTGGGCTTGGTAGTTTCCCATTAATTTGGGGGGTCCTTTTTGGCTTTGAATTTACCTGATTTTGTGTGCGCTGTGGACTTGCGCGTGTGTGTTGCTAGGATAGTTCAGACAACTATGGCAACGGAGGCGAGTTTAATGACTCAGTTAGTCTCTGAACTAGCGAACGCGTTAAAACAGAATAGTGCCACCAGGGAACGACCGATCAAACTTGAGCGATTTAAGGGAAAGCCAGTGAGGGCAGGAGACCCGACTCTGAAGGAGTGGTTAGAGGAAGTTGATATTTACTGTAGGCAGTGCAACATCCCAGAGAAGGGGAAAGCTCAAGTGATAGTTGATCATTTGGCTGGACCTGCGCGAGTAGAAGTAAAAAGTAGGGAAGATGTTAAATCCAATCACTCGCTCTTGATTAAACTGCTTTATAACCAGTTTGGGGGAGGGGAGACACTACAGTCCCTTCAGAAGGTTTTCTTTGAAAGAGGGCAATTAGAAGATGAGTCCCTGATGGATTTCTCCCGTGCCTTAATTAGGATGTATGAGAGAATTTTGCACATAGCTCCCCAAGATGAGAGAAATTCCTTAGAAAAACTGAAGGACAAAACTCTTATCAATCAGTTTGTGGCAGGAGCGCGCGGACAAAGCGCACGATTTGAGCTGAAGAGATTGCAGCTGTCTAACTCTGGCCAAACCTTTAACCATTTCAGAGATGCCGCACTGGAATTGTTCAAAGATTTCGAAGTCACTACCAAGGCTAAACACAGTCATGTGCGCCATGTAGATGTAGATTGTCCGGTCAATGATGATAGTGTAGATAGGTCGTTTGATATCGGTGTTAAGGTCGATACATTATCAGCGGGTGTAGACCCTAAGTTGCAACAGCAACAGTCTGACATGTTAAAATGCATGCAGGATATGCTAGGTCAAATGAGCAAGCAGCAGGAACAAATTACGTTCTTGATGCAGTGCATGCTGCGCACGCAGGGGGCAGAACAAGCCGGTCCACAGGGGAATAGTCAGTTCCCAGGTCGGTCAGTGATTTGTTATAAGTGTAGAAAGCCGGGTCATTACAAGTCTCAATGTCGTTCCCAGCAAAACTCTGACAGAATTGGAACCCAAAACATGGAATTGGGTCAAGCAGGTGCCACAAAAGCACCTGACAGTCAATCTAAGCCTGCGTTAAACTAAAGGCCTCCACTTCCGTGGGCCGGGTGGTGGAGGAGAGTCACAAGGGGCCCTTGCCGTGTAATGCACTTGTTGGGGAGGGAGCGTTGCCTAAGTTGTCTGCGGACGAGTTACTAACAAAGTTAGTTAGAGAAAGCCCTCGAGCTGAGGCTACACTGGCTGGAGTGCCAGCCACGTGTATTCTTGATACAGGCGCAGAGACCTCCCTAATGAGTGAGACATTTTATCAGGAACATTTGGCCGACAAAATAAGGGGTGTAAAACCACTGGGTACTTACCTTGAAGTGTTTGGTGTGGGTGGTTTGGAGGTTCCAATCACCGGATATGTAGAAGTACCGCTTACTGTTTTTAACAAAACCGTTGAGGCTAATTTTTTAGTGGTAAGGGATTCCTGCGACGGTGGATTGCTAAATCGTCGGAACAGTCCATTAATTTTGGGGTGTAATGTTCTGGAAATGTTTAAGGATCTTGTTGTAGAACAAGGGCAAGGTGACAGTGAAGCTTGGAATGTGACTCTCCAGTGGTATAGGCTTACCAAAGGGCAAAGTAAACAGACTGACAGGGGAACTAAAGATTCTAGTGTTGTAAACCAAGTTGCTGCACGTACTAGTAGACATGAAATAGCCATTCCACCTCGGCAGGTGAAGACTGTTAGTTGTCACATTAGGGCACCAGTTCATGTGTTTAGGAACAAAGTTGTGATGGTAGAAAGTACACAATTCGGTGTGCGTTCAGAAGGTGCATCTAGTAGTACATGTAATTTGAGCGCAGCGGCTAAAGTATACGACTCATGTGAACTCACAAATGGAAAAACAGTATCGGTTGTAATTGCAAACTTGGGAACACAATCCATGGTGATACCACCATACTCGAAGCTCGCAACGGTGGTTGAGACTTCAATCTTCGATTGTATCGAGTTGAATCAGACACAATCCGGTGTGAGTGTGTCAGTCAACCATGTACTGGTTGAAAATCCGAGAAACTTGAATGATGACACATTTAAGTCTGGCTCAGAACAACAAAGAGAAGAGTTCACCTTCTCTGATGGAAGCAAGCATTTCTTGCCTCCAGGTTTAGATCTTACTGCTTGCAGTTTAAGTAGTAAGGAGAAGGAGCAGCTTGCACGTCTCATACAGAAGCATGACCACGTGTTCTCAAAAGGAGGGTTTGATGTTGGATACTGCGACCGTATCCCTCACAGAATTAACACGGTGGATAACACTCCGGTTAATGAACCGTATAGGAGGATTTCACCTCACTGTATCCAGGAGGTGAAGACCCTCTTGCAAAACATGTTGGATCAGGGAATCATAAGACGAAGTGAGAGTCCGTATGCAAGCGCGGTCGTGTTGGTGAGAAAACGGGACGGTTCGTTGCGTCTATGCATCGATTTCAGAAAGTTAAACGCGAAGACTGTTCGCGATGCCTTCCCTCTACCGCGCATAGAGGAGTCACTAGAGGCTCTACAGGGTGCTAAGTATTTATCTGCGATCGACTTAGCTCATGGCTACCATCAGGTTGCCATGGATCCTGGTTCTGTAGAGAAAACAGCATTTCGCATTCCCTTTGGGTTATACGAATTCACACGAATGCCGTTCGGGTTGGCAAATGCGCCAGGGACGTTTCAAAGGGTAATGGAGCAGTGTTTGGGCGACATGAACTTATCAGAGTTGCTGATATATCTAGATGATATATTAGTGTTTTCTTCTACTGTAGAAGAACATTTGGAACGCTTAGACAAGGTTTTCTCTAAGCTTGGAGAGTTCGGCTTGAAAATTAAGGGCAAAAAGTGTTCCTTGTTTCGCAGCGAGGTGCACTATCTCGGGCATGTTGTCAGTGCACAGGGAATCTCGGTCGATAGCGATAAGATACAGCGTGTTCAGGATTGGCCAGTGCCAAAGGGGCCAGAGGAACTTCGGTCGTTCCTAGGTCTGGCGAGCTATTATCGTCGTTTTGTAGAAGGTTTTGCCAAGGTAGCTGCGCCGCTGCATGCTGTGCTGCCTCCTGTCAATAAGGGTAAACCTCGATCGACCACTGGGTTTAAGTGGGGTTCAGAGGCGCAGACTGCGTTTGAGAAGCTGAAGCAATTGTTAGTGCAGGCCCCAGTGTTGGCCTATCCTGATTTTACGCGACCCTTTGTGCTTGAAGTTGATGCTTCCTTAAAGGGGCTGGGTGCTTGTTTGGTGCAGCGCGATAACGAGGGGAGGCTTCATCCTGTCGCTTATGCGAGTAGGGGTTTAAGGGGTGCAGAGTCGAAATACCCAGATTACAGTTCGTTCAAGCTTGAGTTGCTGGGCTTAAAGTGGGCAGTCGTGGATAAATTTCGAGACTATTTGATCGGCAGCACATTCACAGTTTTAACGGATAATAATCCGTTGGCACACCTGAACACAGCTAAGTTGGGTGCCAGTGAAATGAGATGGGCAGCACAGCTTGCAGCGTTCAGCTTTGACATTAAGTATCGGTCAGGCGCCAGCAATCGTTGTGCGGATGCTTTAAGCCGGCATCCGAGAAACTGCTCCTCGGAGGTAGTTGAAGGTGTTCTTCAAACGAAGACCCATTCAACTTCAGTTCCATTACATGTAGGTGCATGTAATTCCAAGTGCGCGTTCACGAAGGATAAGCCGTTAGAATCCGGTCCGCCAGGAGTCTTTCCGTCCTGGTCCAGTGAGCAGCTTTTAGCTCTTCAAAGGTCTGATCCATTGTTGAGTATTGTTTGGGAACGCTGGGACCAGAGTTGGTCACCGGGAGAAGTAGTACACGGTGATCGGGAAGATCCACCCGGGTTGAAGCATTGGTTGTGGCAGTGGTCGCGCTTTGCGGTGCGAGACGGTGTCCTGTGTAGAAGGGTTCAAGATCCTGTGGTTGGGGAGGTATTTCAAATACTTATGCCCGAGACCATTCGCTCTAGGGCTATGGAAGGCTGCCACGATGGTTGGGGTCATCAGGGGGTTACACGAACGTGTTCACTTTTGCGCAAGCGCGTTTATTGGCCGAACATGACCGCAGATGTGCGGGCTCACATACGGAAATGTGAACGTTGTGTGGCGGCGAAGGTGTCCGAACCCATTCCGAAGGTTCCGATGCGTCACTTATTGGCTTTCCGGCCCTTGGAAGTTTTGGCCATTGACTTTGTTAAGATTGACAGGGGTCGTGGTGGATACGAGGATATTCTTGTTATGACCGATGTGTACACGAAATATACTCAAGCTGTACCATGTAGGGACCAATGTGCCGAAACTGTCGCTAAGGTGCTCAGAGACAGTTGGTTTACGAGATTCGGCATCCCAAACAGATTGCATAGCGATCAGGGTAGGAATTTTGAGGGGGAATTGGTCCGTGAACTATGCACATTGTATGGTATCAAAAAGTCACGGACGACGCCGTATCACCCGGAAGGAAATGGGCAGGCAGAAAGATTCAATAGAACCTTGTTTGGATTGATCAAGTCATTCAGCGAACACGAGCGCAAACGATGGTCTGACTTTTTGTCACACCTTGTTTTTGTTTACAATTCCACACCTCACTCCACCACCGGCGTAACTCCGTACACATTAATGTTCGGAAGGGAACCATTGATTCCATTGGACCAAATTTTGGGTCGGACAGATAGTAATTGGGAACAGAATTTTGTCAGGGAACAATCAGAGCTGCTTGAGAGAGTAGGGGCCTTGGTAAAAGAGAGGGTAGAGAAAAGAGCACGTCAGAACGAAAACGCACATAGTAACAGAGCTACTGCGGCACCTTTACCAGTGGGTTCACGGGTTCTTTTAAAGAAATGCGCGTTCAAGGGCCGTCACAAACTAGAAGACGCGTACGGTAGAGAATCGTATGTAGTGGCATGGCAGAATGTCCACGGGGATGTATATCGCATTCGACCAATTAATGGAGGACCGGAGAAGACGGTCAACCGTAAATATTTACGAGTGGATCCACTTGCAGATCCAGAGTCTGGCGATGACATTGAGAGTAGTGATGAGTCCGAAAACGACTTTATTGTGACCAAGTCTGAACCAAGTAACTCAGCAGTTGACCGAGGGGTACAGGATAATAAAGTAGGGGAGCCCCATAGGGTCTCAGAGTTAGATCACGAACAACCTCGGAGAACATCTCAGAGAAGAACTAAGGGTGTTCATTCCAACCCACACAGGCTGCCTGTTCTGTTCTGAAATAGTCTTGGTGTGAGGGTTTAGTCTGTGGCTGCATGGGACTCGGACATACTCTGTGGAAGAGACTTGGGGTATCCAGTCTTCCTGTGAGTGAGTCCGACCCCATGTGGTCGCCTTGCTCTACTTCTCACCTGGAAATGGTCCATGCGGCTCAGGCCGGTGTATGCATGTACATGATGTACCACTTGGTAAATAAGCATTACCAGTTGGGTTTTGAAATTACAAAATGTATTCAGTTCCAGAAGAATGTAAATCTAAAGATTATAGAGTGCATGATTTATAAAGACAAATTGTTTGAAGCTCGAGTTGAAGAGAGGGAGATACCCTTTAGCACCATTACCATTATGGGATTTGTGTTATTTGGACACAGTTTTGTTAGGCGTTTCTCAGGAAGGCGAGAAGCAACAGTAAATATAGATTTAGAGAGGAAAAGAGTACCTCTTTCTTGTTTGGGGGAAGGAGGATTGACACTAAGTCGCATTAATGCCAATCGTTGTCGTTATTACCGAATGATTGCCAGAGTACAGCCCTCTATTTTGATAATTGATCTAGGGACTAATGATTTGGGTACAGTTGGTGTATCATCAAAGGATGTGTTTGACTTACTTTGTTCCTTTGTTCGGGATCTGCCAAGGTTTGGTATTAGTCCTTGTGTAGTGGTGTTTTTGCCTGTCTTGCCACGTACAGGTAATATGAGGCCGAATCAAGTATCTGTCTCTGAATTTAATGAGAAGGCAGAGGTCTTCAACAAGCTGCTTGAAGCGGAAACTCTTAAGGAGGACCGTTGGTGGGTCTGGCATCACCGTGGTTTGAAGCACCCACGTTTTAATCTGGACGGTGTGCACCTCAATCGATGGGGAATGTCCCAATACGAGAGAACCCTCAGACAGCTTGTTAAATTTTTCGAAAGTAAATTTTGGTAAATATTAAAAAGGAACCAGACACATTGTTTAAGCAGTAAGCTTTATTCTTAATGTTTTATTTAGTGCTTAACTTGTTGTAGTAATGTTAGCGTTTATAAATCTTTAAATCAAGGTGATCTCCAGGAGAAGATCAATTCAGTAGGGGAGTTTGTGGAGAAATGACTTATAATAGTGATTTGTTGTTGATCATTCACAAATTTGGCCAACAGAGGGCGCTCGCCTACTCACCGTTAAATTGCCAAAAGCTGGCCTGCCCAGGTGTGTGCACAATATTCTAAAAATAGAACGTGTATCCATGCAGCGCAGGGATATGTCTGCAAAGACTGGCATTCGGTGTCGTGTAAGATAATATAGGGCCTCATTAATTATTGTTTGGTGCTTATAAAAGTCTGTATCTTACATAATTTGGTAGTTAAGTATACTCTGTGTATATTACTAAGGTTCTTTAGAGTGATACAAAAGCTGTTTATTCTAAGAGAAGGGAGAGGTAACCCAGACAGCGGTAAACAGGCTTCGCGGGGCAGTGCTCCGGAACTAGTGTCAAACGAGAAGGAATAGAAATCTGGGTCAGTCATGAGAAGGAGATGAGAGGAATGGCCTCCGAGTTGGGGAAAATACAGAGATACTTCCCCTGAATACCGCTAGAAATCAAGATGAAGGCTACTGTTTGCCGTGCTTAGCCTGGTGCAGCGACTGGCTACCTCCTTCCCTTCGACTCTGAGCAACCAATGAAGACGAATGAACATTAATGAATGAATAAATAATCAGTGATTCTCCCGTGAAACTTAATCTCCACTGTGTGTACGTGTGTGTATGTCAACTCGCCCCCAACGAGACTCTGAAGCCCCACGGCGCTACTCCGCGCTCACTACACTTACATGACATATCGATTTTTGTATTCCTCTCTTACTCAAGGTGATAATAGCAATAAATATTTAGCTGAATGAGTTTCATGCTCAACATTAACGACGTTTTTTTCAAAATTCTTCCCAACACTTGGTCAATTGTCACCCAAATAAACCAAAAATAAGGTAATTTCATACCAAAATTGGGCCAATAACATTGCCTAACAGTGTTTTAACCAACTTAGTGTTTTAACCAACTTACAGTGTATGGGTGGGTGGGTGAGATAATTGTTTTGTCGTGTATTGTTTTGGAAGTTGACTAGTTTTCACAACCTTCCTGCGAGTTATGGTCTTCGCTATAAGAATCTATCTGCCAAGTTTAATGCTTTGGACCAGCCGGTCAGAATGTTGTCAAACGTTTAATCTACGCCAACTGACTATTGGAAGTTGAGTCCAACAACTTTCAAGAGTGTTATATACATAGGTGGGTGAGTTAAAAACTGTTTGTCCTGCTTATCATAGAAGTTGAGTATACTACACCTTTCTGGGTTGTTGGCCAATATTCGGTTGTTTGCTGGAAGCCTGGGTTGTCACCTGACTGCCATGGTGTGGTCCAGTCTCCAAACTGCTTGGTGGTGTATGCGTATGTTGGGGCCCCATCAGTAGCTGTGTCAAAATGATGCAGAAAACACAACGCCTTTATTAGTCATTTCATCCCATGTTTTTTTTTAATTGATCACACTGTCCAGTCTGCTGTCATCTAAATTTAGATCATAATCAAACTGCAAGAGTACGTTTATGCCATGTAAACTTATGTGGGTGACTTTTTACGTCTGTATGTTCCCCCATGTTATTTTCCGAATTGCCTATTCAAAAAACTTAAAAATGCCGACCGCCTGGATAATTATGTGATGACGTCAAGCTGTATTTATATGCACTTACTTATGGAATGTGGGAAAGAATGTCGCACTTACTATAACTCCCATAAAAAAATCGTGTAGATAACGTGTGATGTTATGAATTCTCATGGCTTGCATTAGGAAGCAGAACTATTCCAAATCTACGAAAAGCGGATTATACTTTCCCTGAAGAAGTACTAAAGAATCTACAGTAGTAACATTAAATCCAGATTTTGTTGTTTATGACAAATCCAACAAAGCAAGGCAAGTGGACACCATCACATGGTATCAAAATACAACTGTTGACTGCTATACACGCAATGTGACATGGCAGTTTTTCACCAGAGAGGCCAAAGAATAATAATAAAAAAAAAAAAACATTTTCCACACCACAGCAGTCAAGTGTAAAACAGATACCTACCTGGTGGTGAGCCGGTGTACAGTGTGATAGCAAGCCAACCAGAAGGAGCATTACAAGGGGCAGGACCAGTCACTACATCCTCAGCCATTATAATGGTGAACACTCCAGATGGATCCAAATTCACTCCAGATGGATCCAAATTCATCGACGAATAACAGTCTGTTTCTATTGTGTCTACAGCCGTCTGGACGATTTTGCAGTTCTGGGCAGACTGCCAAGCATGTCGTCTGTATATGTAAACACCTGTTAGGCTCTGAGCCACCGTGACCTAATGAATAGTTGGAAGAAAATACACCAAAATACACGATCCTCAGTATGTTAGCAAATGACTATGGGAACAATCAATTTGTACTGATGGGAACAATCAATTTGTACTGATTGAGTGGCAACTCAGTAGATCACTTTTGACTTATTCAGTTCATTAAGGGCACAACTTTCCAGCATTAGAATTAAAAACACAGCGATGGTTAAAGAATGTTAGTGGTTGAGTTATTTAAACGTATTCTTCAAAATCATAACCCGATAGTATGTAACAAAAACAAATTAACAATTACAAATTCAAGTACAATTTGCTGGACAGATGGCTCGTCTACAAACAATAGTTAAATTACGTACAAGTAGTAAGACTTAGTATCTTTCGTTCTTCTAGTAAAATGTGGCTCCGGAAAATATGAATTACTACTCGTCATTAATCTTTCATATGCTGTCAAATACGTGTAATGGGAATTCCATCAAGAGCATCAAGTGCAGTGCCAACTGCTAATTTGCAGACAAATGCGCTTGTAAGCAGGCCATTAGTCTCAGATATTCACGTATGCACAGCAGGCGCGGTTCTAGAACCAATATTTTGGGGGGCTAACACGGTGGATCAAGAATTTTTTTTCAGGGAGGCGTGCTGAAATGAAGACCGGTTATTTTTTCCAGACACTTAGGCCTCCGAAAATCAATAGGTGGAGGGGGGGGGGGCTCATGCCATATTTTCAATGCCGGAGCGCCAATAAAATCCTACAATCATTCACACTATATTAACTAATGCACCCTTTTCACGACTATTTCTTTAGGAGGGGGGACCGTTCGCATGTACATCACAATCCTTCTTTAGCTAATGCAATTTTTTTTTTTTTACGGAATTTATTTTGGGGGGGCTAGACAAAATTTTGGGGGGGCTTCAGCCCCTAGCCCCGTAGAACCGCGCCTGATGCACAGAGCGCCTGATATATATGAACATGTAAATTTAATGCTATCCGGGTAAGCAGCCATTTGGTGTTAACTTTAGAAATTGTGACTTCGTTTCGAGCAAACATTCGGTCCAAGCTGTTGATTTGCACTTGAGCTGCCACGCTCTTCGGCAACAAAACAACGGGTCACCGAAGACTCGATAGAAGGCGCTGGCTGAATGGTTAGGATCTGGAGATCATGGCGGAGTCTTGTTTTGCACAATTAATCGCCGCACATATCATATAACGCTTGCCTTGCAAGTGGCTATTCCATAAAATGATCCTTTCCAACAAGCAAGCACGTAGTTTGTTTCTTACAAGCTCTCTGACAAGCGTAGTATAAGCCCAGCGTGCTTTAAAAAAAATGTGAAATCACCAAACTTTCAATTCTACATCCCCAATTAATGCAAACAAAAGTTAATTGTTACCTGTAATCCAATTTGATACAGACCTCCCGATCATACTTGAGGATTAGTTTAGCTATGCTGAGTGAAGAGTAAAATCCATCAGCTGGCCAAGACTGAATGACAGTGGGACGTTCTGTAAAGGAAATTATTTCACAGCTTCCAACAGTCATCCAAAAATACAGTTTGAATCCCATAAATATAAGACATATTCTTGGCATCATTTACTCTAGGTAGGATTATATAACTTCTAAGTAAAGTTTCTTAGCACTGTATCGGACACAGTAGGCCGTTATGTTTACCACATCTTAGATTTATTTAAAAGCAAAAGTATTTTAAAGTAAAGCATGAGCTTTAGAACATTAGCACCCTCCCGCACACTGGTAGTCTTTTTAAAGAATTGTTTTTCATGACATGTTGCTTTAGTCTTTGGGCCCAAATTGTTTTCGAACAATATGCAGAAAAAGTAGTCGGAAGGATAAAACGTAACAAACGTGTCAAAGTGTTCCTCTAACGCATGAGTAGTCAACTCTTAGTACTTCCATCAGTGTTGTAGGACTCGGACTCGGGACTCGGACTCGAGTCCGGACTCGAGTCCTTTTTTCAAGGACTCGGACTTGGACTCGAGTCCTTTGCTCAAGGACTCGGACTCGGACTCGGACTCGGACTCGGACCCCAAGGACTCGAGGACTCGGCTTCGAGTCCGGCTCGAGTCCGGCAAAATCGGGTCTTTTTTAGGTGTTTTATTTCAATTATTTTATGTCTTTCACCTTGATTTTGTTTTGCTGTGGAACCGAATTCCGCAGTTCTGCCGCTCGCAAAAATAACTTGCCGATGAATGCATTGCATAGTGCATACAGCCAAAACCATTACCCCTTCTCTATCACCTGACATTTGATAGTGACATTTTGAAAACGTTAATATAGTATTGGTGAACCGCGACTTGAATTTGATACATAAGGACTCGGACTCGGACTCGAGTCCTTTTTTCAAGGACTCGGACTCGGACTCGGACTCGGACATCAAAAATTGACAAGGACTCGGACTCGGACTTGAGTCCTTTGCTCAAGGACTCGGACTCGGACTCGGACTCGGATGAGGAGGACTCGACTACAACACTGACTTCCATTGTACCCTATTGATTTAAATAATCAAAACATGTCAACAGTGAGGGCGCCCTTCGCAAGCTTACAGTGTTACAAGCAGCCGTATCTTACCTGTGTCAGAGCAACTTGATGGTGGCGCTGGAGTTGTGTAGTACGGAGTATCGTAGTGTCCTACAGGAGTACAGAAAACAACATTATTTCGTTATCAAAAGCGCCACAAAATGGTGCGACTTAATATAAAGATAAACACAATTCAATCTTGTTAACTAGATTTTGGACAAAAGAAGTCTTTGAAAAAAATCATATCAAGCAAAAAACTAAAGGAGCTGATCATTTTGGAGAGGTTGAGTGGTTAAGCAACCTTAAGTATACATGCAGTTAAGTCAAGAATAAGCCTCGTGCAATTACATGCACATGGACACCAATTCATAAAGTATATTTATTGCACATAACCAATTCCTCCCCACTTCACTCTTGTCAAAAATAAACCGATATAAGCCTACTTCTACAAATGGTGTAATGTTCTTACGATCTGGCAAGCCACTGTACAATACTTTGTAGAAATTGGGATCTGTAACGGCAGCTGATGGAACATAGCATGGCCCAGGACCGGTCACTACGCCCTCATCCAACAGCACATGAAACACTTGCCCTCCAGCTAGCAGCGCTTTCAAGTTCGCGGGGACAACAACTTGCATTGTGTCTGGGGCAGGGAAGTGAACGTTGTCACCAGCGGAGGCGTCGATTGAAAATACCCACGCGCCGACCCTGTAGTAAACCTTGACAAAAGCAGGTTTAGCCGCCCTATTCACCTGCGTGCGGAATTCCATTCAATTTTTCACAATATGGATTATGGCAGAACTCACTATATCTCCGTAAAGCTCGCCGCACACGAGTGCTACGTGATGAGCATAAAGTCACTCCAGGCCGTTTGCTCAGCAGCGTAGCTCACCGTGTGCGGTAAAATTTTACAGAGTTTTCTGCCTCTCGAGGTAGTCTGGTTCCCCGACCTGACAATTTCCCCCGACGTCTACACGTCTAAATTGTAGGTCAGGCAGCCTCCGTGGCTAAAAATAAACATGACGGCATTAATGGCCCTTTTTCAAAGCGCGGCTTCGTTTCCGAATTCGCTTTATCACTTGTAGCTTTTAATGTTCTGATCAAATTTTTAAATAAATCACTTGCTTCGTAATATCATATAATTATAATAATACAGTTTAATGTTTTCGTAAGATAACATTGAGTAATGTTGATCTGGAATCTTCAAAATTACGGAACCAAATAGCACTGTTAGCAGGCGGAGCCGAATGAAGACCGAGTTTTGGAAAATCTCGGTAACGGTCGTCAAATTCAAAATTGTACATGACGCAGCAAAAAGTTCGGCAGTACGATCCGAGTATATTTGATGCACAAAATCGTCGTTGAATTTCAAGTTTTCTAAATGAAAACAATGAATATTAATTATCAACTCATTCAAAATAAAATTAATAAGCAATTAGCAGTTAATTAACCCTATATTATATACTCGGAAATACTCGGGCGCTATCCGATTGTCGACGAAACGACTTCGGCAAACTTCGGAAATTTTCGGAAAAAGGAGGAATTCCTCCCGTTTTAGTCACGTGACGTAAATTGTAATACATTGTATTACCGGAGGCTACCCAACCTCGTCCCCAGGGTGTCGAGCAGTACGCGCCCACCACTACCTGCTCTCTCACCCTGGTATTGGATCATTTGCATGTGCAAGATTTTTGCAGACGTATGCAAATGAGGAACAGTCTGGTGCCTGGATATGCGTTACACATTAGCGTTTGTTTTTGTATGCGGTGTCTGGGGTAAAAACAGAGTCAATTCGTAGCAGCGCGAGCACGGCGTGAGTTACGAAAACACGATTTTTGAAATCAAACTGTTACGATCTTATCAAGACAACATGCAGTATCATATTTCATATTAATATGAGCAAATTGGAAAGGAAATTAGTATTTTCGAGAAGGCGTGGACGAATAATCGCGAAAACACGTACTGTACGTTGTGAATATATAGCACCAAGTACACAATAAAAATCCATTACTAGCCAATTGCGGTATCCAATCAGGATACAGGAAGAAAGTTTCCTATCCAGGGTTTACTATTGGAAACGCGGTTGGAAATAAAGTAAGCACTGGGGACGAGGTTGGAGGCTACCGGACCTAAGATTCATCAGGAATAGTCGGAATCTTTTGGTCTGGGAACCAGACTACCTCTCGAGGCCGTGAGGCAAATATCTATCTGTTTGCTTCGAGTGACTTTTTGCTCAGCACGTAGCTCTCGTGTGCGGCGAGCTTAACACACAAAGTTCTGCTTACATTCGTTCGCAACACACTGTTCAATGATATGTTCAAGTATGTGCACCGTTTGACGGATGCCGCCACCTTTGCGATCACTTGGAAGCCTTCTACAGGGGGCATTTTCATTGAAATTATGTCCCGATTATTACATTGTATCTTGTGCAGAGTGCGCCATGTTTTCAACAAAAGTCCAAAAAAAAATGATTACAAAGACTGTGCTGACGCCCATTTGACGGTTACAAAAGACGTGACTGACGCAAAATTGCTATATCGAAAGTTTTTTGACAACAATCTTTTCAAACAACTTCATCGTTTAAATGCTTCAATAAAGAAGATATTTCTATTGTTTCTGTCAAGAAGGGCGGGGGCAAGGGGAGAGACTTCCCGCCGGAAAGCATCCAAAAAAGGGGGGGGGGAGAGGTGCGGTGAAGTCATAATTATTTGCTATTATGTAGTACACATTTAACAAAATGGGCGTCTGCAGGGGTGTTAGTGGGGTGGGCCAATTTACCCCACCCATCCTCGAAAAATATATAAATAAACTGAAAACATGCTAGAGGAAGTATAACGATTAGGGGGGAAATGTGCTTTGCCCCAACCACCCCCCCCCCAAAAAAAATTCCTGGCGACGCCCATTACAGCGCTCTTTCTGCTCAAAAATATGGATATTATAGAAGAATTAGTATTCACCCTCACGTTTTGGTTGAATTTGAAATGGAAAGTCCAATCGGCGAAGGTGGGAATTCTGGTGACTGCTGGATCGGGCCAGGTCTCCACAATAACAGGAGATGCTAGGCCAATATCAATCAAAACAAATATCACATTAAAGTCAAAGATGCAGGGAAAAGCAGGGAATTGAACAAGATGTCCTCTCTCTGACTTATCTGATATAGAAAGAAAAAATCATACCCACCACTGACCTTGCTTATGAGAAAAAAGATACATTTTTGTCCAATTTTGTGCAACGTAGGCTAATCCATCTTATTAACTGTATATTGCAACCTTATCATGCCACAAAGTGTAGCCAGGTTTTTGTTGTAGTACAATGTGTGCTACGGTCTCACTGTCCTGTAAATCGACCTTAGGAATACTTCTTCAGGTTATGGGCTCGAATGCAACCACCTGAATTGCCGTGCCTGTATCCTTCGGTACAACGACACATATTTCTTACTTATACCCCGTCACACGGGAGGCGCGGTGCCACTACGGTTTTTGGTCAAAACCGCCATCACCGTAGTGACACCGGCAGTAGTTTTTCATAGTTTTCCCCTACCCGTCATACCCCCGTCACACCGGAGGTGCGGTGCCACTACGGTGCTTGTACGGCATAAACTGCAGTGGCACGGCCATGATCGCCGTGGTTCCGCAGTGTGATCGCCGTAGCACCGCGGAAAACTGTCAAAACCGCGGACCTTCGCGATTGCACGGCGGTTGTACTGTGGAGGTACGGCGGTGATAGAGCTCCTACTGCGATCCTTATATGGTGCCACGGCGGTCATGGCGGTGCCGCGGCGATCCCACTGCGGATTGGCCCAACCCGCGGTGGCACTGCGGAAGTTTTGAACATGTTCAAAGTTTACGCCGTGCCACCGCGAACGTCCGCGGTTTTGACAGTTTCCCGCGGTGCTACGGCGATCAATAACAGAACCACTGCGGAACCACAGCAATCCCACTGCGGTTTATGCCGTACAAGCACCGCAGTGGCACCGCACCTCCGGTGTCACGGGGGTATAAGGAACGAATGGCTAGCTGTATGTATAGGTGGTTAGTGTTAAAGAGCTGTTACCCTCCAATGGAATGAGAGTAGAATAGTAAAAGGGGTGTTTTAACTATACACCGTATATTAGTAGTTTGGGTAAGGAAATTGACAAAAACAATAATCTGAATTGAAGAAAGAAGCTTACCAGAGTCTGAGCACTGCAGTGACATAACGGCGGGTTGTTCAGCATGCTGACCAGGGGAAACATCGACAGAGTTCTATGGAAAGAAATGTTTATGTGACCCGCTCTGCAAAAATGAGTCAGATGTTGCAAAACTCACGTTTTGAGGTAACTACGTGTTTAAGCTTTCATTTGGTATGTCATGAACCTCTCTAGGACATTTGGTTGCTTTGTTGTGCTTGTTTCATTCTGTCAATTTCCACAAAAACTAGAAAAGTCTCAATGGAGAAAACAGGGCTTGAAAAATGACAAATATACTGCAACTAACCCCAAAAATCATCAACAATCCACATTTTGTTCTTTTTGGAACTTTTTTTAAAGACATTTAAACTAAAACTACCAAACAACCAAACTAAAACAAAACCAAAAAATCTCAATTTTGATCAAATTTTCACTGTTTCCATTTCAAAATCTCTAAAGCTTGAATTCAAATTATGCGACATCAGACTATTTATTTTTCAGAGCGGGTCACCAATATTTGGTTATGGACTTTGCCCTCTACTGGCGTTATGTTTATAAAAAAAAAAATAGGCCTACTGTGTACTCTATGCTATTCAAGGGTTTACTAGACAAAGACAAAGTTTACCCAGGTTGGATTGCCACTCGACACTGTACTTACAGTGCTTAGTCGAAAGGCTGGTTCAATTAAATAGAAGCGGGTAAAGCAATGAATGTCTTTTATAGTGAGAAGCTTCCGTTTTTGAGATTCTAGGTTTGCCTGTCCCAACGATATTTCATATAATGTGTTCCTACACAAGAATGCATCAGGATATATCGAGATAAAACTCGGAGAAACCAATGTTCATGCACTGAGGTATTTCAGATATTGGGCACTGACCTGAGACTCGTTTTCAGCCGCCTTCACAGATAAAGTAAAATCTCTGACACGGGACAAGCGGACCTACCCACAGTGGCATCCTTGAAGAAAGACCACAACTAGCAAGGCCTGAAACAAACCACCCATCTTGCAGACGGACCAGGATATTGCACTTTCCTGCACGTTTTCTACTTTTGACCCGGGTTTTGGAATTCCAACCCCCTTATAAACTGGATGAACTACCAGTTATCAATTAACCCGGATTTACTATAAGAACAGTTAAATTTATCTGGTTACTGTACAGGGAAGCCATTTACCCAGGAGGGTATTATTTTTTGCCTGTTTAAATAGCTATACAACACAGATGCAGACTTTTCCAGAATTAAATTATTTCAACGACAGCATGTGATAATAGTTGCTTTATGATTTGTCCTGTCCAATATTGTCACAATATCAAATTCGAATTTACCACTCTAAGTAAGTATACATTGTAACAAAATGTATACATCTTAATACAATGTAATAAATGAAACATTGTTTGCGAGCAATCTTGGAAATCCGCAAATATCCGTGGTATCTGGGCAGCTGTGTAGACGATAATCCGTTTGATGGACATTTATGCATGTCCGGGTTTTCACTGACTTAGATAAAGATTTTGAGTAGTTTGGGCAAATAGTGAACTTTGTTTATTTGCAGATGGCGAACTGCGACCCGCACTGCAAACACGATATGGATGCACTAAGCTTATCCTAAAAGAAACACCATCACCAAGCAACATAACAATTTCGAGTAGTTGGGCAAATCGAGATTTTTTTTTTATTCGCAGATTGCGAACTGCGACCCGCATTGCACACACGGATGCACACAGCGTATCATGAAAGGGACATCAACACCAAGCAACTTTTAGCATAATTTTGAATTAGTGTTTTCTTTGTACGTCGTGTCTGCTTGGTTTTTTTCTCCCGAAGTCGTAATAGAGTATTACATTGAACCTTATATGACACGGTTTCGAGCCGGAAAGGAAATACAAAAAATAAAGGACAAGCAGAATTTAATTTCTCCTTCAAATAATCTGATTAACAACAACCCAAAGAATCGTCTTTACATTCACACAAAATAAACTGCTATCGAATATACACCCAAAGTAAACGTACATGTATATTCAAAACGAGTAATTCAAGCTTCATTGTAGGTGAAATACGTACCAGATTGAATATTTGACTTTTTAAACTAGAATATGTGAAGCAGAATCTCTGAATCAGTTACAAATTGAAAACAAAATGTAAATCCAAAACTCTCTATATGCGTCTAAAATATGATATCAGAAAGCCATATTCAAATCCCAAAAAGTGAGAAACTAGTTACTAAGCTTACTTACAACACATGTACTCTTAAATCCAATAACATGCGTTGTCACATCAATTCAATTCAGTTCTTGACTTTTTTTCATAATTAAAACACTTGAAACTTAAACAATTAGAATTAAAAAATTAAAAGTGAAATTCATCTTCCCTATTTGCACACAAAAAACACTAGGCCTACACATAAAATCTAAACACCTAAGAATTTACATCAGACAAATTTAAGAACAAATAAAGAATTGTAAAACACCAGTGAAAACCCCCACTTATTATAGCATCAAATCAATGATTAATCAATGATATTCAATCAAATGATACAATTAACAGCAAGCACTGCATTCTCCTTGAATCCGTGAAATCGTCACCGTTTTCACGAAGAGCCACATATGTCGATTTTGAAGAAAAAGTGTTTTCGAGATAATCGCAAAAGAAGTTTCTCATATTTTAAAACTGCAAAAAATACCACTTTGCAACAACTTTGTGAAGCAAGGAAAAGATCACACTATTTTGTGTGAGCTGAATTTTTACATGAGCCCAGTAATAAGACCTAATTCAGCGGTTAATTAGGGAAAATTAATTAGTAAAGATATGTGGCTCTTCAAATTCGCAAATTCAGGTTTCCGACATATTGGCCCTTTCTGTTCAATGTGTATTTCAATAGACGCGCGCGCAGCTGAAAATGTAACAAAGATATATGGCTCTTCGTGAAAACGCAAATCTCATTTGACCTACTTTGACGTATTTTCGTGCAATGGGTTTTGTACGCGTTAAAAGGGCCAAAATGTATGTGGCTCTTCGTGAAAACTCAAAATTCATTTGTCGAGATTTTGGCCCCTTGCAACATTAATGTAACTTAGAATTTAACGATGTTTTGCTTACAAAAACATGTCAAAATGGTTAAGTACATTGTCTTAAAGCAAAATATTGAAAAAAAATCAAAATCGAAAAAATGGTAATTTTTGACATATGTGGCTCTTCGTGAAAACGGTGACGAAATATGCGGCGCTACTACTTAAAACCTAAATATTCTACTCTGGCAGAAAACTTCAACCTATCCTTGGCAAACGAGGTCTCAGTGGGCAGGAACAGTGGGCACTAATATTTAGGTCATGCCAAACTGCTTTGAAACTAATTTCAATTTCTTTTTTTTAAACTAAAATATGTCATGCAGAATCTCTGAATCAGTTACAAATTGAAAAGAAATGTAAATCCAAAACTCTCTAAATGCTTCTAAAATATGATAAGGTTTAAAGTCTCAGAAAGTTATATTCAAATCCCAAAAAGTGAGAAACTAGTTTCTAAGCTTACTTACAACACATGTACTCTCAAATCCAATAATACATGTGTTGCCACGTCAATTCAATTCAGTTTTCGATATTTGATTTGTTCACAATTAAAACACTTAATATCAAAACAATTAAAACTAAAACAACTAAAAGCGACATTCATCTTCCCATTTTGCACACAAAAAAGTACTATACATAAAATCTAAACACATAAGAATTTACATCAGACAAATTTAAGAACAAATAAAGAATTATAAAACACCAGTGAAAACCCCCACTAATTTAAGCATCAAATCAATGATTAATCAATGATATTCAATCAAATGATACAATTAACAGCAAGCACTGCATTCTCCTTGAATCCGTGAAATATGCGGCGCTACTACTTAAAACCTAAATATTCTACTCTGGCAGAAAACTTCAACCTATCCTTAGCAAACGAGGTATCAGGAACCTATAGCCTGCGGTCAGGCTCAATGAGTCCTGCCTAGTTCTGTCACTCAGTTGGTCACTAAGTATTTGGCCTTCCAAATATCAACATATATAACCAGAATTATAATAACCTCACATCTCTAAAGCAATGAACAGTTGGCACTTATATTTCAGGTCATGCCAAACTGCTTTGAAACTAATTTCCAATTTCACTTTTTTAACTGAAATACGTCATGCAGAATCTCTGCATCAGTTACAAATTGAAAACAAAATGTTAATCCAAAACTCTCTAAATGCGTCTAAAATATGATAAGGTTTAAAGTCTCAGAAAGTTATATTCAAATCCCAAAAAGTGAAAAGCTAGTTACTTAGGCGTTAGATCCCTTACCGCCCGGTTCCCAGACGGTCTGGGCTAAGCCTCGCCCACTCCGAGAAAGGGATTGGGACTCCTCTCCAAAGTGGGCGAGCTCGGATTAAGAGAACGAAGTACAAGTCTGACTGGTGGGCCCTCTCCTGAACCTAACAAAAGAAGCAATTTGCAAGGCGATAATCCTCACTGCTGGGTAACAAAGACCCGGCAAATCAAAGGGCGCGCCGCCGGTAATCCCTCCCGTGGACTGCTATTGTTGGTGACCCATTGCCCTCGCAGGCCTATTGAAAAGGTTGAGTGATCAGTGAACATGGGTTTCAATTAGTTATGCGGTACGTTTTTCTCCCCTTAAATGTATACAAATGAATATGGACTTGCACCAATGAATCCCTGAATCTGACTTTTAAAGCAACCGGGGTTGGTATTTTGTTCAGTATTAAAATCAGAATTCCCCAGTTTGTTCTATTTACGTGCATTAATTAATTTTTTTCGTTTCGTTTTTCACAAAATATAGTGAAAGGGTATCAGACTATTATGTTTACAACGTGTATCACACTTTCTGTCTGACACCCAATCCCGCGTTGCAACAAAGCAGTACACGTCATGGGCTGTTCCTTCGGTTAGATATCCCCCGCTGCGCTGTATGTATTCGATATTAAGACATGAGGTTACTTACAACACATGTACTCTCAAATCCAATAATACATGTGTTGTCACGTCAATTCAATTCAGTTTTCGATATTTGATTTGTTCACACTTAAAACACTTAATATCAAAACAATTAAAACTAAAACAACTAAAAGTGAAATTCATCTTCCCATTTTGCACAAAAAAGTACTATACATAAAATCTAAACACGTAAGAATTTACATCAGACAAATTTAAGAACAAATAAAGAATTATAAAACACCAGTGAAAACCCCCACTAATTAAAGCATCAAATCAATGATTAATCTATGATATTCAGTCAAACGATACGATTAAATAACAGCAAGCACTACATTCTCCTTGTATCCGTGAAATATGCGGCGCTACTACTTAAAACATAAATATTCTACTCTGGCAGAAATCTTCAACCTATCCTTAGCAAACGAGGTATCTGGAACCTATAGCCTGCGGTCAGGCTCAATGAGTCCTACCTAGTTCTGTCACTCAGTTGGTCACTATTAGTATTTGGCCTTCCAAATATCAACATAATAACCAGAATTATAATAACCTTACATCTCTAACAAAAAAAAATTAAAAAAGAACAGTGGGCACTAATATTTAGGTCATGCCAAACTGCTTCGAAACTAATTCCAATTTCACTTTTTAACTAAAATATGTCATGCAGAATCTCTGAATCAGTTACAAATTGAAAAGAAATGTAAATCCAAAACTCTCTAAATGCGTCTAAAATATGATAAGGTTTAAAGTCTCATAAATTTATATTCAAATCCCAAAAAGTGAGAAACTAGTTTCTAAGCTTACTTACAACACATGTACTCTCAAATCCAATAATACATGTGTTGCCACGTCAATTCAATTCAGTTTTCGATATTTAATTTGTTCACAATTAAAACACTTAATATCGAAACAATTAAAACTAAAACAACTAAAAGCGACATTCATCTTCCCATTTTGCACACAAAAAAGTACTATACATAAAATCTAAACACATAAGAATTTACATCAGACAAATTTAAGAACAAATAAAGAATTATAAAACACCAGTGAAAACCCCCACTAATTAAAGCATCAAATCAATTATTAATCTATGATATTCAATCAAATGATACGATTAACAGCAAGCACTGCATTCTCCTTGAATCCGTGAAATATGTGGCGCTACTACTTAAAACCTTGATATTCTACTCTGGCAGAAATCTTCAACCTATTCTTGGCAAACGAGGTATCAGGAACCTATAGCCTGCGGTCAGGCTCAATGAGTCCTACCTAGTTCTGTCACTCAGTTGGTCACTAAGTATTTGGCCTTCCAAATATCAACATAATAATCCGAATTATAATTACCTCACATCTCTAAAACAATGAACAGTTGGCACTAATATTTAGTTCAAGCCAAACTGCTTTGAAATTAATCCCAATCTCAAAACTATGAGTTCTGGCTCAATAAATCTTGATCATAACTCCAATTTCATTCTGGCAATTCAATGCCTCGGTTAACAATTTTTCAATAACAATTCAACCGAGATTCGAAGATACATTATTTCATAAACGCAATAAAAAAAATAGTTCCCTGGCAATATATCGTTGTAAATGCGTACAAATGAAAAAAACGAAAATACGCATTTGCATTTCCAAATTATAAATCTTGCAAATGTGCCAGTGCATCATGACCTTGAACACTGTATAAGATATTATTTTCTTAAGTTTGCACTGAGGAACCCAGGAAACATATTTTGAAAGCGTAAGATACTGTAATTGCCTGTATTGTAAGATACTGTAATTGCCTGTAATTGCCTGTGTTGTACCAATGTACATATTTAAGAATTACTTTGCACTTACATTGTTGATATATCTGGGTAACTGTTTTATATACGCTGTAGCTTTTGCAAACCTTTGACGAGGCCAATATTAGTAGGCATGGTTTATATCAGTCAGTCTTAGCAATTGCATTGACATGGAATTACAAAGCCATACGATTTGATGCGAAATATATAGAAAGGGATGACCCTTTTACTGCTACCTGGGCTGTTCTTGGACTTTTTCATAAGGCCATTTCTAATGGATCTGGTTTTTGGTTTTTCTTGGCTGCATCATTGTTATGAGGAAGACAAAAATACAAACTAACCTACTTAACCTACATGAGATACTTACTTATTTTCTTTCAAATACAATTTATAGGTCATTTTTGTACAAATAAAGTGTGCTATCAACTTGTCAACTTGGAGTTATAAAAAGTTAACGTGGGTAATATTTCAGCTGTTTAAAAAACCGTTTGTGTCTTACTTATTCAAACGCATTAAAATTAGGATTTTGACAGGGAAAATATGCATCAAATAAGACAAAACATTCAAAAATGACTGTTAAAATATATCATGAGAGAAGTCAACAGAGCCAGCAGAAGCCGACCAATTTAAAGCTTATTATACAAGCAACCCAAAGATCCAATTATTACATGCTGGATTTATTTAAAGGAATTCTAGTATTCTAATAAAACACTTTTGGTCTAGATAGATCTTTTAAGATGTCGAGATTGACAGCTTCATTCAAGTCGCCACCCACTACAACATAACCATAAGTATACGGGAAACAGATGTTCGTGCATGTTCATAAATTTACTATTTAGGTTGTTCAGTCACCGATGGTAGCAACTCAGGTAAAACCTAATATGTTTTCTCCCAATTGTAGAATTCCACCAAAAGTCCTTGATACGGTAACCCCTGTTATATTAGATTTCAGTCGGCCACTAGACCCTGGCAAGTACAGTGGTTAAGTGTGTGTGTGTGTGTGTGGGTGTGTGTGTGTGGGTGTGTTCTCGTGTAGTAAAGTTTTCGAGTGTGAAATTGAAGTTTCAAAATGCTCTTATTTTAACCAGAATTAATTTCCTGGGCTGAAATTTGGACTAAATATCCCTTTTCTAAAACTCTTCCATTTGCGACAGATCAACCTACCTTGGAAATTCCTAGTTTTTGAGTAAAATCCATATATCTATTTCGTGAAATTCTTGTGGAGACGTATTCATCTATAGAAATGTTCTTCTGGAGACGTATACAATCTTTTGTTCCCTATTGTGTTCATGTCTCCGTAAGGTAGTAAATTCCAGCACAAAGAAATGTCTCCACAGGAATACAAATTCCAGTGCACATGTGAGGGTGTGTGTGTGTGTGTGTTTTCAAGTAAATAAAACAACAATCTTGTCCCCTAGAGCAAAAACAAGAAATAGTGTACTGATTTAATTTCCGTGTCGGGTGGTCATAATATCTTACCTAGCTTTTTATGACAATGTTTATTTACTCAACCTAACAACGCAGATACAGAGCCTTCCTTAATGTACTGGTGAGTGATGTCACCTGTTTGTTGCTGCCCCTTTTCCGAACACACACGGTATTGTTCACTACAGTTAAGATGTTCAGCATATCAGTAGTATTGTAATGCTTGGAAATCGCATCTACTAACGCACTGACATACCAAGAACCTTGTTCTGGATCACGGTATGAGACATATCCTGGTACAGTGGATTTGCTCACCAGAAAGTCAGCTTCATTGGGTATTGTGTTGGGTGTGTGAGCAACTATTTCACCCGGATCATCAGTTTCTATTTCTTGTACTCCTTCTTGATGCCTACTGCCTTGACAAGCCTAGAATAAAACACATCAGTAACAACAGAACTCATTACTTGCTGTGTAAGGTATATTGCACGTGAGTTTTGGAATATTTTTAAGCTACCTCTTAAAGTCAGATAGCCAATCTACCATACGAACTCGATTTCATTTAAATCGATGCATTGGAACAAACGCTAGCTTCATCAAACTCGCGGGTTAAAAATCGTCTTGGGCAACTTTCCTTGAAAGAGAGAAAGCGCAGTTAGAGAAACATACAAAGGATGGGTCAAAAGTGTTAGTCCAGCTTATCAGTTATCATTTGGAGAAAAAAAACAAGTGTTTTGGACGACCAGGAGATATAAATAAACAAGTCAGGTGTGTTTACAAGCACAAATGCCCCGCAACCGTGACTGTTCCCATGACATAACACCACTCTTTTAACATCAACTTACATGTACCTTGGTCACATGGAACGTTCATTGACAGCATTAGTGTTTTCTGTAGGTTTTATATGAATTAAACCCTATGATCTCAGAATAAATCACAATTTGTATTGTTTTAGCAACAGTGACTATGACTTTTGACCTTTTTATCCCCAATGCAATAGGCTTCTTTGGATTACCAAGAACAATCCACAAACCAAATTTGAAGTTCACATGTAAAGAATCTCTCAAGTTATCGCGCTGACAAAATTTCTTTTGTTTTAGCCACTGTGACCTTGACCCTTGACCTTTCGGCCCCAAATGCAATGGGCTTCTTAGGATTACCAAGAACAATACACAAACCAAATTTGAAGTTCAGTAAGTATTTCTCAAGTTATCGCGCTGACAAGGTTTATCCAGACACACACGTCCACCCACACACACACATATAGTTACGTTACATACCTAGTGTGGACATTCCTTTGTTTTCCTAGTGACTTACGAAGTTAGCCTTGCCGTATCCGGGAAAACTTGCTTTTTTATCATTCACCATCACGATATTATCTCTAGCTCTGAGTTACAATGTAGATTTACTTTGGAACTGCACCAGATTGTCCCTTTTCTTTTTCGAAGCGCTGCTAAGAAGTTTCCTATGTTCAGGACCACTAAAAAGGCATGAAGGCTTAAAGCCAACAATCGATGTGCGCTTCAACACACACGGCATTTCAATCTTTACAATTGTGAATTGAATTTGCTCAGAATATTAAGTTAAGATACTTTTTTTGTAAAAGTAATTCGCAGTGTGAGACCGAAGCATTTTTGTGGGCCCGTATCAATTTGTTGCGAAAACTTAGCGACTGAGGCTAAAAAGACAGATAAAATATGCGGAAAAGATCCAAAATCGAGCTGTTTTGAAAACATATCACGCTGTATCTCGAGAACCGGTCAATATATCAACTAGGTTCCCTCGGGAACCAAATGTACAGACATTATTATCTGAGCAATGAAAAAGACCAATCAAAACACTGTCAAAACATCTCAAACTCCAATGTGTTGTGTGGGGCAGGAAGGATACCCTCCAACGCTGTAACTCACGAACTGTACGTTCTTTTGGAAAGGTTCACACACCGTTGGAAAGTTGATGAAATTCCCTTTTAACTGGTGGTCCTTTTTTTTCATTTGGCAATTTTTTGACCCGTCAATCTTAAGATTCAATCATTGAGTCTGTTAATGAGGCTCCATTCAATCCTCAGCAAATGCTGCGCATGCTGTGGTACCCACCGTGCGTGTGGGATTCGATCATTATTGCTTATGGGGGAGATTATATGACAACATTGTGATTGGGTGCCGTGCATTGGACCAGTATGATCGGTTTACTTTCTGTGTACACGAGGATATAAGAGTGAATAATGAGCGATATGTGTTTGTTGAAGTTTAGTCGTGCAGTTTGAGCTGTCACAAATACTGAAATGGATTACAATTCGAACTATGATTGTACATGTATCCATTACTTGCGCATCACTAATAGTCCAGGCAAAATACTTCATTTTTTGAGTGAACCTCAAAGAAATTGCAACAGAATTTTTTTCACCACAGTGCATTTCTACAAAGTCCCTTACATGACATACTAAAAGTCCAAAAAATCCAAGTTGTGGAAACATGCCTAATTTACATAAATCCAAAATGGCCGAAAATTTTAGGACGTTTATATTGATTTTGGTCATATTTTTCATACTCGATAGCTTTTTGAGGTACTTAAAATGACAATTTTAGTCCGTTTACATTGATTTTATCATTATTCTTGTCCTAGGTAACTTTCAAGATCCCCATCTTTCCCAAATTTGCCATATGCCGTATAATAATTTGCATAAATGCCATATATTAATTTGCATAAATTAAAGTTAAAATTATGGCTGTCATGTGTGGACAAGTCACAATTGAATTTTCCATGATAATCCAAGTTCAGTTATTTATACATAAATACCACACCACAGTGCATTTCTATAAGGCCCCTAAAAAGTCCCAAAAAATCCAAGTGGTAGACATCTATACAGTAATTCCAGGAATCTCTGTCTGTCTGTCTGTCGGGCTGTCTGTCTGTCTGTCATTTGGAATGTTTCATGGGCCTAATGAGCAGGGGTAATAATGATGTAGCGCCTAGTGGATACGTGCGCTTTATACATACCAACTATTATTTCATTAATATTATAATACAATAGACATAGAATTGATAGAAAGCAAATGCGGAATGAAAAATTCTATTTCTGCATGGTTGTGTGATAAAACATGAATATCGAAACATTTTTCAAGAATAACAGCACAGTAAAGATGCAGATCTCTCGGACAAAGGTATATTCATGTACACTGTGGTATCCAAATGGAATGTTATTAAATAGTTTTTTTTACTTTAATTTAATTTTAACTTGGCGTCACATAAATATACAATGCATTAGAAGTAGAGAGACAAAGTATTATTCCGATTAGATATTCAATTTACCTGTATGAAAAACATTTTTGGCTTGCCAGTAAGACACCTGCATGAAAGTGCCGTGAAAAGTCCCTGGATCCAATGTATCATCAGTGGTTCACCATCCGTGCCCCATACTTCATCCAATTTCCCATGTGTCATAATACAACATGCAAAACATGTATAGTTTGTGTGATCAAGCCGACTGACATCTCTGAACCAAGCGAGCATGTCACGGGCTGTAAGATTCTCCCGGACTTCCACCTGAAAATGGAGTTCTTCGAATAAAGTCTTCAAATTACCTGCAGATAACATGAAAGATGATATTGACAGGTGTCACTTAAAACTTGCAACATACTGTAGCACGTTGCATTTTTAGTATCAACGAATATTGTATACAGTATTGCTGGGGAAACATCCATTATTAGAGTGAGGATATCCTTCGCTTGCTTGACCAACGTGTGACCGCTTCTTTACTTTTTGTTTTCGAACAATTTTAATGGTAAAAAGTACACTCAGTGGTAAACTAGAAAATATGATGTGAAAAAAGTGTTTTTCGAATAAGAATATAATATGATGCATCGAATACAGACCAACCGAGGAATTAGCTTTCTACCCCTCGAGCAACACGTGCACAAACACGCATAAATGCCAGGTGTAATATTCTTATCCAATCAGACTGTTTCGTCTTATTTTGGTAACAGCAGCTATATTATGAAGTGTACAAACCCGAGTGCAGATGATTCAAGTCGTTAATTTGAATTAAAGTTTACGCATTTTGGGGCCGATGATATGCAGGAAACGTTCCTGCATGTGCAAAACCCAAACTCTACACGTAACCCGGTCCAAGACGTCAACGCAGCGTACCATGTCAACCCAGTAGTACAGGCAATATAAGGTTTGACCTCAAACAAATTGCAACAGAATTTGTTTCACCACAGTGCATTTCTATAAGGTCCCTTAAATGACATACTAAAAGTCTTAAGTAATCCGGGAGGTGGAAATATGCCTAATTTGCATAAATCCAAAATGGCCGCATATGTTAGGACTTCTGCATTGATTTGGTAATATTTCTTATACTAGGTAGATTTTGGAGGTACTTTAAACGACAGTTTTAGTCCTTTGACATTGATTTACTCATTATTTTGACCTAGGTAAATTTCAAGATCCCTATGTTTCCGAAATATTCCAAATGCCATATAATTTGCATAAATGCCGTATATCACTATGCCTTAACTAAAGTTAAAACAATTGATGCCATGAGTGGACATGTACCAGTTGAATTTTCTCTGATAATCCAAGTCAAACACGGTGCATTGCTATAAGGTCCCTACAAAAGTTGTTAAAAATCCAAGTGGTGGAAATATACCTAATTTGCATAAATTCAAAAGGCCGCTAATTTCATGATTTTTACATGATTTGGCCACATATAATAGGCCGTTATGTACTTTTTTTTTATTAAGAAGGAATTTTTGCAATATTTGGAAGGAGTTCAACACCCCCCCCCCTCCAAGTCGATCGGAGACATTTTTCCCAGCTACCATGTGGTGGCCATCTTGGATTTCAAAATGGCCGCCATTTAAGGTTCACTTTGATGGCGAACCCGATGTTTTTGATATAAAGGAACCCGTGTACATTATTGTGTACGATGTACTCCAGATGGATGGCAGCCATCTTGGATATTTCAAAATGGCCGCCATTTTAGGCTTCTTTGCATAATAAATTCGGACTTGGATGTCGTGCGAAGTCAATTTCGGTGGCAAACCCTATACATTGTATACCAAGTAATCTTAATGACCCATTGCTGATTATGTATCCCAGATGGACGGCAGCCATGTTGGATTTTTCAAAATAGCCGAATCTTCGATTTTATTTATAATAACATTGCACCTGAATGTCGTATGAAGTCCTTTTTGGTGGCAAACTGCATGTTCTTGATACCAAGGAACATAAGCTATAATCATTGTTGATGGGGTACTCCACTGGGAGTATACGACATCAACAATGATTTTTTTGGGTTCCTTGGTATCAAAAACATTGGGTTTGCCATCAGAATGAACTTCATATGACAATCAAGTCCGAAGTTAGATACAAATTAAGCCAGAAATGGCCGCCATTTTGAATTCCAAGACGGCCGCCACATGGTAGTTGAGAAAAGTGTCTCCGATCGACTTAGGGAGGTAAACTCTATCCAAATATGGCAAAAATTCCTTCTTAAAAAAAAAAACTTTTCGGGGTGATTTAAACAACATTTTGTCATTTGACATTGGGGTCGTTCAGTGTTAAATCACCCCCAAAACCTTTAAATTTTAAACCCCAACCTCTTCAAATTGGTTCATATTTAGTTTATGGGGAAATTTCGGCTGAGTTGTGGCGCCATCGGACAAACGGTTTTGCTGCCATGTTTTATAAATGACCATACCTTTATAATCTGTGGGCCAAATTTGTTAATCTTGATTTCTTTTGAAAGGTTACATCACGAGCAATCCAAATTTGCCATTGTTTTTTATGTCGGGGTTATTTGAAGTATAATGATATTTTGACCTTTACCTTGACCTTGAATTTGATCTAGTGGATCACCCGACATTGAGACAAACTTGGATGAAAATCAAACCCCAACATGTTTCTCCAAAATATCAAAAAATAGGGTACATTTTTTTTTTTTTTTTTTGGCTCATCTCCAAGTTGCATACGTGTTGCAAAATGTGATATCCCTATGCAGTGTACTAGTGGATTTAACCTTGTGCAGCGTTTACAAAAAAACTTTACAACAACTCGTCAAATGCTGCCCTTGGGCAGCATGTACTTTCCCGCACTACGCAAGACCCTTTTTATAGCAATGCAACAAAAAGCCACGTGCCAGACAGTGTCCAGACAGTTGCCAGACAGTGCGGTGGAAAGATAATTGACTGGCGGCTGTGGTATGCAATTATGAAGGGAGATGACTTTGTCAAATTACAAAGGAGATGACTTTGTCAAGTCTTTGTTGATGTTTCAATGAGACTTGGCAGGAAAGTTTGTTGACACGGCCTGGGTGTAGCCCTGGCTGCAAAGTTCATTGAATCGGCTTATTTGGCAAGGGTCGAATGAGGAGTAGATGGAAGGTGACCGTCATTGGCCCCCGATTGTTTTCTTCAAAAAATTCGGTTACCTGGGGCCCAAAGGGCAGCAGGTCACTCTGCGCAAGTAGGGACGTTTTGTCCCTAAAATAAGTTCATGTATATACAGGGTGTCACAAGACTGTTAAACTTAATCCTTTTGTTTTCTGAGTTGATTTATTAATCACTAAATTTGTACGGTCGTATAGTGTTATGTAACTTCGGAGGTGGATGCTAGGTGAATTATGCAAATCGTAATTCCTTTCCCTTCGCAAACCAATTCTGGGCTTGCACCCATGTGGGAAGGGTATAAAACCCTCGCCCACGTATTTTCAAATTGAGTTTTGCGGTTTTTGGTTTACGTTTTTCCCGTAATATATAATTTGATTTTCGTGATTGATAAATCCCGTGTTGAATCCCCTGTTCTCTTGAGTTATTCCTTGATTTTTGGTCCGAGTAGAGCGGCGGAAGGGCTCGCTCTGCAACACAGGGATATTACATATTCCAACAATTTTACCAACTTTGACAAGAGCTAAAAATCTAACAAAAAAATATTATACCCCATAGGAAACATAGGATCTCAAAAGGTTCCCAGGACTTAAATTATGCTGAAATCAATGTCAAAGGACTTTGTTTTTCAAAGTGCCACAAATAGCAATGCAAATCAAAAATCGTGTATTTAGTAGCCATTTTGAATTTATGCAAATTAGGCATATTTCCACCATTTGGATTTCTTCCCTTTTTTAAGGAACCTTACAGCAATGCACCGTGGTGTGAAATTTATCTATGTACATGACTGAACTCAGATTATTAGGGAAAATTTGATTGTGACATGTCCACAAATGACAGCAATAATTTGAACTTTAATCTATCCAAATTAATAAATGACATTTACACAAATTATTATCGGCATATCGCAAATTTGGAGAACATAGGAATATTTAAAGTTACCAAGGTCTAGAATAATGAGTAAAATTAATGTAAAAGGACTACAATTGTTGTTTAAAATACCCCCAAAAGCTACCAAGTATATGAAATATGACCAAATCAGTGCGAAAGTCCTAAAATATGCGGCCATTTTGGATTTATGCGAATTGGGCATATTTCCATCACCTGGATTTGTAAAGACTTTTAATATGTCATTTTAGGGACCTTATAGAAATGCACTGTGGTGAAAAAAATTCTGTTGCATATTTGTTTGAAGTTCACTAAAAAATGAAGTATTTTGCCTGTACTACAGTGTACCAAGGAAGTAAAAATGTCTCCTTTCTCTACTGCCCCCAGTTGAAGTAATACTTTTTTGAGTTTTTCTGCCTTAGTTCCCCCTTTTGAATTCGAATTCAGTTATTGAAGCAAACTGTGAAGTATGTAAATGTATGTCTGTGCAAAAAACACAATTCATCTTAGTAAAATATTTACCTATGTGCAGTTCAACTGTAAAACTTGATTACAAAAACTTAGGGACCAGTAGGCCTTATTACCGTACCTTCAATAAATTTATTTTATAGAAGATAGATCGAACATTTCTGCCAGGTTTTTGGCTCAATATAAACCTATCCTCATATTCACCGCCACACCTTTACGAAACTACAGATTAGCAGAATCTCAAACCTGTGTCTATTTCGCTTCCTGGGCGGGGTTTTAAAGGTTTGTCAAATGTGTAGTTGTTGACGATCAAACACAGCCCCCTTGGGTTCCGGTCCATCTTGTATTCTAGTAAAGAAGGTTGTGCATTCACAGGAGCCTGCCTGACATTGCTGACTGTCGTCTCTGGATCTGCAAATCCATATCATTAACCAAGTCATATCAAAAACTGGTCCTTTCATAAACAGACATTTATAACAATGAAAACTGAGAAAAAAATCGAATGTTAAAATACAAAAAAAAACATTAGTAAACGAGGGCACGCTATGCTACAAACTCAAGCCGCTCGATTTTGGAATAACAAAAGTTTCTTCTCCGCAACTCATTTGCACAATGATTATGCAGGGTCTCCCCAAAACGGGTAAAAACAAAAGGTGAAATAAAAGTATTAGCAAACTGTGAACTGAATCGCCATAATTATGGTTTTATCGTAGACTAGGAGCAGTAAGTATTTTATTGATATCTGTAATGCATTAAGCATAAACAGTCACCATGATTTAAGGGTTTGCCGTGGCTTATACTGCTTAAAGTGATTCATTGTTGTGTCAGTGAGACTTTAAGAAAATTTTCTGCCCAAATTTTGGGTAAAAAAAAAATCCAATCGAAAATAGTGTGTTCCTAAAGTGACATCACGGCAAGAGCGCCCTCAGTTGTAGGAGAAAGCCTGAAACATTTTATATGTTTTAAAATAGTGGAATTTGTTTTACCAAAAAGGGATGTCTTATAGTTTTTATACATTTCAGAGAATTGTAAATTCTCTACAAATATACAACCGTGTACAATTCATTACATGGACACTGACAGCATCAGCTTTACTTCCAGCACAACCCTACACAAGCTCCAGGTAAATAATGAATTATTGAACATTAAGGTTGGAAAGCCACAATGTTGCAGGGATCATTTGTTTTCCAGTATTGTGATGCCTTGAGAATTTTTGGATCGAAAAAAATACCGATACATAGGCCTACCTGATCCAGCGGTCTCCTCGGTATGTGATATATCTAATTCAGTAGGAGAAACATAAAAAAAAAAAAATTGATCTTTTAATTTGTGAAAAGTTCGAAATACATTCTATTGTGCAATGATCTATTGATCAACAGAATTGTGGCATAGTTCAACGCCTGAATAAATTCCCGTTACCTGATTGGAGGGTAGTTGATCACGTGTCAGTGTATTATTCGTCCAAATGCACATCGCAATGGTGACAAAAAAGAAGAGGTTCGATTCCACTATAAGGCAGCCCGGATGGGCTCGGATGCTGTACCTTATAGTACGAGTTTGACGAGGGTTTATTCAGGCGTTGGATACAAGTGCATGTACCAAATGGTAAACATTCGTTGCAATGGGAAGAATTAGTTCAATTTGGTGACCATCTCTCAACTCATGAAAATAGTCTTACCATTAATGTGGTTACTTACGCTCCCATTCAATTATTGGATGGTAAATTCGGGGTTGGAGGTCTTTTAGTTTCTCAATTCATATCAGACTTAACATTTTAACTCAAGTGGTACTCCTATTACCTTCTGTATTCGATTCCGCTTTCTACAAATTTGAAAATCAGAGTCTCATACAAAACATGCTTATTCTAAACCATGTGTGTTAACCCTGAGTTTCATCACGAAAATTGAATTTTTTTCTAAAAAACAGGGGGTAAATGTATTTATAATGCACAATTTTGGTTTACCACAAAGAAAAACAAATCGAAAAAAAGTGTTCATGTTGAGACATCACGGCAAGAGCGCCCTTGGTTGTAAAAAAAAAAAGCATAACACATTTTATATGTTTAAAATAGTGGAATTTTGTTTTACCAAAAAGGGATTCCAGAGAATTGGAAATTTGCTACAAATATGCACACGTGTAAAATTCACTTCATGTACTCTTCAGTTCTACACCCAGCCACAATCCTATACAAACTCTAGGTACATAATGAATAATGGAACATTAAGGCTAAATAGCCTCCACATTGCAGGGATCATTTGTTTTCTAGTATTGTGATGCTTTGAGAATTTAAGAGGCGCAAAATTTACCAGTACGTACCTGATCCAGCGGTCTCCTCGGTATGTGATATACCTAATTTAGTAGGAAAAATATGAAAAAAAATTTGATCATTCGATCTGTTAGAACTTCGAAATACTGTATATTTCACAACAAACATAGTCAATCAGGACCCGGTGATCAACAGAAACGTAGTATTATACAACGCCTGAATAAATCCCCGTTACCTGATTGGTGGGTAGTTGATCACGTGTTATTAAAAAAAAACATACCACACTCATTGAAGGGGTCATAACTTGAATTTGATTATGACGTCAGTTATATAGACCTTTGGGGAATTTTGTTAGCTACAATTTGATACCCCGTTTGTTACCAAAGACTGTAAATCGTTCAAGATTGACAGCGGTTTGTGCAAAATAATGCAGTTTGAAGATGTGCAAATTTAACGATTTAATGAAAGGTTAAATTGCCAAGCGTAACCACACATGCCCGTAATTTGCCCCTTTCGACTGCACAGTGCCCCAACAAAGCGCGGATAATTCAATTCGCGTGCTCCCATGCATGAAAACACTGTGCGATCGATATTCCCTGCCGTTCGTTTCGTGCAGTTGTGACATTGTCTTAAAGCAATTTCCACTCGCATAAATGCAATTTCAAAGAGTATACTCTTTGAAATTGCAAATTTTCAAACTGCATCATTTTTCATAAACCATTATCAATGTACGATTGAGAGTCTTTGGTAGCAAACTGGATATCGAAATGTAGTTATTCCCCAAAGGTCTATATTAATGACGTTACCATAAGATGATCAGATTCAAAGTTATGACCCTCTAATAAGTGTGGACTTTTTTGCGGTGTCAAGTACGTGTTAACCTGAGTTTCATCACGAAAAACGATTCCTTTCCAAGAAAGGGGCAAAAACAGGGTTTGTCCGAATAAACCCAGTACACGGTGTCCTGAAAATAATGGTGAAATCAAGGTTACAGATTTAGCTTGAGAATACCGTTTGTTTAATTAAGATTACTTTTGTAAATCCAGAGACATGTTTGAATAACCACAAAGCCCCCCCCCCCCAAAAAAAATATTTGCGTACCACTTTTAGGAAGCGAGTGCTTCAAAGACCAGACAATGCCAGTATGGCTCTTTTGATAAGATTATCCCAGTGGGTGTAACACAAACATTCCATTCACTAGACAAAAAGACAATATAGGGTTTTGTTCTTATGTTGAAACAATTTAACAGTACAGACAAGCTCACTTCTTTAAAACTTCAATGAAAGTGTTCAATTAAATATAAGTAAATATTGCACACTGCTTAAAAATGTTAAAATCACAAGCAGTAAAGTGATTTGGTTTCAGACTAGGACTATACTGATTTTAACTGCTTCACAGAATGTGGCACAAAATGGGTTTCTTGGCTTTGCCGTTATTCAAACATATCTTTGGATTTACAAAAGCAATCTCAATGAAACAGATGGTATTCTCAGCCTAATTTATTACCTGGAAGAATGTGTAAACATCAGCAGAAAATTTTGGTTGTAAATTAGCAAAAATGGAGGGGTTTACATTCACCAATTTTTCAGGACGCCCTGAAGTTGAAAATGTATACAGAGCATGAGATCCCAAATATAAAATTAGTGTGTGTTGCTGCCTTTTAGGGACAGCACTCAAGAAATCACAAATAAAATGATATAAAATAACACCTAAGTGGTCCCCATTGAATTGTTGATAACATGTAGCAAATGTAATAAAAAAAATCATACCCAATGTTGCTTTCTATACTTAAATTTTGCACAGAGAGAAAAATTTACGATTCCATTAATATTAATATTTTTTTTTTTTGCATTTTCATTGATATTAAAAAATACAATCCAAGACATGCAACCACATTCAGAAAACCCACTCAGAAGAAGAGCAAAATGACGTATTTTTTTTACAATTTGTGCAATGCTGCTAAAAACATATATTCAATTTCTGCAAGTAATGTTTGTCTTTAATTCCTCTTTACATTACGCATACAATGGGCAGAGACAATTATTCACCTTCGAGAAACATGGCGATATCTGCCCTTCCGATCTTTTTCAATGCTGTGCGCAAAGTGGTCATCTGCTGTTCAACACTGGTGGACTGGGTATGTTTCCACGCAACAAGCATATCGAAACATCGCCGATAGAAATCGTATTGGTGCCTTTTCTCGTAAGTCATAACCTCTGCTATTTGAAAGTCGAACTCAACTGCCAGGGAAACCCAATTATTGCCAAGCATATTTGCGACCTCGTACAGAGTTCTGTCATCTAAACATGGTTCTGGGAAACAAACAAAAATAGGCTTACTAAGTTATATTACAGATAATCCACATCCCGTTAAAATAAACCACAAAAAAATTAATAACCCAACCTACCAGGAGTTTTTTATGCCAAATTGCCGACATCACAGTATGCGGTCAAAGATTTGACGCATTTTTTTTTCTCCAATTGCTAACTTTTATAATATAAAATGTTAGTAAAACCGGATGATTAAGCGAAACTAATAACATAATCTGCCCTTGAGCTTCCCCCAGGCCGACCTTGCGTTGACACAGGGCAGTCGGCGACTGATTTTTCAGGATGAAGCTGCGCGTGAGCTACGACAGTCGGTGACATATCAGTCGCCGATATTTTGAGAACTGCGGGTAACTGCGACGATATTAAGACGATCAACATCAGTCGGCCCTCAAAAATATAACAGCCGTAAAGCCCGGTTCATACTCCACGCGAATGTGAATGCGAAGCGAATTTGACGTCAGGGGAGTATTCGCTGCGAAATTCGCCGGAGTTGAATTGTGTTCAACTTGTGCGAATTCGCAGCACGAAAACCTGCCCTGAAGTCACAAATTCGCGTTCGTGTTCGCTTTCGCGCTGAGTATGAATCAGGCTTAAGAGTGGACCGCGCGACGAAACGTATCCCGACAGGCTAGAATTAATCGCAGTCGACCTGTGTAAAGTTATGATATATCGTGCGGGCATCCTGATCAACTTTTTAATTTTCATTGTGAATCGTCATCACGTCGTGGGTGACATGAGAATGGGACACCCACGGGACCCCATGGGAAACTCAAGTCATCCCCATTGGACATTTTTGTAAGGAATGGGTCTCAAACTTTTCCGGGTTAAATTTATGCGGCAAATGAATAAAGTAAGTGTAATGTTTTCCGAAAAGGTGTCTTTTTGACCTGAAATAGTGCCAGGCCGCAAATGACACGGGTTTTGGGTCAAACATGATCCGGGACCTTTCGGAGTGTACAACTGCATGACTTTCCTAAAGTAAAAAGATTACAATTGCTCTCTTGTAAAGGTTGCACGTGTCCAGAGCTTGCCAAGATTTAGCCATATTTCAAAGGTCTGATATACAGGGGGAAAAAGGAAACGGAACAAAATGTAAACCCGTTTGTCTTCACTCTGGCGCAGGAGCGATTTTTTTGCCTGGCCTATACGTATTTACATATAAATTTTGAGCCAACCTGTCAACAGAAGTTTCTTACTTTGTGCACATTCAGGATAAAGAAAATGGAACACGAGTAGCGTCTTTTGCAGAGGGTGAATTCCCAATGTAGTTATTAGTTTTTAAGATTGTACTTTCTCATCAGCTGCAAGTGTCTGGGAGATTACATTACAGTTTTTAGTAAAGGCCGCAAGGGGCAAAGTATTGTTAAGGGTTTTGTAGTCCACTGCGTCTATAACAATAAACGTCTGAGTCTTATAGCGAATATCTCCTGTCTCCCAAATGACCCATTTCCGTCATTATAATTTACATGAGTATTATTCATGTTCATGTCTCTATTTCCATGCGAAAGGTAGGGAAAAGTGGAATGAAATACAACCATACATACCGCCAGATACTCCTGTGGCCTGTCCAGGTGATGGCCTGCTAGGACCTGCTTCATCATCAGTGCCCGGTGATTTTCGATCCATAATGTGTTGTTTTGTAGTCTAGAATTCAGAAAGATGCTGCTTAATGCATCAGCTGAGAAGTAATGGATCAACAGTTACAATCATTCTTGGTGTGACCTCAATGCAAACATTTTCCCACAGATTGGCACTGTTCGCCTCGAAATGTTGCCGTTTTCAAAGGGATTTTGGTGCCCCTTTGGTTTTCATGCTAATGCGAATTTCTATATAAACGAGCAGAAGTGAAATGTCATATCAGGCAGAAACTTCAAGCTGCATTAGCTTGTGCGTAAAAAGTTGCCAGAATGTTCGATAGTTCGGTGTTGCAAACATTCTGTTCTTTAGTGATTCGTTGTCGTGTCAGTTCTTGGCAGTAAACCAATGAGCAAACGTTTCTCAACAATGCTTTCAATGAGCAAAATTTTAATAGAATAACCTCAACTAAAATGGCATCACGGCAACAGTGCCTTCAGTTTTCTGGAAAAGCATGTAAAATTTGTAAATGTTTAAAGAAGTGCACTTTTCAGTGAAATTAACCAAAACGGGATGTTGATTAGTTTTCATACTCTAAACCCTAAAGGAGCCAGGTTATTTTGACCATCTCACAGCCGGGGGTGGGTGCATCCCCATCCCCCTTATCTCATCCACTGAGTGACAACAAATTATAAAATTACGTGCATGCATAAAACAATTTCATATGAACATACCCAAGAAATTTCATGTTTATAGGTTGAAAGGTTTTGGAATTATCGGCTAATTAATTATTCATATGCACCAATGGTAATTCTGCTTTGTGTACACAACGTAATTATAAGGAAATCGATTTTAAGAAAAATAATTTTAAGTGTAACAAATATGCACTTCATGGGCTAAAAGGGGGGCCAATGTACAGATTTGGGTTACTGTGGAAATTTCATGTTACTTTATGCCAACCATTATATATGTAAACTTATGAGTCATGAGAACAAGAAAATCGATGTTGCCATTTTTTCAGTGACCTTTAGTGACCTTGACCTGAGGTCAAAGTTCATTGGTCATTTTCACCTCAAATTTGCCTTCCGGAAGGGTGTGTGAAGTTTTTCGAGGCAAGTGAGCACAATTTGTATTTGTTTGAGAGTTTCTCCATCATAACAAATGTTACTATTTATGTATTTATGGATTTTGCTGAAGAAAACATGAGCAAATGTCACTTTTACCCGAAAAGGGCCGGGTTGATTTGACCATCTTGCATGGATTCCGTCCCCCTCATGACCTCGGCTATCAAGTGACGAAAAATAATGAAACTCGGTACATGCATACAGCGTGTCCCCAAAAAAAATGTCCCTCTGATAGACTGCTAAATTAATTCCAAAATCAAGTATTATTCTCAATTTAGTGTTCAGATTTAGAAAGCCCATATCATTTTCTAACTTCTGTGAACATTTCATTGGTCTCGCTTCATTGGTTTTGAATACACAGTCTATTATGTAACAGCAGTGCTTTTCAGCCCATTCCAAGTTTGCAGTGCTACATTTTCTGCACTGCCTTAAATGTCTTTACAAGCTGGACATTGAAGGACAAACCATAAGTGGAACACACCCTGTGAAAGCAAACACGACCAGTGGAACTGAACTTTGATTAGTTTTCATTTAAAAAAGTAACTGAACTTGACTTTAGTTATTTAATAACAAAAACAAGAACACAGTTGTTGAAATAAAAGTGAAGCATGAAATAAGGTATGGTATGTCTGTAGTGTGCATTTCTTTTTATCAAACTTGGAATGGGCCGGAAAGCACTGCTGTTACATAAAAGCCTGTGTATTCAAAACCAATGAAGCGACACCGTTGACATTTTCACAGGAACTACAAACCTAAGTGGGCTTTCTAAATATGTTAACTTAATTGAGTATGAAACTTTATTTCGGTTATTATTTTGTGGTCTATGAGAGGGACATTTTTTTGGGACACGCTGTAGAACAACTTAACTTGAACATACCCAAGAAATTTCATGGCTATAGGTCAAAGGGTTTGGAATTATGGCTAATTAATTATTCATAAGCACATATGGTAATTCAAATGTGTACATTACGTACCGGTATACAGGGAAATTCGGTTTTGACTGTGGGTAGCGCCGAAAATTGCTCACTGCGCGGCAACCTGTCGTCCAAATTTTATGTTTTTGGTATCAAAAGATGTGCAAGACTCGAGGCTAAAAACCAGGACAGCTATGGCCGCGAAATAAACCATTTTTCAAGGGTATCGCGGAAAAAGTTGTGGGGTAAATCCGCCCCCCCCCCCTTTTTAGGGCTAATGTTGATTTTGAGGACCTGTATTTATTTAAATGCAAAATATGACCAACCCTTTAGTGCCTACCATCCAAATATGAAGATGATGTAAAGTGTCCTCTGCAGAACCGCACTCACACAGGGTGTTTGTCGGTTGGGAAAAGCCCCATTCCTTCATGGTGCTTTTGGTGCGAGCCACTCCAGAGCGGAGGAGATTTAAGCACCTCCAAGTCTTCCATCCCGCATTGGATCCTGTAGGAAAGGCTTCTGCATGCTTGATGGGTATCTCATGTAGTAGGGGAGACGACACCATCCTGGCCAACCCAGGAGGCACACACTTGGGTCTTAATAGCAGGGTTGATCGCTTTCAGGTGACTCACAGTGTAGCACTGCCGTGAGAGATCATGAGCAAATTGGTCAATGTCTTCTCTGTCGCGGTATATGTATTGATATGCTTTAAACAGGTCGTCAGCATATGAAGCGCTTTGCGAGCGAGTCTGTCGGTTGGTAGCTCGTATAGATGTTGTACAAGAGATATGCAACCACACTCCCTTGGGGAGACAGTTCCTTTGAAGACGTTCTCTACTCTGCCATTGAATTCTACAAATAAACGATGGTTCTTCAGTAGAACACCAATAAACTGGGTAAGGGTCAGGTCTGCTGTCATGTTCAGGATCTTGTGAAGGAGTCGGCATTGGTAAACAGTGTCATAAGCAGCTGTAAGATCAACAAAGACAGTGCCAGTGATCTAGTTTTCTCTGATGGAAGCCGCCCTCAATGTACTAAGTGAGGTTTAGAAGTTGTTCAGTTGTAGATTTGCCGGGACGGAAGCCTGCCTGCCTGTTCCTGTATCAGTTGTTCCTTAATGAAAAGGCAAGACGGTTGAGGAGGAAATGTTCCAGCAACTTGAATGTGTGACTTAGAAGGGATTAATTGGGACGATAAGTTTTGACCTGCATTGGGTCTTTCCCGGGTTTTAGGAGGGCGTTGACCTTCGACTCTTGCCACACTTTAGGTATTGTTTGTGTGGCGAGGCAGGTGTTGAAGAGCTGGAGTAACCAATTTGATGCGTTTGGTCTAAGATGTTTCAGTTCTTCGGTGAAAATGTTATCCAGTTTGGTTGCTTTCCTGTTCTTTATTTATGCCAGTCGAAAGTTCATAAGCAGAGAAGGATTTGATGAAGCCAATGCCGATGGCGGGGTCTTTTTGGCGAAGCTTGGGTTTTCGGTTGCTTAGGAGAACGTGGCACTTTACCATTTAATAGCAGATGTTGTTGGCTACACATGTATTTGGTTGGTGGTGATGTTACGATGTTGTTCACTTGGCTCCGTGCGGTCATTGCTGAGCTTTTTAATCATAGCGTACTCCAGGCCTGGAGGCCATATTGGCATTTTGGCCATATTGGTGGTTACCACAAGGGTTTGCCACAAACTTTGAAGCTGTTCTGATACAGCTGTTATTAATTTCTCCCCAGCTGAGATTGTATCGACAGCAAGAGGCTCGTTTTCACTCAGGCATTTGTATTTCCTGTAAAGTTCATCACTTCGGGACGCTAAGTCTGGGATGTAATCAGTGCAGCAGCCCGTGGGAATGTTCTTGTACCACCACATCAACAAACAGGTGTCATAGTTATCGGGAGTTGGATCAATCTCAGCTATAGATGATGTTTGAGCTTATTGGTGAAGCCTTCACAGTTGGTCTTAATTACTAAGTTGAAATGGGGGCGCAATGGAATTGTTGCGGAGAGACAGCAGCAGTCACTTTGATTCCAATAGAGCGATGTAGGGTCTTTGGAATGGGGTAAAGGATCATCTTGTTGCTAAGCGAGGCGATGTTGTGGCTCACAAAGGGCTAGAGCAGGGTTGAAACTTTATCTCCAGCCTCAACTGTGGAAAGACTTTGGCCGAATAAGGCTCAGTTGACTTGTTTCGGCCAGCGATTCAAAAGCGTCACCCTCTGTGATGGAATGATAGCCAATAATGCTGCTGTAGCTATTAAATCCCCTATAATTATGCGTGGCTTGGAATGTTTGTGGATTGTGGCGGTGGCATTAGGAAGGGGCTTCACAGATGTTGCTACTCCATCTTAGCTCAGTATTCAGGACTTTGATGTTCTGATCATCAGATACGGAGGTTGAGTGGATGACGATCCCAGTTTTGACCCCTCCCTCGTAAAAACGCACTCCCATACTTCTCGTAGGGGCGCTCATCATTGTCAGTGTCATACCGTGGATTTTTGGTCTGTTTTGGGGACCATGGTGCATTTCTTGCCGGCAAAGGGCACCGCACTTGATTTTCATGCAGATGTTGGGAAGAAGGTAGTCTTTGGTTGGCCATATCCCCTCAAAGTTAGCAGATATTACCGTCTGCGCGGGCCTTAACAAAGGCTCCACTGCTGTGCCCTGCTGGGAGTGGCAATGACATCTGGAATTTTGAGAGACATCAGGAATTTGGGGAATCATTTTCTTCCTCCGTCGATGTTAATCTAATGAACAGCTCGTTAGTTGAATTTGTTTTCACTGGCGCTGAGCAGACGGGCAAGTTTGCGGTGAAGGGCAAGCTCAATTGTTGGTAGACTAAATTAGTGATCTGCTGAGGTGTTTTGTGCCTTTGCTGCGTTGGGAGCTGCCTGCAAGCTGATAGCTGCAACAGAAGGAGGCATCGAGGCATTTGTATGCCAACCTGTCACGTTGCTCGAGTGATGACGATGATGAGGAGGATGATCCTTCAATTAACTTCTGACACTGCAGCAGTTTGTTCTGCTGGTGGATACAATCCTTTATAAACTTTAGACAGATGAACATGTATTTGCTGTAAGATCTAAGAGTGTATGTACATGCATGTAATGTTCCAGCCAAAGACGTCAAATAGTCGAAAATACGTTGATATTTTACTGGAAAATTCAGCTGTTTATACTCCACATACTAACAGGACTTTAAAAACGCATGCACAGCAGTTACTTAGTAAAAGAAGCATTATTCAAAACCCCAAAGGGCTAAATGGATACTTAATCAATACTTAAGCTCCTATTTCTAACACTATATCGTGTGCATTTTATCCCGTTTTGAGGTGTATTATAGAAAATAAGATTAAGGTATCAGAAAATGTCAGAAAAAATGGCAACATCATTTTTTTGTAAGTTAAAACATCCCAGAAGATGGCCCAACCAATTGCCAAAAATTAACATTTCATGCCAACGGAAGTACATTGGCCCCTCAACTAGCCCTTTTGCTAGGCCCTCCACTTACTCCCCCATATGACACAAGCAGCACCAAGCTTTGCATTTGACAAATACAATTGTTTTCGTGTCAATGTTAGTAAGTTTGACGGTTGACGGCGAACAGTGTTTATCTTTTTTGTATTTCTTGCATCAGTAGAAACAAAACATTGTGCAACTCAGTTGAGCAATATGCGGTGTGCATGTAACACAACCCTACCCCCCCCCCCCTCACGAACACACACACACAAATTAGTTCTCAAGATTGGATTAACAAAAATGAATGCGTTCAGAGGTAACCTTCTTAAAACAGCAATTAAACAAGTATCTCAATTTTGGATAGTTGGGCTACAATTTACTGTGGTTTGTTTAATTCTTCAGGGTTCTTCTTTCACCTCAAAAATATCCGAAATTAATGAAAGATGTACACGTGTGAATGCATAGTTGTGCGTACCTTGAACAACTTGAAAACAAACGGAACGAGGACTCATCGAACACTTGCATGTGACATTGAGACATGAATTTGTTCACCTTTGATAACAAGTGCATCACAAACACAACCTGCAAAATTTGGTCTTGAATATCGATACACATGTATACGGTTTACATACAAGCGCCGCCCGGCCCGTACGTAATGTACATGATGCGTAACGTCCACATGAATCGAACGTCGTTAATTGTCCAATCACAAAATCGCAACAAGGCTACGGCTATTGCGCAGTATTTCCACGAAAACAGAATACGAAAAACATGCCCCAAACTTGCCCCTAAATCACGACTTACACAATGACCTATGGTGCCATACAATAATTCTGACAGATGACTAAAGTTTCACCATATCAGGAGATTGAGCTGGCCAATAAATGTCAAAATACCTGTACAGATCGAGTTTGATTACGCTTCGTGCGTAAGGTTTTCTGTCGCAGTTTGTTTTGGAAGTTGTTAAAAAATCCCCGACGAAAATCCTGTTGTATTATTGATACCAATTTTCCTGTAATATTCCTTAGTCACTTTTGTAAATCATGACCACCTAAAAAAGACTCATGAAGTTTCATTCGAAGGCCAGCGGTAGATTTTGTTTAGAACCGATAAAATACAGCCACTTTTCAAACCACTACGCGACAGACACACACATCACACGGCGCAATAGCTGTAGAGCGTAAACGCACGCACACACCACCGGGGCACACGCGGCGTTAACACGGCGTTGTCGCCGTGCCCTACCCGCTGTACTGCAGCGCTGAGAGTCGCAGGCCGGTGGTTTGTTGGGGAAATTCAATCGAACTCCGGCCAGATCAAGCATGTTAAGAATAAAAACAGTTTCGTATAAACACAAATATTTTTAAGCATGATGAGGTTCCTACATCAGACTTCCTTAGGTTAGACGGCCTTCTGAACATAATGTGCTTGGAATTGTTTAAACATTTCATAAAAAAACAATATCCTGCCCCTATTTGCACAGCAATAATCATGAAGTAAAACCACTACGGGCGCACCACTGAACACATCAAACTTATTTCATTAACCCTACTTCCTAGGGGGAGAGAATCGTATTAGAATTCGAGGATTCAGGACAATTAAGAAAACTCGAGCAAATAAAGTCCTGCATGTCCACAAGTGTCCCAGATCAAATTCAGCCAAGCACCGAAAACCTCCTCTGTCCTGTAGTGTTTTGTTTTGGGTCGGGTCCACTAGGCCAAACCGACACAAAACATTATAGAAATAATCAAAATTCTGCGCTGTGTGAATTTCCAAACTGTTTTCATCTTTTTCCGTTTATTTCGGGTTTTTTAATTGACCCAAAATGGAGGGAAAGAATAGGGCCTAAGTAACCAGCAAGGTTGCTGAAATGGCCACGTACACGACATCACACAGCATATATAGAGATTGCCTCATTCCCCCAGAGATGCATGAAGTAGAGGCTGCAGCCAATCATTTGATGTGGCACAAGCAGACGCAGACTCCAATTAAATAGTAGATTAAAAACTGGCAGTGTAATATTTATATATCACTTTATTACTTCATTATTTAAGTTGGCGGCCAATTTAGTGAAATCCATTGGTCTCCCATTGGTCCCACTATACCTGAAAAGACAATAAACATCCACTTACACGTAAAAGTCTCATCTGTTTTTAAAGTATGGAAAAACAGGCCAACTTAATAGCCTATTTACTTACTTAAAAAAAGAAACACTGATAAAAATATCTAATTTAATAGCATTTTAGAAGTGTCAACAACAAGTTGATTTTCAGTAAAAGTTAATATCCAGTTGTAATTCAATTCACTAATTTGGTACTTAGGAGCGTAAACTCGTTCGCAGTAGTCCTGCAGGAATAATTCTGTTTCTTTAGGACTAATAACTTAAGGTTTCCATTTGGTGATTTGGATTTTGGAATATAATTTATTCTTTAGATGGCACTTAATCCCGGGTTTTGTAATGGACCTACATCACTCTTGGGTGCTATGATCCACCTGTGCTTCCCCTATACAGTACCTTAGAGAAGGGACCGTGACACACAACTACTACCTTTGGGGATGGGAAACGAGGTGTGGCACTACCGCGACCGGTAGCCTACATTGACCGTGAACATTTAGCAACGACAGCTAAGCGTCAACAACTTTAAAAAATGTGATCCTATCTCGGGAACGTATATAAAGTGTCAAAAAAAAGTTTGTTAAAAAAATAATAAGATTTTTTGATTTAAAAGTCAGAAAACATCAAACTCGGAGCAAATGTAGTTAAAGTATAACTTGTATAAAACAGAGGAAGGTTGATAGTACTTGTATATATAAAATCGTGCTCTGAAGGTTTTCTGAAAATTTTGAAATTTTGAAATTTTGAAGAATACCTAAATTTCAGTTAACTTAATTAATTGAGGTTGATGATAGAAGACTGACTAGGTAAAAATAATATTGATTGTGGTTAATTGATATTGAGGTTTTCAGTGGAAGATTGTCAAAAGGTTGAGATTGAAAGTTGGAATTGAAGAATTAAAAAGAATTTGGCGTAATTTGAAAAATTTGATTGGAAATTTGGTTTGAAAATCAGAGGTGAAACCAGAAATTTAATTTGACATATTTTGAAGTTGAAATAAGAGTGTGTTGTTATATTGTGAAGTTTCGGATATTTGAATTGGTACATTGCAAAATTTGAGATTGTTATACTTGCAAGTGAATTTGGAAATTATTGGAAGTTTCGAAAACACCTGATTTTGGAAATTGTGAATTTATTGGAGATTTGAGGAATTCCAAAATTTGGACAATTTTAAGAATTAATTGAGAATCGATTGAAATTGGAAATTCTCGAAGTTGAATTCGGAAAAAACAATTTGTTTTTGGAGAGTATTCATTTAGTGGAGCTTTGAGAATTGATTGGAACTGGAGATAATTCGAACCTGAAATTCCATAAGTGATTTCTTAGAGATTTTGTGGACTTGTGAAATTGTAATTTTGTGATTTGTTTTGGGATGTTGTATAAATAAGATTGTTTGTATATTGTATATAATCGTGAGGAGTGTCTAGTTGGTATTTATTCAATTCATTGGAGTGTATGGCATGTTTCCTCAATTCTTTTTTGTCCGATGGAATCACCAAAAGTGACTGTTTGACAATGTGTGACGTGTGAATCCCGAGCCTAAATTCCAGAGTGATTCCATGGCAAGCAGGCAATAGAAGTTTTACATGTCACTATGAAGCTGAGATACTAATATGTAATGATATGTTCTGTTCATCGAAGTAAACTCAAGATGATGTCATATTCTGACTTTTCATTAATTTTTAAAGTTTAAATTGTTTGCTACTAGTACAATTTGACATAAAAGCAATAAGATGGCAAGTTTATGTACCGTAAAATAAAATTTCTTTTTATTTAAAATACTATATTGTAAAAAAAACAAAAAAAAACACAAAGACAACCATCACAACCTGCAAGCCAGCCAACGGACGATCTTTTGTGTGTGTAGTCAGATAAAACAACTTACCTAATATGCTTACACTTCCAGAGGTGAAAATGTTGAAGACGACAGCTCCAGCAGACAATACAAATCTGTAAGAGCAGAGCGTTGAAGTTGTATGTGATAACAGGACATAACAGGATTCTTTGACAGAAGTTCTTTTCAATTGGCAGAAGTTTCGTCAAAATGTTTCCCCAGCTGATCTCGGGGCAAGTTCAAATACTTTTCACTTTGTCTAGGCAATTTAGCATCAATTCAATCACCAAACATGAAGAAATAATACTTTAACCCTAAAAGAGCCAGGGCGGAATTCGCCCCCCCCCCCTATTTTTTCTGTGATTTCTTGACCCAAGCTCTCCTGATTTTTTAGCGAGCCTCGAGTCTTGCGCATCTTTTGATACCAGAAACATAAAATTCTTGGCTATTAGTTACCGCGCAGCGCCAACATTTTCCTGTAAACTGAATTTCCCCATATACAGGGTGAGTAAAAAAAAACCACCAAAACCCAAATGTTTGGACCATTGTGTTGGTAAAGTTCTGCATGCAGCACTTTCAAACTCTAGGAAATGAAAGCCAAATTCATAAGCTTTCTTTTTATACAAGAATCACTGAAATCACTTAATATGTACTTTTCAAGTTCCGGAGTTTTAAGCACCGTTTTAAAGCCCTGTCCCCGGTCACAAGAAAGGTGTTGGCTTTTTTCAGCAAAACGAAAACTATTCATACATCCTTATGTGATTCGTTTTCGATTTTCTGAAAGAACAATTAACTTTTTGTGTAATCCGTGGAAAGAACATTGAAACGGCGGTTGTGTTTAAAAGTCCGTAACTTGAAAAGTACATGAGTAATATGAATGACGCTTGTACTAAAAGAAAGCGTTTGAATTGGGCCTTCATATCCTAGATTTTGAAAGTTCTACATGCAGAACTTCACTAAAACAATCCTCCCGACATTTGGGTTTCATTTGTTTACTCACCCTGTATATTGTTCACAAAGCAGAATTACAATTGGTGCATATGAATAATTAATAAGCCGATAATTCCAAAACACTTTTACCTATTGTCATGATATTTCTTGGGAATGTTCATATTCAGTTCTTCTTTGAGTGCACCAAGTTTCACAATTTTTCGTCACTCAGTGGTCAAAATAACCCGGCTCCTTCAGGGTTAAACGAATAGATTTTCTGATTTTCGTGACTATAGAGTAAGCTCATGTAAGTTTTTTTTTTTTCTATAAAAAAAATAAGCAACACAGTCGTGAGCCAGCAGTGCAAATAAGTAGAATCATAGTAATGAAAAGAAAACTCCCGAGATAATAGTACACATTCACGTATCACAGAACGTTAAAAAAAATCGGTACCGATATCAACTCTTGCATATAAAGCATTCTTCGTGTAAGACTCTAGAACCCGTACTGTAAAAACAAAAAGCTATCCTCCAATATTATTTCTTTTTAAGGTTTTGTTCACTAAACGCTGATTTTGAAACTAACTCTTCTAATCATGATAACAATTAGGATAAAACTAATCTATGAAATATTTGGGCAAATAAAGTGAGTGATAGATGTTCGGAGACGAATATTGTCCCACGTTACAAGTTACAACTTCTAATATTTGGATGTGCCATACTTGTTTGCTTTGTTCATTTTAGCCCAGCAAGGGTGAAAACTTCTACTAACCAAAACTCGGTTATCCTTAACCCAATTGTTAGGGTTAGAATGTTTGTTAAATTCAAGCAAAACTTGTGGTCATAGCAGACTTAATATCACTGGCCTTGTATGACCACAATTTTTCAATTAGGTAAAGGACAACCAAATGTTGGGCTTCATCTTTGATACAGCGTCTCTGTTAAAGGGAGACTGCGTCCTGGAACAGCCCAATTGGGCTACAAAACGCGTTTTGAATGAAATGATGTTCGGAAAGAACATTCAAAACTAGGATATGAACATCAACACAACTATCCCGTAAAAATTGGGCGTTTTGTGTTATTCCTGTATTATGTGTGCGAAAACAACTTTCGGGGTCCACTTTTGCGACCCCAAATAGTCGAGCTGTCACCATTGTTCGCGAGCACGGTGCTGTATAATTGACACACACAGCGTGCATATACACATTGGCTGAAAATGACGGGAAAAGCGTATTCGTACTCCGTCGTGTCCTATGTAAACAACCGGTTTTCCCCGTCTTTTCATGAGGTTGGTTTCTTTTCAACCAGATGTTTGACATAGGATAAGTAAACAATTCAAAACATGAAATTTTCGGGGATTTCAGGAACTAGTACCCCATTAACGCTGAGCACCCTTAACATATGGCTATGGGGGTCGCTCAATGACGGCCATCTCTGTAGGAGAACTGCAACTGCGTATATTTTACACAATCAAGCAAAGATCGAGCATGTATTGCGCAGTGTTAAACCAATAGATATAGAATAAAAAAGACTAGATCGGCAGTACGTACGGACGCGCGTTCTGCCATGGGCGGCGCCTTTTCAAGCGCGTGGGGCAAAAGTTGCGTTATGCACACCTTTATTTCCGTAGGTTTCTATGGAGAGATATATTTTTATGTCCGTAAAAGTGAATTTTTTGACCTGTAAGAGTTTTTTTCCCCAACAAATTTGGAAATGTGTTATCAAGCTGATTGTTCATTTCGAAGTTTGGTCTATTTTATTCCCCGTATTTATTTCCCGTTTTAAAATGCTGCTGCACGTTGCTAAAAAAAAAAAAATTGCATCCAGTTGTGTAAGTCCGACTGAGTGCTATTTTATTCATCAACAAACAGAATGATGATCATTTTGAACGTCTTTTGCAGTAGTTTTTGCGTTGTCCTCGAATGTGCATGTAACTCTGATGCATGTATAAAATCCCTTATTGTAACCAGTCACAAGCGGATAATTTGTCTGCATTCTGTTTTGTTGTTCGCCAAGACTAACAGCATCCTGCGTTTGCTATACATTTTTTTTTCATATCAGCCTATTTAATTTTGTGGAATTTAATGAACGCCTTAATAGCAAAACCAACACGTGTAAAACTTACGTCTCGTCCACAAAACCTCGTCTCGTCCAGAAAACCTTTACCAGGAGTGTAGGCCCTTGTTACCAGCACCCCGATGTTTTAAAGACGAACAACATCAGACTTAGGAAACCACCACGGTGTTCCGCGCAAGTTGATTTCGAATCTTTGTGCTGTGATCAGCTGCCGGAGTTGCTTTATATAGCGGACCATAAAGTAATAAAGAAAATACCATTTGGATGGGGGGAACTATAGCAGCACCATTATTAACAGAACAACCTTCCCCATTGAACACCATGAGCAAGCATTCATGACAAAAAGTAAGGCAGCGCTTCGAAAAGAAAAGGGACCATCTTGTCCAGTCCAAAAGTAAATTTACATTGTGACTAAGAACTACAGATAATAAAGTGATGGCGAATGATAAACAAAACAAGAATCAAAGTTTCCCCGGATACGGCCAGGCTAAATATATCAGCCAATAGGACGCGAGCATTAACCCCACAACCTTATTAATGCGTCAATATCTAAAGTTTGTTGTTGAATTTTGTCCTGGTAACCGTGTCTATGTGGCATGGGAACGTTTATTTTTCTTCCTAGGTCTGATGTATTATGTTTATGTTGTAAGACACAACACAAACTCGATCTTGTAAAACTAGTAGTGATGTCAGTGGTGCAAGAAAATCATATTAAAAATTACCGGCTGTTAGAAAAAGGATTAGAAGATGTTCAAGAAAAAAAGAAAGAGTGCTTACCCTATGTTTAAATGTTTCCTCTCGACCATTGTAATGCAACCGCTGCAGAGAAACTAGCGCTGGAAGAGCAACCAAAACGTGTTGTTTACACCTTTTGAGGTATTTTTCCCAGCTGTGTGCGGACATTCAGTTCACTGAGTATAAGGGATCCTTTGGGATAAAGAAAAAAATATTACGAACGGTGGATTATAGTTGTCAAATCTAACATTAAGTGCATGAAAAGTGCATGGCAGTGACAATTCCTGCAACTTGCATTAAAGGTACAGTCCATCCTTTTTAATTTGTGCATTTTGTTCGTTTGAAGTAACAAACCGAGTTTAAAATCTAAAGAAGGGTACTGAACAACTAACCTGATGAAGTTTCAGGTCAGCGTCAGCTGTTATATTTCGAGAAAAACAACATTCTGGGATCTCGATCTCAGATCAAAGTTGCATAAACATGTTTGGAATTGGGCCTGATTTCGAATCTTTGTGCTGTGATCAGCTGCCGGAGTTGCTTTATATAGCGGACCATAAAGTAATAAAGAAAATACCATTTGGATGGGGGGGGGTACTATAAAAAAGAAAGAAATACTAACGGAAATGTCCAACGAGACGCATGATTGGAAAGGCCTTCTTTTGTTGATTTCTTCAAAATGACAGCATGCTAGAAAGAATATGTTCACAGGGATTAAGTCCCCTTTACTATCTTTCAACCAAGTATGTTTTTCAACAATAATAACGTCGGATACTATTTGGATAGCTGCAAAATGATGGACTATAGCTTCAATTAATAAAAAGTTGAAATCAGATAAATTTACTCATCTAGTATGCAAAATTAAACGTTGCCATGGCACGAAAAAAATAATTAATACAGAACAGCTTGTTTGTGAATACATTTTTGAAAGGACTAATTTTAGTTGTTGGTATTACTAGCAAGATTGCTCATGACAAGATCAACCTGTCATTTTACAGATACATCCAGAAGCTGCATTCTTCAGTTATTGTTTTGTCACATACACTTATTTTGAAACCGAATTCGTGCGTTATATTATTGTAATTTGTAGGGGTTTCTGATTTTGTTTCATGCGAATTAAAAGTAGCAACTTTTACGTGCATGCCGAGTCTTTGGTGGAGATTTGGTGGCAGCGCGTTGAAGAAAAAATGGGAATTCTTTTAATTGCACACCCAAAACAAATTTGCATTGTAAATCAAACAGGACAAAGTACATCGATAACAAATGATGAGCAAAGGTTCCCTGGATACGGCCAGACTAAACTTATCAACAATTAGGAGGCGGACGTTATTAATCATTTTGTTACGAGTGCCCTTTCCCCCAAGCGCCTTTTTTCGCTGTTGCGAAAACGGAGTACAAAAAGAAAAAGGAAAAGGAAAGAGGAACAAAAAAAACCCCTCGATTTACACTATTAACAAACTTGTGTGAGGTAGATCTTGTACACGGTACCTTCTAGTGACATGTTCACAATAGGGAACAACAGGTTTGATACGTCTCCACAGAGGAATTGCTATATATAACCTTGTCTCCACAAGGTTATTACGAAATAGATAAACAAAAAAAAAATACTAAAAAAACTAGGAATTTCCGCGGTGTGTTGTCTCAAATTGAAGTCTTTAATGTAAGGGATATTACCCTACGTTCGAATTTCAGGCCAGGAAATTAATCCTGATTAAAATGGGAGCGTTTTGAAACTACACTTTCGAACTCGAAAACTTTAGTACACGAGAACAAACAAATGACTCTACAAGGATACACATGTCAGTATAAAAGAAGTTTGCTGCATTTGCTCCCTCTCCTTTCGGAGCTGCTTGATCTCAGCGATGTGGGCATGCCTATGCTTCTTATACGTACATCTACCATGTGAAGGAGGTGACGGCAAGTGGACCTATCCAATGCGTTCACCTCTCAAGCAACATCGCTTCTTCAGGGTCGCTTTGATTACATCTTTGATGTGCTTTCTCTGCCCGCCCTCAGTTTTGTCCCCACTAAAACCGTAATTTCTTCTTTTTGTCTTTGTTTTACATGCCTTTGAGATACATTGCCTAAAGCACTTTTGAGGAATCCTTATTTTCATAACCTGAAATAAATAAAAACAAGTAATAAATTCACTCTATTTGTTCATGTTTATTCAGATGTGTTTCACCATTGACTTCTCTGGTCCTTTCTTTACTCATTCTCCGATGTCCTGTTCCTGGTTAAACTTTCTCATGTAACTCAGTAAAACTATTTCTATCCTTATTCTTCCCTTTCCTCATTCTTTCTCAACTACCATTCACCTCCTTACGTATCATGACTCCAGACTCTGATGAGCCAACACAGACCGCCTCAACCCTCAAATAACCAATGTCCACTTCTCTTTGCAGATTTAGAGCCTTAAATTCAGCATAACCTTCAGATAACCAATTTTGATTATGGGTGGTTGCAAACTTGCAACACATGATTGAATTCTATCAAAACACTACCCATATTGACAATTATTATGCTTATCAATTTTTTTTAATATCACCTTATTCATCTAAAGTTACAGACGCTAGCTTAGTTTGGTAAAAAGAGGTCTGAGTTTTAAATAACGAACGGAAGTTGTAAAACTTAGAGGTGTTCTAAACTACAAGATTACCGGCACAAACTACCTCACCATGCACGGACGGCCACGTCGACGGGGCACTCGGCGTCCAGTGCTCGGTCAAAGTGACCGTCCGTGTACCGCGTTCCTTGTGACATCGCATGTGTCGGCGCAGCTAGCCCGTGATTCAGCCCTCGATTCGGTGTAACATTTGGTGGATGGTACCCCAAATCACACAGACTTTTTTTCACTCGCTCGGAAAGGAGGCCTGCTTATTCCCTCGATCTCGTTTGCACGGGATGAAAGCAATTTTTTCGGGTTGTTTTGTTCATCAATAAAACAAAAACCCACACCAATCACGCTTCATAGTAGAGGCTTAGACAAAAAAAAAAGAGAAAATCCTGGAGAAATGTTGAGAAAATGACTCCAATGTTTGGACCCTTGTACATTTTTAATGCACCACCCTCGCTTCTTGAATTACGGCCGACAAGCGTTCACATCAATCGTAAGATACCATGCTGCTGCTTCTGGTCAGGCAAGATTATTAATTATGATTTCATTAGTTATTTTGAAGTTATAATGTGAATCATGTGATGTGGGTTTAAATAATATCATGGAGTTTGATTGATTTGTTTGCATGTTGATGTATTTGAATTGTGAATAAATAGTAATTGAGTAGATTTGCAAATTGAAATTTTGTCTTCTGATTTTGATTTATTTTGCTTAATTGTCAATATACAACAGTTATTCCCGCGTGCAAAACACAGTGAAATGACACTTCAATGTAGATATGCACGAATTCCAATAGCTAATATAAACTACCCTAATATATTCAGAACGAACGTTGTTCTTAGTTATTCTGAAATTGGGAACTACTGCTCTCAAAACTATCAAAACTGCCCATGCGGTGAAAGCTTAATTAGGAGGGAACAAGACAATTTCCTGAACAAATTCTACACTGCATTCGTGGAAATACTTGCGTGTGAATGAGCTCATTGCAACCAAAGTGTGATTTCAAATCTGACAAGGCAAATTAAAAACAAACAAAAAACATTCATTGTAAAATGCCAGCAAAATTAATGAAAAGAAAATGTACCTTGATAGCAGCTTCACCATAGGCCTACCCCATTCCTTCGTCATTCCCGCAAGCAGTTGTACTGATGGTATATATGTACACGAGGTAGTAATGTATACGAGTCACATACATAGCTTCGCCGCCAAAATTACAGCTCATTACAAAGTACTGTGGTAAAGGGAGATGCAAGGTGAAGGAAAACAATGTCAAAAATCGTCATTCCTTGCCAAAACCTCATCCTCTTATAACGGTTGAGTGCGCAAAGCACAATTTAAAGAATTCTTTTGGAAAATATAACAATGGCTATGCCTCAGCTGCTGGCAGTCTCGTTTCTATTGGATCCGCTGTGCCTTACAAAAACAAAAGGAACCCAACTACCAGAATAAAATTGTGCAATGCGCAACATTAAACCGGCTACTAAAAATAAGGTTCTGACAACGGAACTGTTAAGAGATGAGGATGCAGACTTGTCTACGTAATTTTACATTTGAATTTAATGTTGTGCAAATTAATGTGAGACATAAACATTTGGTTACATTTGGAGGGTGCAGTTTAAGTGTCCCACACTCTTACAACAAAAGGCGCTGTTGCTGTGATTAAATTTTAGGCACACACTTTCCGTTTTAGAGGTCGCTGTTCAAATTATGAACCTGAGATTGCTTAGGGAAGTTAATTCGTTCGCTTGTTAATTAAATTTCACAGCTAAAACAACAATGAATCACCAAAATAAAAGCTGAAACTAACCACAACGAAAAATCAGTTATTCTGATAACATATATGGTAATAAAGAAGTGTAGCTGTCTTGTTAATATTGAAACACCACTGTCAACTTCAAAGGCTTACTTGGTCTCCTGGGAAGATGGCAAGGGGTTATATTTCAGCAGCTGTGTGTTCACGTTTGAGAGGAACAGCTCCTCTATTTAATCTCCAAAAACACGTTTCTCCTATCCGGTCTTCCGTCCAACAACCAACAACTGCACACTCTTATCTTATGCATGTCTCCCAATCCCACGAATGTATACAATGTAGCAACTTCAACGCGCGTCTCGCACAATGACCCCGTGACCCCTGCCAGCCTGCCCCAGTGCACGATGTATTATAAGGAGAATAACAATTCAGACTGAACACAAAGATGCATTATTGCAATAAACCGCTATATTATACAAGTGCCTTTTATTTACGTCGAAACATTACTGCAATCGTACAGCACATCGCTGAGTGTGCATGTATTTGAAATACAAAAAGGCAGCAGCATTGTCCGGTATGCTGCATTTGTGACTTGGTCATCCAATTGTCAAATGTCTATGGATTCGTGAACTGGTTGTACGAGGTCAGTGGAAACAAAACACATTTCTGTTTGGCATGTTTGTATCCGTCCCTGTACTGTGTTACTGTGTTCAAACTACAGAAGTTCATGTATGACCCATGACCTCGAAAAACAAATGACTGCATGCAATTCAGACAAACTCTCCACATTTTCCCACGATGGTGACAAGACGACTCAAAATATGGAATTACATAGTGTCAAATTTAAATTCAGAAACTGTTCAGGAAATGCATCGCAGTGTGGCTCTAATTACGGAAGAAGTATAAGACCCTGCCTAAAATAGTGGCACGGATACGGGAGATATTTGGGGGATTGTTCACTTTGTGATATAAGCATGGCATTTAGCACACAGTCACGGTATCTCTTAAGAAAATATATTTGGCTATGTGGCCATCGCAGATCAGTCCTTTGAAAAGAATATAGGTAGAATAACAAGCAATTTTCAAAAATTGCAAAATCCTGCCAGTGCTTGTTATGCAACCCTTATTTTTCTCAAAGGACAAAACTGCGATGGCCCTATAGCCAAATATCTTTCTCATGACATACTCTGACTGAGTGCCAAATGCTTTTTTCTTCAAATGAACAATCTTATCACTTATCTGCCGCACTTAAACACACTGTGAAACGAAAGTGGGTATTGTACTTAGTTCCTCCTTTACTTAAGCCCCATTAATGACTAGAACTAGGTATTTAACAATATTTAGTGGGTGTTGAAATGAAAAAATAATCAGCTGTATTTAACTTATACTCTCCCTGTTCCATTTGTAAAACAAAAACACAAGGGAAAGAATGTAGTACCTAGACGCCACTTCTGTGGTTGTGTACAAAGTATTTGGAGAGTTAAGTGCATTTTCAAAGTATTTTCTAACACATTTGGAATTGTTTCTCAGTCCAAGATTCATGTATCACCAATATTTGTGCGATGACTAACCTTCATTGAAAAGAAGAGGCGTCAGGATGCCACATTCTTTCCCTCTCAAGAAAGAGCCGTTGGATCCCCGAAATTGTCGGCGAGTCACAATAGCAGCTCACGTACGTCATGTACGTAAACGAACTCATGTGCAGAACTTTCTCGACAAGTCCAACCACAAAAATCCGTTCAAAACAACGGATTTCATTCACATTTGATACTCAAGAAATGTCCTGCATGTTATGAGAACATGGACTCAAAAAGTAGCGTCCACAAATTGATCACTGCCAACGACTGAAATGAATAAAATTCTTTATCACAAAAGTGAAACTTATATTACGTATGCAAAGGTCCGATGCTGGCGAGAGAGAGTTTTTGCACGTACGCATATATGCACGCGTAGGCCATGGCGAAGTCCGTTGCGTAGGACTGTTAGGCTCTGCCCAACTTAGTTTAGTAGAGAGCTGTAGGCCTAAAAAGTAATTGTAAAATTTAAGTTGCACTAAAAGTATAAAAAGGATAAAGGGTGCCAGAAAAATTTCAGGCTTTAAATTGAAGATTATAATTCTTACATGGTATATCATATTAATTAACCGAAAGCATGTAATCGACGGTGCGCCTACGTATACTGTAAACAAAGTAGACTGGTTACATGTCCTAAAGTCTCATGCATATGCGCTGATCTCTATATAAAGAGAACACTGTTCACATGCCGAATAATTGAGGCAAAGGTTGTTTTGAGTGTAGTGCAGTGGACATGCATGACCCTGTTGGGGGGGGGGGGTGTTCGCAAGAAAACAACACATGTAGGAAGATATTTTTGGTTGGCTGGGAACATTCAAAAATTGAGCTAGATAAAAAGAAGGTGTGTGTGTGGGGGGGGGGGGAACTTACAGTATACATTCTAGTCAGAGAGGATGACTAATTACCTTTCATGTACACATGTGCATGAGCGTGGCGCGGGGGGGGGGGGGGCAAGGGTCCTCCCCTGGGGGCCCGGACAAGAACAATAAAAAATACAAAATGGAGGGGCAACAAAGTGGAAAAAAGGGGCGAAGTCATATCCTCCAACGCTTTATCCAGCGGCGAATCAAAGCGGGGGGGGGGGGGGGCTACGGTCAAATACCACCCTCAACCCGCACTGACACGCTAAACAAAACATTCATATGCCCTCCCCCACCACCCCCTCCACCTACCGCCAAGAAAACAATAATAATAATAATAACAATAATAATGTTAACACTTCACGATTGTTTTGTAGGGTTCTGTAATTTACCTCAAAGCTGCAAGTAGTCTTAAATCGATCTATAACTCCCTTTTCCCGACTAATTAGTGAAAATACAAAAAATGTGTTCAAACAAAGAAAATAAAGAAAGCAATCAAACGACATTTGCAACAACATTAATTCGACGATTTATTTATCTATTAATTTCTACGCAATTGACATGTTAGCCGTGAGGAATTACCTTGTGAAAAATTAATGGTTAAACGATAATTAAAAAATGACTATGTTTTTCTCAACTTTTATGACTATACTATATCAATGCAACATTGCTGATGACACAAATTTCATTCATTTTTATTTGGGATGCTTAAAAATCGTGAGCCCCTCAAGTCGCCAGTTTCAGCTAGTTTTTTTCTCACCGAATCGGCAGGGCATATGCTTCAATTTTCGGGTAATTAGCCATTTTTCTACTGCTAATAAGAAGGAAAATGGGGATAAAAAAACTAAATTAAAAAAAAATTAGTCACAATTATCGAAACTGATTAATTTTGCCAAACGAGTTTGAAGAAAAAAAATATATGCTTACTACTCTACTTAGCCAATTATTTTTTATTTGAACACGATATGTAAATATTGAAATTAAGGACAGCTTAATTGACAGACTGCACTGTGTATAATGTTGCTGCATTAAATTAACTTCTATTGAATATCACCCATGCCTAACAGCATATAAGATTTTTACTTAATTTTTCTTGATTTCTCTGAAACCTTCTTAAAATATAATTTAATAATATTGATGAATGATTTCCTGTTATAAACTAAGACTAGACTAGTAGACAGTTCCTGTATCTAGTTTTCTTCAGTGGCCAGTGGCGAGTACAGTTGAAGGCGTTGGGTGCGTTTATGCATCACAACAATCAGTGTGCCGAGTACCAGCACGCAGCCAACCAATAGGCAGACAGTAGTCATAAGGATTGGCAACTGAACAGACGACACCTCACTTCCTTCTGAGAAAAAAAAAACAAGTTAAAATGCTAATATTTTTACACAAAATGCCAGTATCTGACTTAACCTATTCAACTGTAGTGCACATATTTTGAATTGTTGGCACATCCTTTAAACCTCACCCATCTTTGTTCATCCCAACCTGACAATCCCAGAATATCCACCCCAACTGCACTTGACACAAATCACACACCTAAGTGTGTTTTTGCCTGCAATTGGGGACCCCCTGTTGTCCCTCTTTTGTTGTACTCTTATACTTTTTAGGAAGACCTCCCATATGTTTTGTACACGAATCCAACTTGGGGACCTCTCGGAAATTGGGGACCCTATTGTCCTCTATTGTTCAACATCCCCTATTGAATGCAGAAAAAAACTCGCATTCTCATCACACATCCCAACCAAACCTACAAAGCCCATCCCTGCTTATACCCTTTCCCAAACCACTCTACTCTACCCTATTCCTACCATCTAGGCTCAACATTCTTTATACATGTATGCTCCACACTCATGTATGCCATCAACCCAATATTTAATCAGACTAACCCAGTCCACCCTACACTATCCCATCTACTACATTCCACCCCTCTATTCCAACAGTACTATCTACGCAATTCATCCCTTAACCCCACTCTATCCCACCCACCTTACCAACCACAACAATTTAAGTCTTACTTCACACTGCCCTATCCCACCTACCCTATACCTAATCCACCACAAAACACTTCTCCCTACACAATCCATCCCTAAACCCCACTCCATCCAACACGGCCCACCTTACCACACCCAATGTCACTCTATACTACCATATTCCACCTTACCTTACACCATCTGTTCTCCTTTCTATACAAATTTCTTTCTTTTCATTCAATCCCAACCGGTCCACCACTCACACAGTCCCACTGAATATTATGCTATCCCACATACCATGTAGCCTACTCAAACACTACTCCTCCCTATACCCATTCCCTCCCTATCCCTTCCCCTCCACCCCTACCAGCCCTCTTCACCAAGTCCAGTGTTCTACCCACCCAAACCATTACATCCCACTCCACAACACTTACAGTTCCCCTCCCTGCCTAATCCTCCCTAAAACTTCCTCTCCGTCCCATCCAGCCCACCACACCCAGTCTGATTGCACACTACCCTTCCCACCTACACATATATCCTGCCCTAACCTATATCCACCAACATCAATCCTGCTCGTCCCTACCCAATCACTCCCTTAACCCTTACAATCTATCCATCCCTGCAGCACCTCCAATGACTCCCTACCCTCCCCTTCCACCCTGCCCCATCCCAGCCTACCCCATCCCACCAACCTCATCCCAACCTGATCATATCACCCACCCTATCTCTCTGCCCCTCCCTGTCCCACCCACAACTACACTGTACATATTACACCAGGCTTGCATCTTAAGTGCAGCAAAACATGCAATACAAAATCAGGCCGACTTACATCTTAACTCTATAGTTAACAAATTTCTCCAAAATTCTCATGAGGTAAAGACTAGTTCCTCACTATTTCACCAGCCAAGTTCAAGGTCTCAAATCAAGATTGACATGACATTTATTAAACACTGTACACCTATTCTATATGAGGCTAAAGGGCAAGGTTAGACTGGTACATGTCCAAAAGGACTGACCCTTCAGTAGTTTGGTGGCATGACTTTGTGTAGAAATAAATAATGTGTAGTAATAGACACTGGGTATCAGATGTTTCTTTTGACACAGTTAATTGATGCAGTACTAAAGGGGTGTTGGACTGGTTGTTTCATTTGTCAGTCTATTGTACTGCATGTTTTTACTATCTTATGTTTGGCACTCTCAAACACAGTAGTGAGAGTCCCAAAACTTTTGACTAACACTTACACCCTACCACCCTACCCATCCCCACCCTAGTCATGCTTCATGTTTGAATAGCCTACACCTCCTCCTTTCCATACCTTTCCCCCCAGCTTCCATCACAGATATGGGTCCCTGGGTGATGGCATAAGCGCGGGAACCAGACGCAGATCTGGCATGGCGTCTGTGCACACCGGGGAGTAAGTTCATGCTTCTAGTGGGACATCCGATGGCACAGCGCGAGTATGCATCAGTGGAGTTACACAGAACCATGTCACAATGGACGTACACCTATAAAGAAGGAACAGATTTGGAATTTAGATAAAACTTGAGACATTAAGTTACAACATCTAGGTCCCTAGTATTCAGATGGAAAAGAATCATTTGTCTCTGTGTGCATCAACTACAATCATTAGCCTCAGCCCCCCCCCCTTGAAACCCTTGGCTTTTTAAATCTGAGCCCACTGAGATTGTGAAAATCCTGCATCTGCTTCTGAATCATTCTTGCTGACCAGTAGTTTTGTGTGAGCTGGGATCCATGGGAGATCAGTGAGTTGTTCTCACTGAGTGGATCACCCAGGATCAATAAGAAATAAATACAATTAGAAGAACAATTAGAAACTTACTCTATTTGATTTTTATTATGAATGCTAAGCCTTATTGTTCAACCATTCCAAATCTGTTACGTAATTGTAAGTATACACAGAGTGTGCCAAACAAAATGCAACATTCAGGCAAACAAAAATTTAAAACTGTTAATTGCTTTTTCTTCAATGAACTTACATATTACATTAAAGCTTGGACAGGACAGCACTCCTCTCTAGATTGAGCACTGAATAGGCATTGAATAGGCATTGAAGTTAATGACATCACAGGTGGGAGTGACCTAAGTAAAATTTACACCCTTTCACTAAATGGATTGTATTTTTGGATCTAGAGACCCAAATGGCAGGGGGTAAAAAGGAGTGGACTGAAGTATAGTCAGGCTTTAATGTAATATTTAATTTCATTGAAGAAAATTTTTTTTTTAACTGTGTCCATTCGTTGTTATTCGAACAGTTGCACTCTTTGGGTACACTCTGTTGGGTTGTACAGTATGCGCGCTTTGTCATTTATGTAAGAATATTGGCAACTAAACAAGCAAGAGAGCGATTAGAACCAGCTCTATAAGGATTTCATTCTATGTGCCCAGCCTTACTAGATTGTATTCGTATGTAAAACCACTCCATCTCTACTTCAGTACAACATGTGCACAGTAAAGGTCAAACAACAAAGGCACTTTTCTTTTTTTGACCTTGCTGCTTTGCTATACAGCGCCCGCTATAGTTCATGCACAATTGTTATACCTCAGGGAGATTTAACACCTACCACTGGCTGGGGTAGGGCATCTACGAATGCAAAGGCATCAATCTCAAAACGTTCTATGTCCGGGTCGTCTGATGGATGGACCACCACTGTGTTGTCCTCGATGCACCTGCACAATAAAAATTAGATACAAGAACAGCAAAATAGGTGGTCAAGACTCTGTGACAGTTTAATTGAAAATAGAGGATCTTCTGAATGTCAATTACACGTTTGGGCATAAGATCAAGAAGGTCATAATTGTTTCTCTCTGTGATTCATGTGTAGAATCAAAGGAAGCACAGGGTACCACAACTTCCTAGCCCAGATTTTAAACAAATAGGACAAAAGGCCTGTACTTGACGCTGAAAATGAGTTGACATCCATTTTGTCCAGAAACATGGTAAGAAGCCTTTTGCTTTCTATTGTTGTTTCCTTCGGGTGGGTGCCCTGAGAAAAATGTCCCATGGCGAGAACATGGGATCCCCATGGGAGCCTATGGGAAACACAGGATTCATGGTGTCCCATATATAGGAACACCATGCACAGCTAAAGAAACGCCATCATGCACCATGGACACCATTTTTTCCATGGTAATAAAACCCGTGGTGAAACATTCAAATCCCTTGCTGCATGGGAAGTCCGTGTGGTACGTTGGGTCCAAAACCCCATGGATCACCGTGGGAATTCTCCATTGTGATCCCATGGAAAATCTCCAAAGCAATCCCATGGGAAATCCCCCAGGGATATTTTTGTAAGGGGGTGGGGGAGGGGCTACGATTGTGTTTGACGGTGTGACGACTGGTGTGTGACTTTTGTTGATTATGATTAAATTGAAGTACATGGACCCAAAGATGTATTGTACACAATCGTTTTCTAATCCCCTACCCACAAAATAACTCTTTTGGTAAAACTACCTCGGAAGAGGAACTAGTAGTTTGTCTAAGTGAACCTGAACATGCTCTTGTTGTAAGACAACACATTACTCGATTATATTTACTCATAAAATCCATTAACTCACCCATCTTGGATGAAAGTGTAACGATGAAAATCATCTGAGTTGGAGGTAGGCGTGGCACGACACGTCTGCAGAAACAGCTCAAGTCCAGGCTCGCTCCAAGTTCGAGCCTCGAAGTAGAGTTTGTTTCCCATTGCGACGTGGACGGGGTAGTCAGCAGGCTGGTAGGGCGTGGTGTAATCGTTGTCATGGTAAAGTCGGAGGGAGAAGTTGAAAGAGCCGAAGCCATCCTCGCGGAATGTGATCTTGGAGGTATCCGGACGGAAACTGCATCATGAAAAGATGAAAAATCAATACCGTCAATATCTTGGTCTCAGGTTGCCTCCAAACCACCCCAGTCCAGTGATCCTTTACTTAAAGTCAAAGATGCACTAGCCTCAATTCTTAATATTTAAATCTTGGGTTACCACAGCCTGGTATTTCCTGAATTTCAACCCACGTAAGTTAGCATCCATGTGCATCATTCACTGGACTGGAATATAATATCTAGGTCTTGGGTTTAACTCTGTCTGAGTACTTCAATCAACCCAGGTCAGCGATCCAAATCCATGCACTGGATTAGAATCATAATACCTTTTAGTCTCTGGTTATATCACCTCATCTGATTGGTTCCCTCAGTAATCATTATACCTTGGTCTCTGGTTTAATATATATCACCTCATCTGATTGGTTCCCTCAGTAATCATAATACCTTAGTCTCTGGTTATATCACCTCATCTGATTGGTTCCCTCAGTAATCAGAGTACCTTAGTCTCTGGTTATATCACCTCATGTGATCGCTTCCCTCAGTACTCATAATACCTTAGTCTCTGGTTATATCAACTCCTCTGATTGGTTCCCTCAGTAATCAAAATACCTTAGTCCCTGGTTACATCACCTCATCTGATTGGTTCCCTCAGTAATCATAATACTAGTCTCTAGTTATTTCACCCCATCTGATTGGTTCCCTCCAACCTACCTTATAGCCCATTAAAATCCTCTTAAGTATATGATCACAGGGACTCTAACCTCATATGCCTGGTTTCCTCATCAGAACCTAGTTCAGCAATCCAATCCCTTCAATGGCCATGATGCATCACATTACTAACAACTAGGTTCCTTCCAACCTATCCTAGTTCACACTATGAACCAGAAAAGTCTGAAAAGCTTCAGATATCTTACGGAAAAAAATGTCTGCTAATGTAAACAATGGCGATCATTATTCAGTTTTTACTAGACATTTTGTTTGGAACAAAAGTGTATTATACTGACATTTCATGCATTGTTGGTTGTAACCCTGCTAATCCCCTTCAACCCAACTCTATTTCAGACATCTGTTCTTGTTTCATATATAATGCACTAGACTCGAATTTCAACAGCTAGGTATCAGGTTATAACCTTGCTTATTTCCATCCAACTTGAACCCACCCTAGTTTTGTAATCCCTTCAAGGTTCATGAATCACTGGACAGAATATCAATATCTTGTCTCTGTTTTTTTCCTGGCCTATGTCCTTTCTTCCAACTCAATCCTAGTTCTGCATTCTTTTCATTGTCTAATGTACATTTGACCAATGGTCTTGTTTATATGGGTACCCCCAATCCGTCCTATCTCTGCAGTCCGTTTAACATTTATGATGTATCGATTGCAATCATAACATCTAGGCATCAGGTTAAATGTAACCAGGTTTCATTCCACTCAACCCACAACGATTTTCGTTCAATGTCCGTGAAGAAAGTTATGGACTCCGATATGATAGGAACTATTCCAGGTTTATTGTACGACAAACACGAGTTCACATAGGAACATGTAAGCGGCCATGTTAGGAGTGATGCATGCCGGGATACATGGATTAGACTTGCTACAATGCATCGATTAGATGGGAATCGCTACATCCTCTCTTCTAAGTTTAGTTTTAACATTTTGAATAAAACAGCATTATGAAATAAACATTTGTTTGATCAGTGAATTTGTAAACTGGAGTCTGGTAATTTAAAGTCTGAGTATTTCACTGATTTGAAAACACTTAATGAATATTTAAAAAACACACTGGTTATGTAAATGTACCAAGATAAACAATTACTATCCTTTCCTCTGAAAAAAAAACAAACAGAGGGTTAAACCAATAATATAGTAAAAAACAAAACTCAAATGCCTTGAGTACTGAGATAGACTGTCTCAGTACTCGATGTGTGTACAAGGGATTATTCTGCCCTCATCTTTGGAGTGTACAACACATAACACATGTTGAGTAGGCAATGTGGTTACTAACAGTCCAGTAGTCGGGGACAGTCCAAAGTTATCATGAAATTTGGATCAACAACACAAATCCAGTGCGGGCAAAGCAATAACAGTCACACAAAACTGTTAAGTGTATTTAGGATTTGGCTTCGAGATGCGACCGGAGCGAGTGAGAACTGGCTGTGCTGGAGGTGTGTGGGGGATGGCAGGTTGAGGCAGTGGATCCTGTGGTGGTAAGTAGAAGTCAGGTGAGTGTTGTTGCTGTGGAGGTGGTTCAGGGACTGGCAATAAGTGTCTCCGATTGCGGCGGTAGAGTGTGCCTTGGGCATTGACGATGTACGATCTGGGGTTTCTGGAATGCTTTTGGACAATTCCAAGCTGGTCGTGCCCTTTGGGTGATTGTAGACGAACAACTTGCCCTGGTTTCAGTGGTCGGAGGGGCTTGGCAGATTTGTCGTATGAAGACTTCTGTTGCTGTTGCCTCTTGCGTAACTGTGCTGTGACGCGTGTGTAAATGGCAGGTTTAAGGAGTGGCATCGGGGTAGGGATGGTTGTGCGAAGACGCCGTGACATGAGACGTTGGGAAGGTGAGCCAAGCTGGGGGTTGGTTGGGACATTGCGAATGTTCAGCAGGTTTCGGTAGAGGTCTGAACCGTCGCGTTTTGTCTTCTCGAGGAGTTGTTTGGCGCGCTTGACAGAGCTTTCTGCAAGGCCATTGGACTGGGGAAAATGGGGACTGCTGGTTGTATGCTGGAAGCCCCATGACTGTGCGAATTGTTTGAAGGCGAAGCAATCAAATTGTCGCGCGTTGTCACTGATAACGATGCGGGGGATTCCATGGATGGAAAATTGTCTCTTGAGTACCTCAATGACTGTAGAGGCACAGGTGTTGTCGAGTGAAGCGAAGTCAAACCAGCCGGAGTATGAGTCACCAAGGGCTAGGTAATCCATACCGTTCCAATGGAATAGGTCAACTCCAATGTGTTCCCATGGTAGGCTGGGTGGGGGGTAGCTTTTCAGTGGTTCTTTCTGTTGATGGGCTTTGGTAGCGTTGCAAACTGTGCATCCAGAGACGGACTGCTCGATATCAAGGCACATTGATGGCCAGTAAACTACATCTCTGGCTCTGCGTTTGGTAGCCTCGATGCCTGGGTGACCTTCATGCAGTATTTGGATGTATTCTGCGCGTAGTGACTTGGGAATGATGGCCTTATGTCCCTTTAAGATGATACCGCGGTCGAGAACCAGTTCATCTCTGAACGCGAAGTAGGGGTGGGCCTTTGGTGGGGCATTGTTGATATGCGAAGGCCATCCGCGACTGATGACATCAGTGAGCTGTTGCATGGCAGAGTCACAGGCTGTTGCTTTCTTGAGCTGTTCAAGTCGCATGTCAGAGATTGGCAGGAGGGTCATGACTTGCAGGTCATCATTTTCAGTACCGGTCGTTGTCAAGGGTGCACGTGACAAAGTGTCGGCAAGGAACAATTCTTTTCCTTTCTTGTACACGAGGGTGATGTTATACCTCTGTAGCCGGAGAAGCATGCGTTGAAGCCGCGCAGGGGCACTCAGCAGAGGCTTTTTGACGATGGTGACCAATGGTTGGTGGTCAGTTTCGACTACGATGTCTTTACCGTATATGTAGTCGTGGAACTTGGTGCAGGCAAACACAACTGCAAGCAGTTCTTTTTCAATCTGTGCGTAGCGTTGTTCAGTGTCACTCATGGTACGTGAAGCATACGCGACAGGGGCACCCTCTTGTAGGCAGGCTGCGCCAAGGCCAAACTTGGAGGCATCGCAGGTCAACGTGACTGGCTTGCGGACATCAAAGTACGTGAGTGTCGGCGCATTAGCAATCTTGTCCTTGATCGCTAGAAATGCGGCATTGTGTTGCTCTAGCCAGCACCAGTGGATGTCATTATGTGTGAGCTCGCGTAGTGGGGCTGTTAAGTCGCTCAAGTTGGGTACAAACTTGGCCAGGTATGTCACCATGCCAAGGAAGCGTTGTAGGGCAGTAACGTCGTTGGGTGGAGGCATGTCGGTGATAGCACTGACTTTAGCTGGGTCAGGCTGAAGTCCATTGGCGGTGAAGACGTGACCGACATATGAGACTTGTTCAAGACCGATGCGGCACTTTGTGGGGTTGAGGCGCATGTTGATTTTGCGTATCCGATCAAGGACAGTTTTGAGGTTTCGATCATGTTCCTCTTTAGTGCGTCCACCAACTAGTATGTCATCTACGATGATGGAGCATGGCAGATCGGCGAATATCTGCTCCATGGTTCTCTGGTACACATCGGAGGCAGAACAGAGGCCGTAGGGCATGCGAAGATAGCGGTATCTGCCATATGGCGTGCTGAATGTAGTCAGCAGTGATGATTCGTAATCCAAGGGGATCTGCCAGAACGAGCATTTAGCATCAAGCACTGAGAAAACTGTCGCACCATCCATCTTGGCAGCGACTTCCTCTACTGTTCGGGTAGGGTGGTGTGGGCGTTTCAGTGCTCCGTTAAGGTCGCGAGGGTCGATGCATAAGCGGATTTCTTCGCTGTTTTTCTTATGAGTCGCGACCATGGAGGAAACCCAGTCTGTCGGTTCGGAGACTGGAGTGATCACGCCTAGGGTAGTCATCCGCTGCAGTTCGGACTTGACCTTGTCTTGCATTGCAGCAGGGATGCGACGTGGTGGTCGGACAACCGGCGTAGCATTGGGGTCTATGGTCATGGTGTAGATGACTGGTAGTGACCCGAGCGAGCTGTCAAACAGGTCTTCGTAGTCTTTGAAGACTTGAGGCGATGTGGTGTCATTGGAGACATGGTAAACCAAGTTATTGACAGACAGCAGGCCTAGACGGAGGCAATCGGTTAAGCCGAGGATAGCTTTCACTTGTGTGTCAACAATGTGAAAGTCAATATTGTGGTCAGTCAGCGATGAGTCAATGCGACATGGCAGTGTAGCTAGTCCAACTGTGTGGAGCTCGGTTCCTCCATAAGCGATGAGCTTGGTTGACTTTGAATTATCAATGGACTTAGGTGGTGCGATGACGTTGTAAACATTCATGGGCAGTACGTTACAACGTGCACCAGTGTCAAGTTGGACAGGAACGTGTGTGTTATTCACCACAAGCGTAGCGTGGATGTCATGTTTCAAGTTCAAGTTGGTGTTGTCCACGGCTCGAACGTAAAATAATTCTTGCTCATCCACGGCAGGTTCATCTTCCTCCGAGTATGAATCGGGGTTTACTGTGTAGACGTGGCGGCTGCTTCTGCAGTGATCAGCATAGTGATTCTTTTTGTTACATTTGTGGCAAGTCTTGCCATAGGCCGGGCATTCGCGCCTCTTGTGAAAAGTTCCACAATTTCCACAAGGTTTTCGGGGCTTTTGCTGCTGTGTAGAACTACTGCGTGCAGATGTCTGCCGTTGATTTGACCATGTTGGTCTGTTTGCGCGTTGAGCTTGTTTCTTTTTGAAAGCATTGACAGTGGTATTTGATTCAGCCATTGTGCTGGTAGAGGCTGACAACATCTTTGCCTGATCACCTGCGAGCTGCATTGATTGTGCAAGTTCCACTGTGCGCTTGAGGTCAAGTTTGTCCTCTGGTTGGGCAAGCAGGGATTTCTGGATGCGTTCATTCTGCACGCCACACACAAGTCTGTCTCTCAGCATTTCATCAAGGTTTTGGCCAAACTTGCAGTCACTGGCCAGTGCACGTAGTGCTGCTAAATATTCGGCGATTGATTCACCAGATCGCCGACAGCGGCTGTTGAATTGAAAGCGAGCAATGATGCTAGACTTTGTGGGTTTGAAATGCTTCTCTAATCTGTCCACTAGTTCTTGATATGTAGCTTCGTTTGGTTTCTTAGGGGCAAGAAGATCGCTAATCAGCTTATATGTTTGTGAACCAACGACAGAGTTGAGTATGGCCCTTTTGCGTGCTGCGTCGGAGATATTGTTCGCCGCGAAATATTCGCCGAGACGATCAGTGTACATTTCCCATGTCTCTTTCTTTTCACAAAACTCTCCAATATTGCCGAAAGTAGCCATGATGTATTAAGAAACGAATCCCGTACTTACTGACACCATGAAGAAAGTTATGGACTCCGATATGATAGGAACTATTCCAGGTTTATTGTACGACAAACACGAGTTCACATAGGAACATGTAAGCGGCCATGTTAGGAGTGATGCATGCCGGGATACATGGATTAGACTTGCTACAATGCATCGATTAGATGGGAATCGCTACAGTCCGTGATGCACTACACTGGAATCCCAATATCCTGGTCTCGAGGTATACCCTCTAGCATCCAACAAAACCTAGCTTCTAAGCAATGTTGTAGTTGAGTCCATCACAAGTCCATCACAAGTCCATCACAACTCCATCACAAGTCCATCACAAGTCCATCACAAGTCCTTCGGGCTTATAAGTCAAGTCACTAGTCATTCAAATGAACTGTTAAAAAAGCATTCCTTTTTCATTGTTCACCCAGTTACTTGTGACTGTACTTGTGAAAGGACTTGTGATGGACTCGACTAATACACTACTTCTACGTCCATCATGCACTGGACAGAAATCTCAATCTCTCAGTCTATCAGTCGTGGGTTCTAACCCAGCCTACTTCTCCCAGACCCACCTTATTTCAGCAAACCCTTCCAAGTCCATGATGCACTGGACAGGAATCTCGATATCTCGGTCTCGGGTTATAACACTGCCTGGTTCGACAGGGACAGCCTCATCGTGGATGACGTTGAAAAAAATCACACTGTCTCCATGAACCTGCCAGAAAACAAACGAAAACAAGTAATATTGCAAACAAACCACAAGGAAACGTTTTAACGCACGTTTCAAAATAGAATCATGAAACCTTGGTATATTTATTTCAAGGTATTTTCTTCAGCTAATCCTGACAGTTGCAGCAAACAATATATATATCACTGACCTCACAGTTTGTATATGCCAAACTTTCAAAAAGACCACAACATGAAGCCAACAATTGTTGCGTTGTAACATTGTTTTAATGCGTTGCACAAAGAAATCGACCACCAACAAAAGGCTGGATATCTGAGTTGGTACAGCACCGGAATGGCAATCAGGAGGTCGCTGGTTCAAAACCGCTACAGTCAATTTCTTTGTTCAGCTAAGCCCATTTGACTTTTAGGAAAACTTTTGCAGTTAACTTTCACAAAGGCACGTTAAGAACTAAAATGAAAGCTGTACAAAAAATAAGAAACCAGAATAATATTTTAGAATATACCTCCATGAAAGTTCCACATCGGTCGTAAGTTGTTGCAATCTTAACGTGGGTGGCGTTATGATGACTACCGACGCACGCCGGGTCAAGAAAATGCAAATGAGACGACAGGGCATCACCAATCACAGAGCGGGGGATGAAGACCGTCATGCCAGAATCGGAGCAGTCCATTGATGGCAAGAGGGGTGGTTGAGTCATTCGGGGTTGGTGAGTAGACCATCCAATTTCCTCTGTTGTGAATTCTGTAGGCTGTTTGGTAGGGTTGTCAGATTCCAATGATGTGGTCCAATCCTCAAGTACTTGAGTGGTGTATATTGGGACCTCATCAGTAGCTGTGGAAAAAAAAAATCCAAAATTGACAATGCCATTCCATTTACTTCTTTTGTTTTGGTCGGCTTACCAACTGACTTAGTCTTCTAATAACAAATTCAATGTTTGAACCTCACAATTTGGTACAACACCAATATAAGTCGATTAGGCATACGTAGTAATCTGATAGGCTATAGCAAATTTACCGTTTTGAACCTCATTTGGTACAAGACCTTAAACAAATGAGGTTAGTCGATTAGGCATACGTTGTAATCTGATAAACTCAAAAGTTTGAACCTCACCATTTGGTGCAATACCATACACAGCTCTACAAAGGTATGTATCACTCACAGCGGCAGATGGTAAATAGCATGGAGCTGCACCATTTACTGCACCTTCATCAAGTAGGACATAATATTCCTGTCCTATGGGAAGGTAACTTGGCCTATCAGGTGGTTGATTATGGACTAGAACTTGCAGCGTGTCGGGAGCTGGAAATCGGACGTTGTAAGTAACCCAGGTGGGGATTCCTAATCTAAACTGTCCGCTGCTATCGTAGAATCTTGCATAGACATAACTGGTGCCTATTGCCTTGGTTATCTGCAATTTCAATTTCAATAAGAGTGAGTTCAAATTCTTTTAATTAAGACATTTAGCATTGTAAGTACAAGCCTCTGTGCCTCAAATTATATGCAGGGTTTATCAAAACAAAGGCAATCCAAAAGCAATGTTTCATAATTAGTATGTGAAAGTTTTAACCTAAGCTTGATGGGCATTCTCAAAGTGGTTCCATCACTGGGATGTCGCGTAAATCACAAATCCATCACAAGTCCAGTCGCAAGTTATTCACAAGTCCAGTGAACAAGTCCAGTCACAGGAAATAATGGATGATTAACAACAAAGGAATGCCTTTGTCAAAGCTCATTTATATAGCTTGGTACTGGAAGACTTGTGATGGATTTGTGATGGACTCGACATCTCTGTTCCATTGTAAAGGGAAGTTCTTGAACTTTTAATTTATTACTACCTTATTTGCATCGATGCAGGCATGTTTAAATAAACAAAAATGAAAGCTTTGAAATGATTTCTTTAACCATGGTGCATCATCTATGCTCACACACTTTAGCATGACTATCTCGTTGGCTAGTATACTCACATGTTGATCAAACCTGAAATTCCAGACCAAGCTATAATTAAGCAAGCTGACTGTAGCGTTGGTCCAGGCCTCAACGACAACAGGAGATGCTGTACAGATATCAATTCATAAGTTATATATTAGTACAATTGACATGCCAACACAGTAATGACTCGAGGCTTAGTGATAAGAGGTATCTGAATTGAAAGATGTACCCACTGTCACAGTGATCATTTTAAGTTGTGACATTCACACATACAGACATGGGAGAGAAGACCTACTGGTACTTTTGTTCATGTCGGAGGGGTGTATAGCTGGGTTCAGCTGTTAATGCCACGTGAACAGTTTTTGCTTGACGGTATAAAAAAATGTATAATTGCATGCTTGCCATCTTAAACTATTCAGAATTTATTGTATTGACAGTCCAACCCCTGTGAGGGTCAGATTCTGGGCTGTATTATAGGTTTTCCAATTTTGCTTTTGTGCAACTTGTTAATTTAATCAGAGAGAATGTTCATTCCATTTCATCAGATTTCAGAGTTCTGTGAAGGAATATGGTTTCTAAGACCTTAGGTAAGAGCATACGATTTCGTTAGAATTTTTTTAAGGGCCTGCGATCAAGGGAAACAAAGAAATAAGATATTAATTGTTTCCCAAATTTGAAGTAAATGGAGCTAGGAATCAAACGCTAGGACTTCAGATAACCAACTGTAAAATTAGAAGGGAAAAACCCTCTTACCCAAACCTGCACAGTCCGGCCATGGAGTTGTTGCTGGCACTCTATACGGTGATTCTGTAACTACATAACGAGGTTATTTAGAAAATAAATTAACTGGTAGTTATTAACTTGTCTGATAAATGAGATCATGAGATTTTACATATTTAGGCATTGTGATAAACATGTTACATATAAGTCTAACATCACATGGCGTCCCGAAACATGGCACGAATTAATTTTGTTCTCAACCTTGCTTGAGCAACATGATGGTCAACATTTCACAGAAAGTGAATATCCCTATTCGTTCTTATACAAGTCTGATACAATGTTACGAGTATGTCATTCGAACATGAGTGTCCCCGTTTTACTTTAGATACGTAGTAAACCCAATTAAGATATGTTAAATGTAATTAACTGACGTGAGTGAAAAACTACACTTTTGAGTATGTCAATGATGATGATTATAATAGTTAATGGTGTACAGGTTGATTTGGAATATACGATTCTTCCAATTAGGTCACACAAGGCGACTCTCAGCCGGATCCAATGCCCATTTAGACAACCGCGTTTTGGACACTGAACTTGCTTACATGATTTCCATATCGAATGTTTGTTTCTCTCTTACTCAAATTGATAATAGCAATAAATATTTAGCTGAATGAGTTTCATGCTAAACATTAACGACGTTTTTTCAACATTCGTCCCAACAGTTGGTCAATAATTGTTACCCTAATAAACCAACAATAAGGTAGGTTCATACCAATATTGGGTCAATAATATTGCCTAACAGTGTTTTAACCAACTTACAGTGTATGGGTAGGTGGGTGAGTTAATAGTTTGTTCTGTCGTGTATTGTTTTGGAAGTGGAGTAGTTTTCACAACCTTCCTTCGAGTTAAAGTCTTCGCTATAAGAATCTATCTGCCAAGTTTAATGCTTTGGACCAGCCGGTCAGAATGTTGTCAAACGTTTAATCTACGCCGACTGACTATTAACAGTTGAGTCCAACAAATTTCAAGAGTGTTATTTACATAGGTGGGTGAGTTAAAAACTTTTTGTCCTGCATATCATGGAAGTTGAGTATACTACACCTTCCTGGGTTGTTGGCCAATATGCGGTTGTTGGCTGGAAGCCTGGGTTGCCACGTGTCGTCCAGTCTCCAAACTGCTCGGTGGTGTATGCATATGTTGGGGCCCCATCAGTAGCTGTGTCAAAATGATGCAGAAAACACACCGCCTTTCTTAATCATTTCATCCAGTGTTTTTATTTATCACACTGTCCAGTCTGCTGTCATCTAAATTTAGATCGTAATCAAACTGCAGGAGTGCGTTTATGCCATGGCAACAAATAAACTTATGTGGATGCCTTTTTACGTCTGTATGTTCCCCATGTTATTTTCCGAATTGCCTATTCAAAAAAAATTTTAAATGCCGACCGCCTGGATAATTATGTGATGACGTCAAGCTGTATTTATATGCACTTACTTATGGAATGTAGGAAAGAATGTTGCACTTACTATAACTCCCATAAAAAAAAAAATCGTGTAGATAACGTGTGATGTTATGAATTCTCATGGCTTGTATGTAGGAAGCAGAATTATCTCAAATCTAAGGAAGAGCGGATTATTTTCCCTGAAAAAGTACTAAAGAATCTACGGTAGTAACATTAAATCCAGATTTTGTTGTTTATGACACTTCCAACAAAGCAAGGCAAGTGGACACCATCACATGGTATCAGAATACAGCTGTTGACTGCTATACACGCAATGTGACATGACAGTTTTTCACCAGAGAGGCCAAAGAATTAAAAAAAAAAAAAAAAAGGTTCCACACCACAGCAGTCAAGTGTAAAACAGATACCTACCTGGTGGTGAGCCGGTGTACAGTGTGATAGCAAGCCAACCAGAAGGAACATTACAAGGGGCAGGACCAGTCACTACATCCTCAGCCATTATAATGGTAAACACTCCATTACCATCCAAATCATGTAGATCCAAATTCATCGACGAATAACAGTCTGTTTCTATTGTGTCAACAGCCGTCTGGACGATTTTGCAGTTCTGGGCAGACTGCCAAGCATGTCGTCTGTATATGTAAACACCTGTTAGGCTCTGAGCCACCGTGACCTAATGAATAGTTGGAAGAAAATACGACAAAATGCACGATCCTCAGTATGTTAGCAAAAGACAATGGGAACAATCAATTTGTACTGATTGAGTGGCAATTCAGTGGATCACTTTTGACTTATTCAGTTCATTAAGGGCACAACTTTCCAGCATTAGAATTAAAAACACAGCGATGGTTAAAGAATGTTAGTGGTTGAGTTATTTAAACGTATTCTTCAAAATCATAACCCGATAGTATGTAACAAAAACAAATTAACAATTACAAATTCAAGTACAATTTGCTGGACAGATGGCTCGTCTACAAACAATAGTTAAATTACGTACAAGTAGTAAGACTTAGTATCTTTCGTTCTTCTAGTAAAATGTGGCTCCGGAAAATAGGGCTGTGCCGAATATTCGAATATTCGGTTATTCGATCGATAATCGAATATTCGAATATTTATTTTCGAATAAGAATATTCGGTGGTGATATGCAATGAAATAAAAAGGTGGAAAAAACTTTTTTTTAACAACAAAAGTGTATTCTCAAAGTTAAGTTTCAAGTTGCTGCCAAAAAAAACCCATAAAAGTAGCTTGTATATATATATGCCAAGCAATAATGCCATACATATATTACTTCTGCTTTGGGAGTGCTTGCAGTAAAGCCAACCCATTTTTTTAACGCCGGACTGCAACACCAATCGCTGATGCTTCCGACAAGATAAACAAGACATTTTGTCTTTCATGTCTTCACAAAACACTTCCTGACACCTTTTCATATCAAACTTCTAGCATGAGTAGTAACGTTTCCGTTGTCCGTATTTTTGTTTGTTGTTGTCCTACTTACAATCCCTACTTTCAAAAGAAAACCGCCGCTGTTTTCCCCGATGCGATCCTGGCAAGTTTCCCCGCGCGTTGGTGTTACATGTACATGTGTGCAGCATAGGAAAATGCAGCGTGGCATTGGAGAGGAGCACGTGTTAATTTGCCCACGTGCGCAGTGGGAGGGGCTTACTGGATCGGCTATTGACATCGCGAAAATGGCATGCCAACATCGATGTAGAAGACCTCTGCAATTTCATGCAAAGAACTTGATTTCTTTTTTCTGTGTGGGCCTTTGTATTTTCCGTTTTCATGTACTTATTTTGAGGACGTACTGCTCGCACAGGGTCGCACAAGAAGCGGTACATTACACTGATACAGCGAAGCCAATTCCCCCCAAAGTTTTCCATCGCCTGTTCAATCGTGTCGAATGCACGTGGTTATAGGGAATCGCCTTGCACGCAGTATGCTGCCAACAGCACGTGGCGGTGTTGTAGAAAACTTGTCATGAACCCCAACATTACATTAAAACGTTTTGAAAACCTTGGTTCATTTACGTTACGGACTCTGGGATTTTTCTAAAAGAATTTATTATGGCTGTTAGATGTTCACCTCAATGCCTTCGTAATTATACACATGTACATGAACAAAATAATCTAGTTCTCTGATCAGAGCACCCTTTTATCGAACACATTTTCGTTCGCTGTCCGTCAGCTTTGTTCGCTGGGTTAGTCTGCTAATTGCACCCAATATTTGCACAAATAAATATTTGCACAAATAAAACATACATAAACACTTCAAAAACGAGTTCAGCAATTATACTTTCAGTAATAATAGCGGGAACCTCTGGCTTATGTCCTCCAAGTCGAGCAAAACGCAAGAAAAAGGGCAGACAACAGAGAGGATTTCAAACTCAAAAGAGCTCTCATTTATTTCGCCAGACAGACTTTGCGGTCAACTCACCGCACCGTACCCCTGATTCCCAACATAGAAAACCACAGCTAGACAAAATGTATCAAAATGTTGCAAGTTGGAATATCCAAACCTTTTAGCCGCCTATTTGTTAGAAAGTTATCTCCAGAGCACGCACTTAGCCAGACAAAAGAACCGGGTCAGCGCACCTGTGCCCTAATTAGCCCGCCAACAATGCGCCCGCCGGAGCTCGGATGTCACCCTTCGTGTTTTGGGTACACAGCTTATAATACATCCCCTGTGGGCAAACAAGGAAATACTGCTTTGCACGTGTCAAGCTGGGGCGTGTGTATGCCGCGCCCACGCCCATTATTTGCATAAACTTAAATATGCATTTACAATTCAAAGACCCATATTTCATTGAATAAAGACATTAAATATCATAGTTTTTTTTCTTGGAGTTTTTGGTTGTTGAGAATAAGTTTATTTAAAATGATATAAAATCATTTCCTCAATTCTTGGTGACAAAAGTGCGAGTTATTATTATAAAAGTGATTTTTTTTATCCTCAATACTGTGACTAGGAAGTACACCGTTTTGTAGAATTCAAGAAGCTTCCAGTAATTGATATGCTCGGTTCCTGTTTGCGAGTTAAGGGTCGGAGAGTCACAATAGCTGACGCCACCCGCCGTGTTTGGGGTTCACGGCTTAATACGTCCCCCATGCAAACAAGGAATCCTTCACTCTAGCTTCCCTGGTTATTGTTAATCTTTAAATTACTGACGACTGAAGAACAACTGATTGTTGTCAAATACCTGACTTACCTGTGAAGAAATCATGCATGGCATGCTGACGTGCGCACGTACGTTGACTACATGTATGGCATACTTTTGCTTTTGAGAGAATTTGGAATGGTCAAATAACCGAATATTCGAATATTCGATCGATTGGAAGGTCGAATATTCGAATATTCAATTATTCGAATTGACTCAGCCCTACCGGAAAATATGAATTACTACTCGTCATTAATCTTTCATATGCTGTCAAATACGTGTAATGGGAATTCCATCAAGAGCATCAAGTGCAGTGCCAACTGCTAACTTGCAGACAATTGCGCTGGTAAGCAGGCCATTAGTCTCAGATATTCACGTATGCACAGAACGCCTGATATAGGCTATATGAATATGTAAATGTAATGCTATCCCGGGTGTGCAGCCATTTGGTGTTAACTTTAGAAATTGTGACTTCGTTTCGAGCAAACATGCGGTCCAAACTGTTGATTTGCCCTTGAGCTGCCACGCTCTTCGGTAACAAAACAACGGGTCACCGAAAACTCGATAGAAGGCGCTCGCTGAATGGTTAGGATCTGGAGATGATGGCGGAGTCTTGTTTTGCACAATTAATCGCCGCACATATCATATAACGCTTGCTTTGCAAGTGGCTATTCCATAAAAGGATCCTTTCCAACAAACAAGCACGTAGTTTGTTTCTTACAAGCTCTCTGACAAACGTAGTATAAGCCCAAAAAAAACAGTGTTCTTAAAAAAAAAATGTGAAATCACCAAACTTTCAAATTTACATCCCCAATTAATGCAAATAAAAGTTAATTGTTACCTGTAATCCAATTTGATACTGACCTCCCGATCATACTTGAGGGTTAGTTTAGCTATGCTGAGTGAAGAGTAAAATCCATCAGCTGGCCAAGACTGAATGACAGTGGGACGTTCTGGAAAGGAAATCATTTCACAGCTTGCAACAGTCATCCAAAAATACAGTTTGAATCCCATAATTATAAGACATATTCTTGGCATCATTTACTTTTGGTAGGATGACATTTTAAGTCAATTTTCTTAGCACTGTATCAGACACAGAAGGTCGTTATATTTACTTAGATTTATTTAATAGCAAAAGTATTTGAAAGTAAAGCATGAGCTTTAGAACATTAACACCCTCCCACACACTGGTAGTCTTTCTTAAGAATTTTTTTTCATGACATAGTCTTTGGGCCCAAATCGTTTTCGAACAATATGAAGAAAAAGTAGTTGGAAGGATAAAACGTAACAAACGTGTCAAAGTGTTCCTCTCACGCATGAGTAGTCAAGTCTTAGTACTTCCAATGTACCCGATTGATTTAAATAATCAAAACATGTCAATAGTGAGGGCGCCCTTCGCAAGCTTACAGTGTTACAAGCAGCCGTATCTTACCTGTGTCAGAGCAACTTGATGGTTGCGCTGGAGTTGTGTAGTGCGGAGTATCGTAGTATCCTACAGGAGTACAGAAAACAACATTATTTCGTTATCAAAAGCGCCACAGAATGGTGCGACTTAATATACAGATAAACACAATTTATTCTTGTTAACAAGATTTTGGACAAAAGTCTTTGAAAAAAAATCATATCAAGCAAAAAACTAAAGAAGCTGATCATTTTGGAGAGGTTGAGTGGTTAAGCAACCTTAAGTTTACAAGCAGTAAAGTCAAGAATCAGCCTCGTGCAATTTACATGCACATGGACACCAATTCAACAACTATATTTATTGCACATAACCAATTCCTCCCCACTTCACTCTTGTCAAAAATAAACCAATAAGGCTACTTCTACAAATGGTGTAATGTTCTTACGATCTGGCAAGCCACTGTACAATACTTTGTAGAAATTGGGATCTGTAACGGCAGCTGATGGAACATAGCATGGCCCAGGACCGGTCACTACGCCCTCATCCAACAGCACATGAAACACTTGCCCTCCAGCTAGCAGCGCTTTCAAGTTCGCGGGGACAACAACTTGCATTGTGTCTGGGGCAGGGAAGTGAACGTTGTCACCAGCGGAGGCGTCGATTGAAAATACCCATGCGCCGACCCTGTAGTAAACCTTGACAAAAGCAGGTTTAGCCGCCCTATTCACCTGCGTGCGGAATTCCATTCAATTTTTCACAATATGGATTATGGCAGAACTCACTATATCTCCGTAAAGCTCGCCGCACACGAGTGCTACGTGATGAGCATAAAGTCACTCCAGGCCGTTTGCTCAGCAGCGTAGCTCACCGTGTGCGGTAAAATTTTACAGAGTTTTCTGCCTCTCGAGGTAGTCTGGTTCCCCGACCTGACAATTTCCCCCGACGTCTACACGTCTAAATTGTAGGTCAGGCAGCCTCCGTGGCTAAAAATAAACATGACGGCATTAATGGCCCTTTTTCAAAGCGCGGCTTCGTTTCCGAATTCGCTTTATCACTTGTAGCTTTTAATGTTCTGATCAAATTTTTAAATAAATCACTTGCTTCGTAATATCATATAATTATAATAATACAGTTTGATGTTTTCGTAAGATAACATTGAGTAATGTTGATCTGGAATCTTCAAAATTACGGAACCAAATAGCACTGTTAGCAGGCGGAGCCGAATGAAGACCGAGTTTTGGAAAATCTCGGTAACGGTCGTCAAATTCAAAATTGTACATGACGCAGCAAAAAGTTCGGCAGTACGATCCGAGTATATTTGATGCACAAAATCGTCGTTGAATTTCAAGTTTTCTAAATGAAAACAATGAATATTAATTATCAACTCATTCAAAATAAAATTAATAAGCAATTAGCAGTTAATTAACCCTATATTATATACTCGGAAATACTCGGGCGCTATCCGATTGTCGACGAAACGACTTCGGCAAACTTCGGAAATTTTCAGAAAAAGGAGGAATTCCTCCCGTTTTAGTCACGTGACGTAAATTGTAATACATTGTATTACCGGAGGCTACCGGACCTAAGATTCATCAGGAATAGTCGGAATCTTTTGGTCTGGGAACCAGACTACCTCTCGAGGCCGTGAGGCAAATATCTATCTGTTTGCTTCGAGTGACTTTTTGCTCAGCACGTAGCTCTCGTGTGCGGCGAGCTTAACACACAAAGTTCTGCTTACATTCGTTCGCAACACACTGTTCAATGATATGTTCAAGTATGTGCACCGTTTGACGGATGCCGCCACCTTTGCGATCACTTGGAAGCCTTCTACAGGGGGCATTTTCATTGAAATTATGTCCCGATTATTACATTGTATCTTGTGCAGAGTGCGCCATGTTTTCAACAAAAGTCCAAAAAAAAATGATTACAAAGACTGTGCTGACGCCCATTTGACGGTTACAAAAGACGTGACTGACGCAAAATTGCTATATCGAAAGTTTTTTGACAACAATCTTTTCAAACAACTTCATCGTTTAAATGCTTCAATAAAGAAGATATTTCTATTGTTTCTGTCAAGAAGGGCGGGGGGGGGCAAGGGGGGGAGAGACCCCCCCCCCCCCCCCGGAAAGCATCCAAAAAAGGGGGGGGGGAGAGGTGCGGTGAAGTCATAATTATTTGCTATTATGTAGTACACATTTAACAAAATGGGCGTCTGCAGGGGTGTTAGTGGGGTGGGCCAATTTACCCCACCCATCCTCGAAAAATATATAAATAAACTGAAAACATGCTAGAGGAAGTATAACGATTAGGGGGGAAATGTGCTTTGCCCCAACCACCCCCCCCCCCAAAAAAAAATTCCTGGCGACGCCCATTACAGCGCTCTTTCTGTTCAAAAATATGGATATTATAGAAGAATTAGTATTCACCCTCACGTTTTGGTTGAATTTGAAATGGAAAGTCCAATCGGCGAAGGTGGGAATTCTGGTGACTGCTGGATCGGGCCAGGTCTCCACAATAACAGGAGGAGATGCTAGGCCAATATCAATCAAAACAAATATCACATTAAAGTCAAAGATGCAGGGAAAAGCAGGGAATTGAACAAGATGTCCTCTCTCTGACTTATCTGATATAGAAAGAAAAAATCATACCCACCACTGACCTTGCTTATGAGAAAAAAGATACATTTTTGTCCAATTTTGTGCAACGTAGGCTAATCCATCTTATTAACTGTATATTGCAACCTTATCATGCCACAAAGTGTAGCCAGGTTTTTGTTGTAGTACAATGTGTGGTACGGTCTCACTGTCCTGTAAATCGACCTTAGGAATACTTCTTCAGGTTATGGGCTCGAATGCAACCACCTGAATTGCCGTGCCTGTATCCTTCGGTACAACGACACATATTTCTTACTTATACCCCGTCACACGGGAGGCGCGGTGCCACTACGGTTTTTGGTCAAAACCGCCATCACCGTAGTGACACCGGCAGTAGTTTTTCATAGTTTTCCCCTACCCGTCATACCCCCGTCACACCGGAGGTGCGGTGCCACTACGGTGCTTGTACGGCATAAACTGCAGTGGCACGGCCATGATCGCCGTGGTTCCGCAGTGTGATCGCCGTAGCACCGCGGAAAACTGTCAAAACCGCGGACCTTCGCGATTGCACGGCGGTTGTACTGTGGAGGTACGGCGGTGATAGAGCTCCTACTGCGATCCTTATATGGTGCCACAGCGGTCATGGCGGTGCCGCGGCGATCCCACTGCGGATTGGCCCAACCCGCGGTGGCACTGCGGAAGTTTTGAACATGTTCAAAGTTTACGCCGTGCCACCGCGAACGTCCGCGGTTTTGACAGTTTCCCGCGGTGCTACGGCGATCAATAACAGAACCACTGCGGAACCACAGCAATCCCACTGCGGTTTATGCCGTACAAGCACCGCAGTGGCACCGCACCTCCGGTGTCACGGGGGTATAAGGAACGAATGGCTAGCTGTATGTATAGGTGGTTAGTGTTAAAGAGCTGTTACCCTCCAATGGAATGAGAGTAGAATAGTAAAAGGGGTGTTTTAACTATACACCGTATATTAGTAGTTTGGGTAAGGAAATTGACAAAAACAATAATCTGAATTGAAGAAAGAAGCTTACCAGAGTCTGAGCACTGCAGTGACATAACGGCGGGTTGTTCAGCATGCTGACCAGGGGAAACATCGACAGAGTTCTATGGAAAGAAATGTTTATGTGACCCGCTCTGCAAAAATGAGTCAGATGTTGCAAAACTCACGTTTTGAGGTAACTACGTGTTTAAGCTTTCATTTGGTATGTCATGAACCTCTCTAGGACATTTGGTTGCTTTGTTGTGCTTGTTTCATTGTCAATTTCCACAAAAACTAGAAAAGTCTCAATGGAGAAAACAGGGCTTGAAAAATGACAAATATACTGCAACTAACCCCAAAAATCATCAACAATCCACATTTTGTTCTTTTTGGAACTTTTTTTAAAGACATTTAAACTAAAACTACCAAACAACCAAACTAAAACAAAACCAAAAAATCTCAATTTTGATCAAATTTTCACTGTTTCCATTTCAAAATCTCTAAAGCTTGAATTCAAATTATGCGACATCAGACTATTTATTTTTCAGAGCGGGTCACCAATATTTGGTTATGGACTTTGCCCTCTACTGGCGTTATGTTTATAAAAAAAAAAATAGGCCTACTGTGTACTCTATGCTATTCAAGGGTTTACTAGACAAAGACAAAGTTTACCCAGGTTGGATTGCCACTCGACACTGTACTTACAGTGCTTAGTCGAAAGGCTGGTTCAATTAAATAGAAGCGGGTAAAGCAATGAATGTCTTTTATAGTGAGAAGCTTCCGTTTTTGAGATTCTAGGTTTGCCTGTCCCAACGATATTTCATATAATGTGTTCCTACACAAGAATGCATCAGGATATATCGAGATAAAACTCGGAGAAACCAATGTTCATGCACTGAGGTATTTCAGATATTGGGCACTGACCTGAGACTCGTTTTCAGCCGCCTTCACAGATAAAGTAAAATCTCTGACACGGGACAAGCGGACCTACCCACAGTGGCATCCTTGAAGAAAGACCACAACTAGCAAGGCCTGAAACAAACCACCCATCTTGCAGACGGACCAGGGTATTGCACTTTCCTGCACGTTTTCTACTTTTGACCCGGGTTTTGGAATTCCAACCCCCTTATAAACTGGATGAACTACCAGTTATCAATTAACCCGGATTTACTATAAGAACAGTTAAATTTATCTGGTTACTGTACAGGGAAGCCATTTACCCAGGAGGGGTATTAATTATTTTTTGCCTGTTTAAATAGCTATACAACACAGATGCAGACTTTTCCAGAATTAAATTATTTCAACGACAGCATGTGATAATAGTTGCTTTATGATTTGTCCTGTCCAATATTGTCACAATATCAAATTCGAATTCACCACTCTAAGTAAGTATACATTGTAACAAAATGTATACATCTTAATACAATGTAATAAATGAAACATTGTTTGCGAGCAATCTTGGAAATCCGCAAATATCCGTGGTATCTGGGCAGCTGTGTAGACGATAATCCGTTTGATGGACATTTATGCATGTCCGGGTTTTCACTGACTTAGATAAAGATTTTGAGTAGTTTGGGCAAATAGTGAACTTTGTTTATTTGCAGATGGCGAACTGCGACCCGCACTGCAAACACGATATGGATGCACTAAGCTTATCCTAAAAGAAACACCATCACCAAGCAACATAACAATTTCGAGTAGTTGGGCAAATCGAGATTTTTTTTTTATTCGCAGATTGCGAACTGCGACCCGCATTGCACACACGGATGCACACAGCGTATCATGAAAGGGACATCAACACCAAGCAACTTTTAGCATAATTTTGAATTAGTGTTTTTCTTTGTACGTCGTGTCTGCTTGGTTTTTTTCTCCCGAAGTCGTAATACAGTATTACATTGAACCTTATATGACACGGTTTCGAGCCGGAAAGGAAATACAAAAAATAAAGGACAAGCAGAATTTAATTTCTCCTTCAAATAATCTGATTAACAACAACCCAAAGAATCGTCTTTACATTCACACAAAATAAACTGCTATCGAATATACACCCAAAGTAAACGTACATGTATATTCAAAACGAGTAATTCAAGCTTCATTGTAGGTGAAATACGTACCAGATTGAATATTTGACTTTTTAAACTAGAATATGTGAAGCAGAATCTCTGAATCAGTTACAAATTGAAAACAAAATGTAAATCCAAAACTCTCTATATGCGTCTAAAATATGATATCAGAAAGCCATATTCAAATCCCAAAAAGTGAGAAACTAGTTACTAAGCTTACTTACAACACATGTACTCTTAAATCCAATAACATGCGTTGTCACATCAATTCAATTCAGTTCTTGACTTTTTTTCATAATTAAAACACTTGAAACTTAAACAATTAGAATTAAAAAAATTAAAAGTGAAATTCATCTTCCCTATTTGCACACAAAAAAAACACTAGGCCTACACATAAAATCTAAACACCTAAGAATTTACATCAGACAAATTTAAGAACAAATAAAGAATTGTAAAACACCAGTGAAAACCCCCACTTATTATAGCATCAAATCAATGATTAATCAATGATATTCAATCAAATGATACAATTAACAGCAAGCACTGCATTCTCCTTGAATCCGTGAAATCGTCACCGTTTTCACGAAGAGCCACATATGTCGATTTTGAAGAAAAAGTGTTTTCGAGATAATCGCAAAAGAAGTTTCTCATATTTTAAAACTGCAAAAAATACCACTTTGCAACAACTTTGTGAAGCAAGGAAAAGATCACACTATTTTGTGTGAGCTGAATTTTTACATGAGCCCAGTAATAAGACCTAATTCAGCGGTTAATTAGGGAAAATTAATTAGTAAAGATATGTGGCTCTTCAAATTCGCAAATTCAGGTTTCCGACATATTGGCCCTTTCTGTTCAATGTGTATTTCAATAGACGCGCGCGCAGCTGAAAATGTAACAAAGATATATGGCTCTTCGTGAAAACGCAAATCTCATTTGACCTACTTTGACGTATTTTCGTGCAATGGGTTTTGTACGCGTTAAAAGGGCCAAAATGTATGTGGCTCTTCGTGAAAACTCAAAATTCATTTGTCGAGATTTTGGCCCCTTGCAACATTAATGTAACTTAGAATTTAACGATGTTTTGCTTACAAAAACATGTCAAAATGGTTAAGTACATTGTCTTAAAGCAAAATATTGAAAAAAAATCAAAATCGAAAAAATGGTAATTTTTGACATATGTGGCTCTTCGTGAAAACGGTGACGAAATATGCGGCGCTACTACTTAAAACCTAAATATTCTACTCTGGCAGAAAACTTCAACCTATCCTTGGCAAACGAGGTCTCAGTGGGCAGGAACAGTGGGCACTAATATTTAGGTCATGCCAAACTGCTTTGAAACTAATTTCAATTTCTTTTTTTTTAACTAAAATATGTCATGCAGAATCTCTGAATCAGTTACAAATTGAAAAGAAATGTAAATCCAAAACTCTCTAAATGCTTCTAAAATATGATAAGGTTTAAAGTCTCAGAAAGTTATATTCAAATCCCAAAAAGTGAGAAACTAGTTTCTAAGCTTACTTACAACACATGTACTCTCAAATCCAATAATACATGTGTTGCCACGTCAATTCAATTCAGTTTTCGATATTTGATTTGTTCACAATTAAAACACTTAATATCAAAACAATTAAAACTAAAACAACTAAAAGCGACATTCATTTTCCCATTTTGCACACAAAAAAGTACTATACATAAAATCTAAACACATAAGAATTTACATCAGACAAATTTAAGAACAAATAAAGAATTATAAAACACCAGTGAAAACCCCACTAATTAAAGCATCAAATCAATGAATAATCTATGATATTCAATCAAATGATACGATTAACAGCAAGCACTGCATTCTCCTTTAACCTGTGAAATATGCGGCGGTACTACTTAAAACTTAAATATTCTACTCTAGCAGAAATCGTCAACCTATCCTTAGCAAACGAGGTATCAGGAACCTATAGCCTGCGGTCAGGCTCAATGAGTCCTGCCTAGTTCTGTCACTCAGTTGGTCACTAAGTATTTGGCCTTTCAAATATCAACATATATAACCAGAATTATAATAACCTTACATCTCTAAAGCAATGAACAGTTGGCACTAATATTCAGGTCATGCCAAACTGCTTTGAAACTAATTTCCAATTTCACTTTTTTAACTGAAATATGTCATGCAGAATCTCTGCATCAGTTACAAATTGAAAACAAAATGTTAATCCAAAACTCTGTAAATGCGTCTAAAATATGATAAGGTTTAAAGTCTCAGAAAGTTATATTCAAATCCCAAAAAGTGAAAAGCTAGTTACTTAGGCGTTAGATCCCTTACCGCCCGGTTCCCAGACGGTCTGGGCTAAGCCTCGCCCACTCCGAGAAAGGGATTGGGACTCCTCTCCAAAGTGGGCGAGCTCGGATTAAGAGAACGAAGTACAAGTCTGACTGGTGGGCCCTCTCCTGAACCTAACAAAAGAAGCAATTTGCAAGGCGATAATCCTCACTGCTGGGTAACAAAGACCCGGCAAATCAAAGGGCGCGCCGCCAGTAATCCCTCCCGTGGACTGCTATTGTTGGTGACCCATTGCCCTCGCAGGCCTATTGAAAAGGTTGAGTGATCAGTGAACATGGGTTTCAATTAGTTATGCGGTACGTTTTTCTCCCCTTAAATGTATACAAATGAATATGGACTTGCACCAATGAATCCCTGAATCTGACTTTTAAAGCAAACGGGGTTGGTATTTTGTTCAGTATTAAAATCAGAATTCCCCAGTTTGTTCTATTTACGTGCATTAATTTATTTTTTTCGTTTCGTTTTTCACAAAATATAGTGAAAGGGTATCAGACTATTATGTTTACAACGTGTATCACACTTTCTGTCTGACACCCAATCCCGCGTTGCAACAAAGCAGTACACGTCATGGGCTGTTCCTTCGGTTAGATATCCCCCGCTGCGCTGTATGTATTCGATATTAAGACATGAGGTTACTTACAACACATGTACTCTCAAATCCAATAATACATGTGTTGTCACGTCAATTCAATTCAGTTTTCGATATTTGATTTGTTCACACTTAAAACACTTAATATCAAAACAATTAAAACTAAAACAACTAAAAGTGAAATTCATCTTCCCATTTTGCACAAAAAAGTACTATACATAAAATCTAAACACGTAAGAATTTACATCAGACAAATTTAAGAACAAATAAAGAATTATAAAACACCAGTGAAAACCCCCACTAATTAAAGCATCAAATCAATGATTAATCTATGATATTCAGTCAAACGATACGATTAAATAACAGCAAGCACTACATTCTCCTTGTATCCGTGAAATATGCGGCGCTACTACTTAAAACCTAAATATTCTACTCTGGCAGAAATCTTCAACCTATCCTTGGCAAACGAGGTCTCAGGAACCTATGGCCTGCGGTCAGGCTCAATGAGTCCTACTTAGTTCTGTCACTCAGTTGGTCACTATTAGTATTTGGCCTTCCAAATATCAACATAATAACCAGAATTATAATAACCTTACATCTCTAACAACAAAAAATTAAAAAAGAACAGTGGGCACTAATATTTAGGTCATGCCAAACTGCTTCGAAACTAATTCCAATTTCACTTTTTAACTAAAATATGTCATGCAGAATCTCTGAATCAGTTACAAATTGAAAAGAAATGTAAATCCAAAACTCTCTAAATGCGTCTAAAATATGATAAGGTTTAAAGTCTCATAAAGTTATATTCAAATCCCAAAAAGTGAGAAACTAGTTTCTAAGCTTATTTACAACACATGTACTCTCAAATCCAATAATACATGTGTTGCCACGTCAATTCAATTCAGTTTTCGATATTTGAATTGTGCACAATTAAAACACTTGATATCAAAACAATTAAAACTAAAACAACTAAAAGCGACATTCATCTTCCCATTTTGCACACAAAAAAAGTACTCTACATAAAATCTAAACACATAAGAATTTACATCAGACAAATTTAAGAACAAATAAAGAATTATAAAACACCAGTGAAAACCCCCACTAATTAAAGCATCAAATCAATGATTAATCTATGATTTTCAATCAAATGATACGATTAACAGCAAGCACTGCATTCTCCTTGAATCCGTGAAATATGCGGCGGTACTACTTAAAACCTTAATATTCTACTCTGGCAGAAAGTTTCAACCTATCCTTGGAAAACGAGGTGTCAGGAACCTATGGCCTGCAGTCAGGCTCAATGAGTCCTACCTAGTTCTGTCACTCAGTTGGTCACAAAGTATTTGGCCTTCCAAATATCAACATATATAACCAGAATTATAATAACCTCACATCTCTAAAACAATGCACAGTTGGCACTAATATTTCGGTCATGCCAAACTGCTTTGAAACTAATTCCAATTTCACTTTTTTAACTAAAATATGTCATGCAGAATCTCTGAATCAGTTACAAAGTGAAAACAAAATGTAAATCCAAAACTCTCTAAATGCGCCTAAAATATGATAAGGTTTAAAGTCTCAGAAAGTTATATTCAAATCTCAAAAAGTGAGAAACTAGTTACTAAGCTTACTTACAACACATGTACTCTCAAATCCAATAATACATGTGTTGCCACGTCAATTCAATTCAGTTTTCGATATTTGATTTGTTCACAATTAAAACACTTTATATTAAAACAATTAAAACTAAAACAACTAAAAGTGAAATTCATCTTCCCATTTTGCACACAAAAAAGTACTATACATAAAATCTAAACACATAAGAATTTACATCAGACAAATTTAAGAACAAATAAAGAATCGTAAAACACCAGTGAAAAACCCCACTAATTAAAGCATTAAATCAATGATTAATCTATGATATTCAATCAAATGATACGATTAACAGTAATTATAATAACCTCACATCTCTAAAACAATGAACAGTTCACACTAATATTTAGGTCATGCCAAATTGCTTTGAAACTAATTCCAATCTTAAACTATGAATTCTGGCTATATAAATCCTGATCATAATTCCAACTCCAAACTGGCAATTGAAGGTCTCGGTTAACAATTTCTCAATAACAAATAATATATATTTAACAAATAATTACCTAGCAATACATCTTTGTAAATGCGAACAGATAAAATAAATGAAATTATATTTACAGTTCGTTTCTTCTAGGTTCACAGTGTTTTTGCCCAGTACCTGGTCCATCATTTCTCAAGACAAGATGCCCAAACTGGCATTAAAGGGAGCCAAAACTTACACAAACTGTTTCATTTTGCCGATGCGCATGGCTACGGCGACGCGCGCGCATACCAGAAACCAGAATACCAGAAACCGAAAAGCCTGAGAGGTCAAACACCTGTGGCGTCTAATGAGTGTTCTGGCCGGCATGTGGGACTACGCCTAAGTTTAAAACATACCAGGAATCAAAAAGCATATACATTGTAATCTCCTCTACATTGCATGTTGTTTACTAAAATCCTAAAGTCCCTATGACAACAAAAGATCTAGTTTGACTTTATACTATGACCCCACCAAAAAACCTTTAGAATACATTGGATGGAAGAATATTAAACCACAGACTGTATTCCTTCACCTGGGAAATGAATAATTATGCTGCGGGCAAGAGACCGACTGCATACAAGGTTGACTGAACAGGTTTTCTACACTAAGATAAAATAAAAGTACAATTGCAGGAAATTAATTACAGCCCTCCCCCTTGCGATCGCTGATGAACTATGCAGTCTATTGTCCAATTGCCCGTCTAGTCATTGTTACGAGAGAGACAAAAATACAAGCTAACCTACAAGGTGAGATATTCAAGTATTTCTGGCTTTCTTTCAAATAAAATTTGAATTACTTTTTGTACCTAGGAAGTGTTTTATCAACTTGGGATTAAAGAAAGTTGAAGTGGGTAATCAGGACATTGATAGGTTTCAGCTGTTTACACAATTGTCTATGTCTTACTTGTTCAAACATATTAAAATTATGATCTGACAGACAATATATGCATCAAATAAGACAAAACATTGATAGCTTCATCAAATTGAGTGTCAGTGTATTGTGTTATGATTTTTTTTATGTTTATGGGAAACAGTTGTTCGTGCATGTTCATAAATTTACTACCATTTAGTATTTAAATTCACCGATGGATGCAACTCATGCATCTCCCAAATGCAGAATTCCACAAGAGTCCTTAAAAACGGTACCTGCTGTTAGATTTGATTTTAGCCGGTCTTTGGCCCCTGGCACGAAGAAGCACAGTGGTAAAGTGTGTCCTTGTTTGTTTATTTGTTTTTCAAGAAAAGGAATAAACCATCTTGTCCCATAGAGCCAAAACAGGAATAGGATACTGATTTAATTGCCAGTGTTGTGTGATCGTTTCGTTTTAATATCAAACCACAGTTCAACGAGTAAAGACACTTACATCGCTTCAATCAGATTCCAACATAACTTTCACAAACCACATCGTCTCCCATTAGTGCCTCTTCCATCTTGAAAATGTTATGTATCATATAAGGGATGTCAATTTTACTGAATACCAAGAGTTTTACGCATTTCGAAGAAGTTCCTGATGTCAAAGAACGAGAGGACTAATATTGAATGCGGACTCTAGTATTGATATGCATACCTGTTTCTGTCAAACACACCGTAGTATTATGTCATTAAATCTGCTATGGTTCTCAGGACGCTCTTTTTTCCTAGGAGGGTTTTGGCCAAGTCATGCATTTTTCGGTTCTTCCTTTGAATCATTGCAAGACACTTAGTTCTCGTTCTCTTTTTCTCTTTAAAATTAAAATTATCTCAACGATAAATTTAGAAGAGAAAAACAGTCGATAAAAATGAGCAGCGACGACATGGATTCGAACCAGAGATATTTGTTTCCATATCTCATCTCGTTATCCACTAGACTACTGTGTGGTAGCTCGACGACAACCATTCTTTAAAATGCTTTAATCGAACTGCTTGATAAAAATTACAACAGTGCTCTTGATATCAAAGTTCTGTTTTCATGAATGAAATATCCTGGCCCGATCAAATTATTCATGACTTGGACCCAACCGTCCTGGGAACAAAAATAAGCTCCTGGGACCCCACTTTCGTGCTTTTAATGGTGAGTCCTTAAATGGAATTTTAATTCCCTTTATGGATAAACTCTTAAAACAATAATTTCGATTAAACAATTGAATTATAAATGAAGGACCAGTGTCACTTACTCATCATTTAAATTGGTGTTTGAATTAGCAAGAAAACAAATATTACATTAATTGATTTCCTATCGTTTTGCCATTTTAAATTTTATTAGATTATATCTTTGTCATGTAGTGAGTCTAATCAAAGACATCTGTTTTGAATCTTTAAGGATATTTTGTTTTAGGTCGAAGTTAGGCTTAAAATTATGGTGTCCGTCCAAACAATTTTTATCAATCAGATTTTTTCAATTAGATATTCTCTATTTGGTATATATTAATTCCATTGTTATTTTAAGATCTGGATATTTTTTTAAAACGTGAACTAGGACTACCTTTGGAAATTGTATAGGCCTTAACCATTATAAGAAAAAAGTGTTCAACAAAATGACACCTTTATAAACAATTTTGTATTATTGTGTGTGTACAGATTCCTTCTACCGAATCAAATAGGACGATTGCCGAGTAAACACCTGACATAAATACTTATCAATTAACAATATAATTGCAAGGGTTCTTGAAACATTTCCTCGTTATTTCATATCTGAAATGAGAGTCAAATCATTTGAATATTGCAATACTATCATTGTGATCTGATAATGCATAAGAAGGCGTAATATAACTCTAATTTTATGGCAACATAGCTTGGAGTATATATTGTCAATTTGCAAATGATTCGACATGCTAGGCATGGGTATTTTGTTGTTATTTCGCATGTTATTTAAAAATATCGTTGGGTGTCTTATGCATACAGTAAAATTCCTCCAATTAGTTGGTACGAGGATATTTTACCGTTAAAATAAATGTTGATTTGCCTTATTCTACCAAAATAAACATACACACGGAAAGTACTTTTCATTTTTTTTTTGCAAAGTGACGTTTGAAAAAGTGGAGTTGTTCATGCCTCATGCTTGCTGAAGCTAAACGGGCTAAATATGAAATTTCAGGCAAGCAGTGTAGATACAGGCTTCACACGAATACGATGTTATGTCATTCAGATTATATTACGCCATTTTTACATTATCAAATCAGAATGATAGTATAGCTATATTCAAATGATTTGACTCTCATTTTCAGATATGAAATAACGAGGAAATGTTTTAAGAAGCCTTGCAATTATATTGTTGATTTAAAAGTATTTATGTCAGGCGTTTACTCACCAATTGCCTTATTTGTTTCGGTAGAAGGAATCTGTAAACACACAATAATACAATGTCAGATTTAATGACAAAATACTACGGTGTGTTTGATAAGAAAAAAAACCTTTAGAATACATTGGATGGAAGAATATTAAACCACAGACTGTATTCCTTCACCTGGGAAATGAATAATTATGCTGCGGGCAAGAGACCGACTGCATACAAGGTTGACTGAACAGGTTTTCTACACTAAGATAAAATAAAAGTACAATTGCAGGAAATTAATTACAGCCCTCCCCCTTGCGATCGCTGATGAACTATGCAGTCTATTGTCCAATTGCCCGTCTAGTCATTGTTACGAGAGAGACAAAAATACAAGCTAACCTACAAGGTGAGATATTCAAGTATTTCTGGCTTTCTTTCAAATAAAATTTGAATTACTTTTTGTACCTAGGAAGTGTTTTATCAACTTGGGATTAAAGAAAGTTGAAGTGGGTAATCAGGACATTGATAGGTTTCAGCTGTTTACACAATTGTCTATGTCTTACTTGTTCAAACATATTAAAATTATGATCTGACAGACAATATATGCATCAAATAAGACAAAACATTGATAGCTTCATCAAATTGAGTGTCAGTGTATTGTGTCATGATTTTTTTTATGTTTATGGGAAACAGTTGTTCGTGCATGTTCATAAATTTACTACCATTTAGTATTTAAATTCACCGATGGATGCAACTCATGCATCTCCCAAATGCAGAATTCCACAAGAGTCCTTAAAAACGGTACCTGCTGTTAGATTTGATTTTAGCCGGTCTTTGGCCCCTGGCACGAAGAAGCACAGTGGTAAAGTGTGTCCTTGTTTGTTTATTTGTTTTTCAAGAAAAGGAATAAACCATCTTGTCCCATAGAGCCAAAACAGGAATAGGATACTGATTTAATTGCCAGTGTTGTGTGATCGTTTCGTTTTAATATCAAACCACAGTTCAACGAGTAAAGACACTTACATCGCTTCAATCAGATTCCAACATAACTTTCACAAACCACATCGTCTCCCATTAGTGCCTCTTCCATCTTGAAAATGTTATGTATCATATAAGGGATGTCAATTTTACTGAATACCAAGAGTTTTACGCATTTCGAAGAAGTTCCTGATGTCAAAGAACGAGAGGGACTAATATTGAATGCGGACTCTAGTATTGATATGCATACCTGTTTCTGTCAAACACACCGTAGTATTATGTCATTAAATCTGCTATGGTTCTCGGGACGCTCTTTTTTTCCTAGGAGGGTTTTGGCCAAGTCATGCATTTTTCGGTTCTTCCTTTGAATCATTGCAAGACACTTAGTTCTCGTTCTCTTTTTCTCTTTAAAATTAAAATTATCTCAACGATAAATTTAGAAGAGAAAAACAGTCGATAAAAATGAGCAGCGACGACATGGATTCGAACCAGAGATATTTGTTTCCATATCTCATCTCGTTATCCACTAGACTACTGTGTGGTAGCTCGACGACAACCATTCTTTAAAATGCTTTAATCGAACTGCTTGATAAAAATTACAACAGTGCTCTTGATATCAAAGTTCTGTTTTCATGAATGAAATATCCTGGCCCGATCAAATTATTCATGACTTGGACCCAACCGTCCTGGGAACAAAAATAAGCTCCTGGGACCCCACTTTCGTGCTTTTAATGGTGAGTCCTTAAATGGAATTTTAATTCCCTTTATGGATAAACTCTTAAAACAATAATTTCGATTAAACAATTGAATTATAAATGAAGGACCAGTGTCACTTACTCATCATTTAAATTGGTGTTTGAATTAGCAAGAAAACAAATATTACATTAATTGATTTCCTATCGTTTTGCCATTTTAAATTTTATTAGATTATATCTTTGTCATGTAGTGAGTCTAATCAAAGACATCTGTTTTGAATCTTTAAGGATATTTTGTTTTAGGTCGAAGTTAGGCTTAAAATTATGGTGTCCGTCCAAACAATTTTTATCAATCAGATTTTTTCAATTAGATATTCTCTATTTGGTATATATTAATTCCATTGTTATTTTAAGATCTGGATATTTTTTTAAAACGTGAACTAGGACTACCTTTGGAAATTGTATAGGCCTTAACCATTATAAGAAAAAAAGTGTTCAACAAAATGACACCTTTATAAACAATTTTGTATTATTGTGTGTGTACAGATTCCTTCTACCGAAACAAATAGGACGATTGCCGAGTAAACACCTGACATAAATACTTATCAATTAACAATATAATTGCAAGGGTTCTTGAAACATTTCCTCGTTATTTCATATCTGAAATGAGAGTCAAATCATTTGAATATTGCAATACTATCATTGTGATCTGATAATGCATAAGAAGGCGTAATATAACTCTAATTTTATGGCAACATAGCTTGGAGTATATATTGTCAATTTGCAAATGATTCGACATGCTAGGCATGGGTATTTTGTTGTTATTTCGCATGTTATTTAAAAAAATATCGTTGGGTGTCTTATGCATACAGTAAAATTCCTCCAATTAGTTGGTACGAGGATATTTTACCGTTAAAATAAATGTTGATTTGCCTTATTCTACCAAAATAAACATACACACGGAAAGTACTTTTCATTTTTTTTTTGCAAAGTGACGTTTGAAAAAGTGGAGTTGTTCATGCCTCATGCTTGCTGAAGCTAAACGGGCTAAATATGAAATTTCAGGCAAGCAGTGTAGATACAGGCTTCACACGAATACGATGTTATGTCATTCAGATTATATTACGCCATTTTTACATTATCAAATCAGAATGATAGTATAGCTATATTCAAATGATTTGACTCTCATTTTCAGATATGAAATAACGAGGAAATGTTTTAAGAAGCCTTGCAATTATATTGTTGATTTAAAAGTATTTATGTCAGGCGTTTACTCACCAATTGCCTTATTTGTTTCGGTAGAAGGAATCTGTAAACACACAATAATACAATGTCAGATTTAATGACAAAATACTACGGTGTGTTTGATAAGAAGAGGTATGCATATCAAAACTAGAAGCCACATTCACTATTAGTCCATCTTGTTCCTTGATATCATGAACCTCTTCGAAATGCGTACAACTCTTGGTATTTGGTAAAATAGACAGCCTTATTTACGATACAAGACATTTTTAAGATGGGAGAGGTACTAATGGGAGACGATGTGGTTTGCGAAAATTATGTTGGAATTCGATTAAAGTGATGCAAATGTCTTTATCATTGAACTGTTGTTTGATTGATTTACTTATCCTAACTACGCAGATACAGAGCCTTCATTAATGTATAGCTGGGTGCTGACACCTGTTTCCCGATGCCCTGTTCTGTATCGGCTTCCTGCTCACACAAAGTATTGTTCACCATAATTAAGATGTTCAGCATATCGGTACTATTGTGATGCTTTGTTATCTCTTCTACTAACGCATTGACATACCAAGAACCTTGTGTTGGATCACGGTATGAGACATATCCTGGTACAGTAGAGTAGCTCAGCAGAAAGTCAGCTTCATCAGGTAATGTGTTGGTTATGCCAGCTCCTAATCCACCCAGCTCATCGGTTCCTGGTTCATGTACTGCTTCTTGATGGCTACTGCCTTGACAAGCCTGGAATAAAACACATCAGTAACAACTGAACTCATTACTTGCTGGGCAATCACCACATATATCTCTTATTTATAAACAGCACTAATGCCTCAACATTGCTATTCAAATAAAGCATGTAAGTTAACATCAAAACACCTGCGAGATTTTACACGACATGCTATCTGGGCGCAACGTGGAGGATCTACAATGTGTGTAACGTCACCTTTGTTAGCATGAATGTTGCGCCCTGAGTGGGACCATCCCACCAAAGGCAATAATTGGGTATAAAAGTAAACATTACAATTTACAACATGTTGAAATATCGCCAAGTTATGACCATTAAAAAGTGTTGACCACAACTTCGGTTATGATCACGCAGACAGCAGATAACAAATGGGTAAATCCAAACACGGGGTCTGTGACTAAACTTGTCTGTGGTTGTTACCAAGATGTTCACTTAAACGTGGACTGGTGAGTCTTACATACAATATTGATAAAGGCCTACGACACGAGTCGTATTAAGAAGTTTCATGGACATTGTTTTAATGAACATTGATGTCAAGATGATCACTAGCAGCATATGACAATAACGAGAGTGCATTTGAGCTTTGGACACAGCTTTCGCATGCCGAAGTGTCGAAAAGCCGGAAACACAGCACCCACAAAGACACTAACATACATGTTTACGTTACATACCTAGTTTGGACATTCCATTCTTTTCGTGAAGTTAAGAAAAACCTGTGAAAAACCTAATTTTTCTTTCACTGTGAAAAGTCTTTCAACCCAGGTTTTTTTCTATGATTCCCTTGAGTGTTTCTCTCATTTTGCCACAGATAAACCTAACCCAAAAATAACTTGTTTTTCAGAGAGGAAGAAAGACTGTATGGACGTGGGCAAGTCCACACAACGTCGCTGCTTCCTGGTTTATGTGGACCTCTTTTGTTCGGATGTCCACACAGTGAATGTAATGCTTGTACATACCCGTTTGTTTATGGTGTAAATCGAAGGATTCTATTGTTCCTCATCCTTTTTCCTTTGTTTGCACTCTTACTTTTTCGCAACAGCTCTTATTGGTTTTGTACACGCTTTCCAACCGAGGAGTCCTCAATTTGGTTCCTGTCCTCGATTCATCAATGATGTTGCACGTGTGTGTCCTCGATTTACACCATAAACAAACACACGCAAACAGTCGCATGGTCGATTGTGGGGTACTTGCATTCTCCCTTTATCCATCGATCTTCTTTAGAACTTCTCGTCTGAGGTACCGTTTGACAAAGGCTGACTTGTGGGTACCATTGTTCCATTTTTGTGAGTAAGGTAAGTCTTGTAACTCCCCATACTGTTACCAGGCCACAGACATAGATATAATACAATGGACAAAATTGATAGAAAGCAAATGCGGGATGAAAAATTCTATTTCCGCATGGTTGTGTCCTAAAACCTGTACATCAAAACACAAATTAAGCATTACAATACAGTACAGATGAAGATCCCTCTGACAAAGGTATACCCATGTAAACTGAGGTTTCCAAATGGAATGACATAAAATATTTCCATTTATTTCCATTGAATTATATCTCGGCGTCACACATAGTTGCAAAGTATTGTAAGTAGAGAGACAAAAATATCACACTGGTATTCAATGTACCTGTATGAAAAACAGTTTTGGCTTGCCAATAAGACTCCGACATGAAACTCCCTTGAAAAGTCCCAGGATCTCTTGTATCTTCAGAGCCGTGTTATCCGTACCGGAGACTGCACCCAATGCCCCATGTGTCATGATACAACATGCAAAACAGTCATAGTCACTGTGACTAAGCAGACTGACTCTTTTGAACCATTCAAGCATGTCACTGGCTGTAAGATTCTTCTTGACTTCCACCTGGAAATGAAGTTCGTTGAACAGACGCTCCAATTTACCTGCACATAACACGAAAGATGATATTGACCATTATCATCTGACTAGTGGGATGCGCGGCACCTACCAGCTGGGTGGAGGCTATATAGATATTATACCAACGTTTATCATAAGTACTACACGACAATAACCAACGTACACACAATAATGTACATGACTGAGTACGACATCCAACAGCCAACGGGTCAGAAATATATTCTGCGTACACAGTAAATTTGACTGACCGGACGGCTGTTGAATTTCGTACTCAACATAAATTATTATCGATTGGCTTATCACACTCCCGCATGCAAGTTTTCCCCGCATGTTCTTCGGCCATATAGCCAGGCGGGTCATATGCTCCACATATGCACATGAACTTTACCTCAGCGCTCAGAGTGCTAGTGGTAGGGTGGAGTCATACACTGTGTTTATGTCCCAGCAGGCAAAATACGTCGAAATAACGTTGAAACAACGTCAGATACCGACGTTGAACTAACGTTGAATAATCATTGAATTTGTAAATTGATCTGACGTTGATATTTGACGTTGGTTCAACGTTGACATTTCAACGCTGAATTAATGTTCGAAATCTTAGGTTGATTCAACGATGAATAATGGTTGAATTTACAAATTGATATGACGTCAAAATGCTGACGTTAAACCAACTTTGACCTCAATTTGCATGTTCATCCCATGTGGGCGGGGTAAGCTTTGGTGAAGCACTTTCGCACATTTTTCAGAGATCATAAACGTTATTGTTTGAGTAAAAGCGATACATTTGGGAGTGGCTTGTATATAGATCATGTTGTAATATAATAGTCTGAAAGAAAAAAAAATCATCTGTTTGCACCTGCCAATTGCCATAGTGTGACTTCAGAGGACTGTGAAATCACAGCATAGGACCTGCATATACACTGGACACCTCTCCATTAACCGTTTCATTTTTCGAACACTCTTTAGACCTTTAAAAAAACAAGGAGCGAGACAAACAGACGGACAGACAGACAGTCATCAGACACCGTCGAATCCTAATAATAGGATAGCGTGGCTTCACTTTTTTCCACTATGGTTGTTGCATTGTTAGCGGAAGTCTTTGTACACTCGTGTGTGGCGGGTCACCCCTGTCCCTGATCATCAGCCAAATCATAGCCAATCATTATACAGGGTGTCGGGACCACTGTTCCACTAAAGTTCTGCATGTAGTACTTTCAAAATCTAGGATATAAAAGCCCAATTCATAAGCTTTTTAAGTACAAGAATAATTTAACTCATGTATGTACTTTTTAAGTAAATGAGTTTTAAACACAACCGCCGTTTTAAGGTTCTGTCCACGGATCACAAAACGTTCAGTGTTCTTTCAGCAAAACGAAAACAAATCACATAGGAATGTGTGTGAATTGTTTTCGTTTTGCTGAAAGAGCGCGCACCTTATTTGTGATCCATTGACAGAGCTTCAAAACGGTGTTTGTGTTTAAAACTCCGTAACTTGAAAAGTACATGAGTGATCTAAATGATTCTTGTACTAAAAAAGCTTATGAATTTGGCTTTCATTCATTCATTCATTCATTCATTCAAACAAACATTTATTTCAATATTGCTGACAAAAAAATGCACATTAAGTCTATTTAAGATAACATTAATGAGAAACTGAGAAAGGAACAAGAAATATTTATATAACCAAAAAATAATGTAAATAATCCACAAAAACTACGACTCATTAAAAAATGATAAATATTTATAATACTTTGTGATGTAGGATATTTCATATCCTAGATTTTGAAAGTGCTACATGCAGAACTTCAATTAAACAACGGTCCCGACATTTGGGTTTTTCAACGCACAATTACAGTCAATCCTCATCAACTGCATTGTATTATGCTGAATCTAAGCAACTACACACAATTGTAGGTGGATATTCTTCAGTCAGAAACACCTTTTGCGAAAGAACAGATAAACAGAATCTCAAACCTGCGTCTTTATCACTTCCTAGGCGGAGTTTGTCTGATCCCTCAAATTTGACGTTGTTAATGATTATACACAGCCCCCTTGGGTTCCGGTCCATCCTGTACTCTTGTAAAGGTGGTTGTGCATTCACAGGAGCCTGCCTGACATTGCTGTCTGTCGTCACTGGATCTGCAAATCCATATCATAAACCAAGTCATATCATAAACTGGTTATATCACAACGGATGTTATAACAATGAAAACTAAGAACAAATATTAAATGTTAAAACAAATTAAATAACAAATTAGTAAACGAGGGCACGCTATGCTACATACTCAAGATTTTGGAATGACAAAAAAATGTTCTCCGCAACACATTTGCACAATGATTATGTAGGGTCTCCCATAAACGGGTAAAAAGAAAAGGTGAAATTAAAGTATGAGCAAACTGTGAACTGATTTACCATAGTTATGGTCCTCAGTATGTGATGTACCCAGTTCAGTAGAAGAAACTTAAAAAAAAAAAAATTAATCTTTCGACTGGTTAGAAGTTCGAAATACAGTCTATTTCACAACAAGCACAGTCAATCAGGACAAGTTGATCAACAGATACGTGACATTATACAACGCCTGAATAAATCCCCGATACCTGATTGGTGGGTAGTTGATCACGTGTTATTGAAGAGAAAAAAAGTCCACACTCATTGGAGGGGTCATAATTTTTAATTTGATCACCTTGTTATGACGTCATTTTTTTAGACCTCAAGGTGGGAAATTTTGTTAGCTACGTTTTGATACCCCGATTGCCACTAATGAAGTTTGAAAATTTGCAAATTTAAAGATTTAAAGAAAGGATAAATTGCCAAGCGTAACTACACATGCCCGTAATTTGCCCCTATCGACTGCACAGTGCCCCAAGAAAGCGCAGATAATTCATTTTGCGTGCTCCCGGTATGGAAACACTGTGCGATCGATATTCTCTGCCGTTCGTTTCGTGCAGTTTGGCATTGTCACGCAGCAATTTCAAAAAACTGGCGTACTCTTTAAATTTTCGACTTTTTAAACTGGATCAATTTTCATAAACCGTTGCCAATGTTGTGCGATTTATAGTCTTTGAAAGCAAACTGGGTTTCAAAATGAAGCTTACAACATTCCCCACAGGTCTTTATAAATGACGTTATCATAAGACGATCAGATTTGAAATTATGACCCCTCCAATGAGGGTGGACTTTTTTGCGGTGTTTAGTACAAGTTTACCAAGAGTTTATTAATCAGAAAAGAGGGTTTATTCAAACGTTGTATAAAACAGGTACATGCAATAAATGTTCAACATTCGTGCAATGGGAAGAATTAGATCAATCGGTGACTATCAGTCTCACCTCATGAAATTATTCTTTCCATTAACTCTTTCGGTGGCAAAGTCGTACATGTACAGTACGAGGTATATTTGTTAGTTCGAAAGCGCCAACCTCTTACATGTACGAGGTAATGTCTATACTTAAAATCTTACAACCTTACACAAACTTCCGTCAAATAATAAATTATGGAATATTAATGTTAAAAAGCCACCACATTACAGGAATAATTTGTTGTCCAGTATTGTGATGCTTTTGAGAACTTTAGAGGCACAACATTTATTAAAACATACCTGATCCAGCGGTCTTCTCGGTATGTGATGTAACCAGTTCAGTAGAAGAAACTAAAAAAAAAAGATTTAATCTTTCGATTGATTAGAAGTTCGAAATACAGTCTATTTCACAACAAACACAGTCAATCGGGACCAGTTGATCAACTGATACGTGACATTATACAACGCCTGAATAAATCTCCGTTACCTGATTGGTGGGTAGTTGATCACGTGTTATTGAAAAAAAAGAAGACCACACTTATTGGAGGGGTCGTAATATTTAATTTGATCACCTTATTATGACGTCAATTTTTAAGAACTTAAGGTGGGAAATTTTGTTAGCAACATTTTGATACCCCGTTTGCTACTAATGAAGTTTGAAAATTTGCAAATTTAAAGATTTAAAGAAAGGATAAATTGCCAAGCGTAACTACACATGCCCGTAATTTGCCCCTATCGACTGCACAGTGCCCCAAGAAAGCGCAGATAATTTAACTTGCGTGCTCCCGGTATGGAAACACTGTGCGATCGATATTCTCTGCCGTTCGTTTCGTGCAGTGTGGCATTGTCACGCAGCAATTGCCAAAAACTGGCGTACTCTTTAAATTTTCGACTTTTTACACTGGATCAATTTTCATAAACCGTTGCCTATGTTGTGCGATTTATAGTCTTTGGAAGCAAACTGGGTTTCAAAATGTAGCTTACAACATTCCCCACAGGTCTTTATAAATGACGTTATCATAAGACGATCAGATTTGAAATTATGACCCCTCCAATGAGGGTGGACTTTTTTGCGGTGTTTAGTACAAGTTTACCAAGAGTTTATTAATCAGAAAAGAGGGTTTATTCAAACGTTGTATAAAACAGGTACATGCAATAAATGTTCAACATTCGTGCAATGGGAAGAATTAGATCAATCGGTGACTATCAGTCTCACCTCATGAAATTATTCTTTCCATTAACTCTTTCGGTGGCAAAGTCGTACATGTACGAGGTATATTTGTTAGTTCGAAATCGCCAACCTCTTACATGTACGAGGTAATGTCTATACTTAAAATCGCCAAACCTCGTACATGTACGAGGTAGAATAAGCATGTTATCAGAAGGGGGCGCTCTCGCTCTTTCTAGTGATATCATTTTCATTCAGGTACAACCTGTATTTATTTGTTTCATTGGAGTTCTTGCGAGAGGGCGCAGCACTGACACTACTATTGACTTTCCAATGTACCAAGGATATATATTAGAAAGTAACAACAACAAATTTAGTGAGTAAAACTTATTTACTTTTTTACAGAATTTTGAACAATTACAAAAAAAGTTCGAAGTTGGGCACTTTAGGGTTAAACTTTTCAAATTTCGCGGGCACTGAAAGAGTTAACGTGGTTGCTTACGCTTCCATTCAGTTATTGGATGACAAATTCGGGATTTGGAGGTCTTTTATTTGTGTCAATCCATATTGGCCTTTGTACTCCCATTTCCTTCTGTATTCGATTCCGCTTTCTGTAAATTTGCAAATCAGAGTTTCCTACAACATGCTTATTCATTGTCGTATTACACCATGTGTAATCACCTCGAGTTTCATCACGAAAATTGATTCCTTCTCTTAAACAAAAGGGACAAAAACAGGGTTTGGTTTGAATAAAACACAGTAGTTGAAAATTTGTAAAGAGCACAGGAACCCAAATTTAAAGTTAGTGTGTGTCGCTGCCTTCAGCGACAGCAGTCAAGAAATTACAAACAAAATAACACCTGAGTGGTCCCCATTGAATTGTTGATAACATGCAGCAAATGTAATTTTAAAAAAATCACATGCAATGTTGCTTTCCATACTTCTTAAATTTTGCATAGAGGGAACAATTTACATAACAATGTTTGTTTTTGCATTTTCATTGATATTAGAACATACAACTCAAGACATACAACCACTTATAGAAACCCCACTCAGAAGAAGAGCAAAATGGCCTATTTTTTGCCGATTTGTGCAATGTTGCTGAAAACATGTATTCAATTTCTGCACGTAATGTCTTTCTTTAATTTCTCTTTACAGTACGCATACAATGAGCAGATTATTTACCCTGGAGAAATTTGGCAATATCTGCCCTGTCGATGTTCGTCACTGCTGTGCACAAAGTGGTCATTTGCTGGTCATCACTGCTGGGCTGGGCTTGTCTCCACTTTTCAAGCATATCGAGACTTTGTCGAATGATATCGTTTGGGTATTCTTTCTCGATAAACTTAATCTTATAGAATGTAAAGCCCAGCTCAATTGCCAGCTTAATCCAATCAAAAGCAAGCATCTCTGCGACCTTGAGCAGAGTTTTGACATCTAGGCCTAAACGTAGTTCTGGGGAAAAAGTAAAAATAGGCATACAAAGTAATATTACAGATAATCCACGTCCCGTTATGCCAAACACACAAACAAACCCCCGAGCTACCAGGATTTTTTTTGCTGCCAAATTGCCGACCTCATAGTTTTGTGATCAAATATTTGACCCATTTTTTTCAATTGCTGACTTTATAGTTACGATATATCGTGCGCGCATCGGGATCAACTTTGTTATTTTTATTATGAATCGCCATCACGTCGTGGGTAACATGAGTATGGGACACCCAAGGGACCCTATGGGAAACCCATGGCACCCCCATGGAACATTCTTGTAAGGGATGGGTCTCACCATTTCTGGGTTAAATTTATGCGGCAAATGAATAAAAGACGCGTAATGTTTTCCGAAAAGGGGTCTTTTTGAATGAAATAGTGTCAGGCCCCCAAAGGACCCGGATTATGGGTTAAACATGACCTGGGACCTTTCAGTGAGTTTTCTAATGTAAAAATATTACAATTGCTCTCTTGTACAGGTGCACTTGTGCCAAACTATCAACGAGAGTGGTCCGCCATGCATATCAGTATGTGATTGTTTGAAATCAAGTTCCACGCTAGTTCAAGACTTAAACATACAGCAATCCTGGCAACTGTGATATGTGATAGGAATGCCACAAAATATTTAATAATATATTGAATATTTAACGGCAATACAAGAAGTAGGTGAGGGGTAAATCAGTCCTTGTTTGTGGATCCAGTTATGGATCTGTGTGGATCAAGTTGTGGATCAAGTTCTATTTCAAGATAAAATATACGTAAGAAAGACGGCAGCGGCGGCGGTGGTGTCTACGCGTGAGTTCCAAAATGCGCGCGCGTGTTCTCCTTCTCCTCGCCGTCGAGGGCCATCCGAGTTCTTGTTAGCAATCTATTTATAAATATAATAAACGCTTAAAAGATTGAATAAATGCGGCGGCGATGACGACACTTATCCTATATTGCGTCATAGGCAATGAATATGGACATGACAACGATGTATTTTTTTTTTACCACAATGGCTTCTTCATTTTCTGTGCCATGTGTTTTCTTTGTTCAATCACATTTTTGAACAATGAATAAACACATAAGAGTAAAATTTTTAGAATTAACTAAATGTCCCAAATCACGCGCACACCCGCGCAGGGCAAAAACAAGGATACGACCCCAACAAAAGAACGAAGTGGAGGAATAGATCAACTTCAGATAGGTAACTACATGTACTATGAGATTTGAAGGTTTGCATGGTGGAAAGATACTAAGACAAGATAAGTGTGCGGTAGCATCATGTGAATAAATCTCTTTTCTGAGTATGTGTGGTTCTGAGTCCCTCCAGTTGTTTTCAGAACCACACATACTCACAAAAGAGATTTATTCACATGGTGCTACCGCAAACTTATCTTGTCTTACATGTACTACATATAATATTTTCTTATCTACCAAAGGTACATCAAGAGGTTATTTTAAACATCACAAAAGGCTGTCTGAAACTAGGCCCACTAGTTTTTCATCATCACTGACTTCATCTTCGTCTCCCCCTTCATCTTGTCGGAACAGTCCGTCAAATTTGGTCCAGTGTTTAGGCAATACTCTGTTGAGGGCTGTGTTTACTCTCATTTTACTTATTTTGTTCATTTCATTGCTCATTTCACCCATTTCGCTCATTTCATTGCTGATTAACTCATCTTGCTCATATCATTGCTCATTTTACTCATTTGCTCATTTCATTACTCATTTTAATGCTTGTTTTACTCATTTTGCTCCTTTCATTGCTCATTTTGCTCATTTCACTCATACCATTGCTCATTAACTCATCTTGCTCGTATCATTGCTCATTTTACTCATTTTGTCGCTTTGCTCACGAAGTGACAAAAACCTAAAAATTTCACAAAAGTTCATTCTGAGATAAACGCTTTTGAAGTTATTCATTTTTTCAAAAGACATTTTCGACCTCTTTGCAGTAACAGAATTCAAAAATGTTTGCATTGTCCGATAGGATATGATTTGCTCTTTGTTAATTCACAGTTGTTTGTAAAAAATAGTTCGTAATTAAACAGTAATTCATTAATAAAACTTTTTTGCACTTCGTGAGAACATCAAAACTTTGGGTCCCATATTTTGCCAATTACTTTGTACACAGTTTTTGTCACTTCGTGGGATTTTTTTCGACGCAACAAACTTGTTACTTTTGCGCGTCACGACAGTTGAGCGCGGGCGCGTCTGTTCTTTTTCAACATCGTTCGCGCGCGCGTGTATGCTCCCATCCTTCCGCGTGTAGACCATTGTATAATTTCTGGCCATGCTCACGAAGTGACTTTTTGTCACTTCGTGAGAACATTTTACACATTTTTACACTTGGTGAAAATGAAAATCACCGATTTCAGGCTTTTTGTCAATTGTTTGTTTACAATAATTAAGAAAGTAAACAATATTTTGCCTTGAAACTTGGTCAAATTGTTCCTTGAGACAACTATAATAAAGTGGCTAGTAAAACTCAAAATCGAATAATTATCGATTTTCGAGGTTTTTGTCACTTCGTGAGCAAGGCGACTTTGCTCATTTCATTGCCATTTTAATGCTCGTTTTACTCAATTTGCTCTTTTCATTGCTCATTTCATTGCTCATTTCACTCATACCATTGCTCAATTTACTCGCTTTGCTCACTTTATTGCTCATTTTGCTCATTTCATTGCTCATTCCACTAAGTTTGATCATTTCATTGAACATTTTGCTCATTTCATTGCTCAGTTTACTCATTTCGCTCATTTCATTGCTCATTTCATTGCTCTTTTCGCTCATTTCATTGCTCAAATTACTGATTTTGCTCATTTCATTGGTCATTTTGCTCATTTCATTGCTCATTTTGCTAATTTTATTGCTTATTTTACTGATTTTGCTCATTTCATTGCTCATTTTGCTCATTTTATTGCTTATTTTACTGATTACGGCGTGCACAATATATCCCTTCACTAACATCGCCATCACAAACACCAATCACGAAAAAAAAACCGCTCCCTAATCATCATACAATAACGTATCGGAGTATGGAGCATCCATTACCGAGCCTGGGCTTTTATTAGGTCCGCAACATGTACCCAACAAAAGTACATTTCTAACGTTAAATAGAACGAATCGTCTAACGAAATGACCGGAGCCACTTTGGAAATGTTGCACACAGCTGCGCTAATGTCATACGTGGAAATCGGACTCCCATGAAAATCGGACTCCTTTATTCTCTTATTGGTCAAGCCCTCTCACGGGACAGGTCCTTCTCCTGATTATCATACTTAGGCATGCGCAATACTACCAATGAGTCCGTATTTCACAGATTAGTAAATTCACGCTGCACACCGGCCTGTCTGCATAACCTCGTGCGCGCAGCCGCGTGCGTCACATTGCATTCGCATTACGTTCCCGTAAAGGACAGTGTGAATGTTGCGTTTTTCCGATCTGTGTTGAAAACAAATTGGGCCGAACCGGGGTTGGATCCGGGTTGGTTTCAACACGGTTCAAAACGGAGAAAGTGTGGCAAGGCCTTAAAATACGCAATGAAATGAGCAAAATGAGCAATCAAATGAGTAAAATGAGTAAAATGAGCAATGAAATGAGTAAAATGAGCAATGAAATGAGTACAATGAGCAATGAAATGAGCAGCAAAATAATGAAAATGAGCAATGAAATGAGTAAAATGAGCAATGAAATGAAGAAATGAAATGAGCAAAATGAGTAAAATGAGCAAAATGAGCAAAGAAATGAGTAAATGAGCACAAAGACCAGAGGTAAGGCCAAAATGAAAATGAGTCAAGTTCTGAATTGGAAGACAATGCTACATATCGAGACTGGTTGGAAGATGCCAAAAACGCGATAGAGAAAATGTGGAGTGAAAAATATGAAAAGTACGTCAACGACGGAATGGTCGAAGATCAAGCCAAGGAAAAAGCCAATAGGAAGACACTCTGGCCAGTCAAGCATATCTTTTTCGACACCTGAAAGGATTTTTTTGTAAGGTTATCAACATCTGAAAGGTGATGATACTCATTAAGGTATTGTGGAATATCTCGAATTAAAAATGAAGAAAGGCATTAGAGTAAACACAGCCCTGAACAGAGTATTGCCTAAAGATGGACTAAATAAGACAGACTATTGTAATGTTTAAAACAACAATTGGTAGATAAAAAATGCTATACCTAATACAAATAGTTACCTGAAGTCAATCTATTCCTCCCCTTCGTTCTTTTGTTGGGGGTCGTATCCTTGTTTTTACTCTGCACGGGTTTGCACACGACTTTGGACATTTATTTGATTCTAAAGTGTTTACTCTGATGTGTTTATTCATTGTAAAAAAAATGTGATTAAACAAAGAATACACATGACACAGAAAATGAAGAAGCCATTGTGGTAAAACAATATTCATCGTTGTCATGTTCACATTCATTGTCTATGATGCAAAATAGGATACGTGACGTCATCGCCGCCGTGGATGGTCCGTGGATGGCCCTTGACGGCAAGGAGAACACGCGCGCGCGAATTTTGGAACTCACGCGCAGACAACACCGCCGCCGCTGCCGCGCCGCCGCCGCCGTCTTTCTTACATTAAGCGTATATTCTATCTTTAAAAAGAACTTGATCCACAACTTGATCCACACAGATCCACAACTGGATCCACAAACAAGGACTGATTCACATCTCACCTACTTCTAATACATTTTTTTCTCCATCAAATCAATACAAAATAGTAGAATATATTAACATTAATAAATAAGAAAAAAATAAACAGAAAGAGTAAAATTAGAGAGTACAAGGCTGTTCGCATAAGCCAAGGCTTGTAAGTAGAACATTGTGGACACGTAAACAAATTAAACACAAGATGAACCAAAACAAGCACAAACCGACAATCAAACGAATCCAAATCATAAACCAATTTATATAATGAACCAACCTGATGCAATATGAAAACAACCTCGGAATATATAACAATGGGTCGTATGTATAAAAATAGCAAATGCTAGGAAGTTTAAGCAAAAAGTAAAAGCATTTACACTAGAGTAAAGGCATTAAGGGAAAAAAATGTTAATTCCGTAGGAATTAAAGGTTGTTTTTTTTTACTGTTCAGCATTTACTAGAAAACAGGTAGCATAGACGAATTTTCATGGACGAATGGATGTCAACAATATTATATTTTTTGTCTACGAACTGCTACACACACGTAGGGTTTACACGTATGGCAATAGTCCAAATCAAGGTGATGCATACAGTACATGTAATAGCACATTTGATCCTCAAATCCAGCGAAAATTATGAAGACTCTTTTCGCCAGTTGCAGAATACAGAAAATAAACTTTCATCACTCATAAAAATTGTAAAGGTTCACAGTGTTCTGTAGACGTCACAATTGCATAAAATACAAATCACAGACAAGTGTTAAAGCGGGTAACATCATACCAAAATACAGTACACAGAGGTTTTGCTTATTAAAATATAAAAACAATAGTTTGCATAGATTTGTGACATAATAAACTAAATTAAATTACTTCATTTTGTTCAGTCCCCTGGATGCCGTTGGATAACATTTCCCCTTAAATCGTTCTATGCCGCACTGAATTTTTTTCTCATATTGTGAACAAAATACGACCATATCGTTTCTTCTAGTAACGGATTTAATAATATAAACAACTTTCAATTCGCATGTTATTCAAAACAGTGTGTATGGTATGTCATGTACTTTATTAACGTTTTGTGTTAATTTTGCCGCGATTAATATTAATACATTGTAAATGCAGCAACGTTTGCGCAGAAGTATTTGCTTTATATTTTCAAGGTTGCCGCAACCCAGCCTTGAAAAAACGACCAGTAATTCTTGAAATCTGAAGCATTTACTCATTTGTATTCACGCGAAATGAAGTAAACATTTCTGGTCTAGAAAAAGCTAACAAGTAAAAAGTAAAAATACTTTTAGCTTTCAGCAAATGCTTTCCAGTAAAAGTATTTGCTTCATTTTTTTATTCATACAAATACAAGTAAATGCTCGAAAATAGGTAGTAAAAGCAAATGTAGTAGTAAAAGCATAGAATGATTAAGAATAAATTTTATCTAACGGCACCCTGGGGACTGAACGAAATGAAATCAGTTTTTTAGTGTATTAGGTCACCACTCTGTGCACACTTTTATTGTTTAATATATTTTTTTATTGTCAATAAAAAAAAACTCTGTGTGTATTGAATGTTGGTTTGATTTTACCCGCTTTAACACGTGTCTGTGATTTTTATGCAATTGTGACGTGTACAGGACACTGTTGACATTTACAATTTTCATGAATGATGAAAGTATACTTTCTTTATTCTGCAATTGGCGAAAAGTGTCACCACTTTTGATGGATTTGAGATTTAAATGTACTAATAGGTTTCCCGCACATTTTAAAACTTTTTTCGTTCAAATTCATAAACGGTTAACTTCAATTTTGTCTCAAGAAGACCGGAACGCGCAAATGCTACCATTAATTTAGTCATTGGTCATTCCAACTGATCAATGGTCAATCAATTTCAACATCTGTCTATTCGATGTGGTCAAAATTTCAATTGAATTACTCTCACCTGATGACCATCTACATAATGCAAGGATAAAATTCGTCTTTGCTCAATCGGTTTCAAGACATTTTCGATCAAATTCATTAGGCAAATGCGCACGCTGGTACAACCATGCACATACGTATTTGGCACGGTGTATTGCAAGAAACTAAAGGTTTAACAACCAATCAAAAGGACAAGAAGAACTTAATTGACTGTTTTCAGAAAAAGGAGTTCATTCAATAAAAATGTACAAAGCTACTCATGTCATGAAAACAACGATTGACGTGATTCATTTTGATACCTACTTTTCAGGTCTTCGACAATGTCCATTCTGCCGACCTTCTTCAGTGCTTCGCCTAACACGTAGCTCTGATCCGCGCTAGTGGATAGTTGGCAACTCCATTTGACCAGCATGTTGAAGATCTGGTTCTCTGTCTGGTTTGGATTATCCATCACGAAGCGGTTGATCTCTGCAAAGCTAAAACCGAGATATGTAGCCAGCTTCCGCCATTCGAAGCCAAGCTTCTCAGAGGTCGTGCGCAGAACGGGCTCAGTGATACCTGCAAACAGAATCGAATCCATTAATACAGTATCGATAAAGAAACTTTCTGTGAACAACTCGTATGTTTCTTACTTTGTGCACTCTCAGAATAACAAAAAAATAAATGTAGATGTAGTTTTAATCTCATTTATGGAACACGAGTAACATCTTTGGCAGTGGATGAATTCCCAACACAAAAATTAGTTTTTTAAGATTGTGCTCCCTCAGCTGCAAATGTCTGGGAGATTACATAACAGTCTTCAGTAAAGATTTAGCAAGGGGCAAACGGAACTATTGTTAAGGATTTTGTAGTCCACTTAGTTTATAAAATAAACGTGTGAGTCTTATAGGTAATATCTCCCGTCTCCCAAATGAACCATTTCCCGTCATTATAATTTTGCAGGAGTATTATTCATTTTCATGTCTCTATTTCCATGCAAAAGGCAGGGGAAAGTGGAATGAAATTCAACCATACATACCACCAGATGGCGCACTAGGAGCTGCTTTATTATCAGTGCCCTGTAATTTTCGATCCATAATGTATAGTTTTGTAGTCCAGAATTCAGGAAGATGCTGCTTAAAGCATCAGCTGAGAAGTAATGGATAAACAGTTACAATTACAATAGTTGGATGATCAAATCATTCTTTGTGCGTCCTCAATGCAAACATTTTCCCACCGATTTGCACTGTTGGTCTCGAAAATAGACCATGAGTGCAGGAAATCAGGCTATTTTCACTCATGTTTCACCCAACAAAATTTGCTTTTATCTCTCCCACAAACTAAATCTCAGGCATGCAACTGTAAATTCACAACACAAAAAAGGAAATTCCAAAATTTGTTTTTGAATTTTGAGAGGCAGAATGAAATGAGGAAAAAAAAGGGAAAAATCAGCTGATCCGAGAAAAAGTTGCATGCCTGAAATCTATTGCAATACTGAAAATGTGCAGTTCAGAATCGACAAGAACGGATCCACCGTTACTATCAAATGAAAGAACCTCTTCCGCCCAGCCTCTATCTATAGTGAAACTGACGTCATGCTCGGAGAGATATTAAAAAAGAACTGGGCAATTGTAAGATCCCTGTGGGTCGGTATATACCACTAAAATTGGAACTGCTTCACTGCCTTTTGAGCAACGGGGCAACATGTAACACAAACTACAATTTGAAAGTTGTCAAACATCCCGTTTTGGGTAAAACTTTTTTTTTATCAACCAAGTTCTGATTACAGAATAGAGTAACATCTTTTAGAGTATACTACTTTCATTTCAGCAGGGTCGCCTTTTCAGTAATTTGAACTGTTCTCAGGGCTCTGACATGCACATTCATAGCCCTGACTGGTACACGTGTGTAGAGCAAAACTTGTTTATTGTGTCGAAGAGAAATTACCACTAAAATAAAGTACCTTGGCCTGTACATGTTACTCAACTCAATAACAGCAGAAACACCCCATTTCAGCAGGGTAGCCTTTTCAGTTGTTTGAACTGCTATTCTTTTAGGGCCCTGACATGCAGGCTTACGGACGCACGTTCATACATGTAGCCCATACCGGTAGGCCTATCTCATGAAACAAAACTTGTTTATTGTGTCGAAGAGAAATTACCACTCCTCCAAAATATAGTACTGGTACCTTAATTGGTCTGTACATGTTACTCATAACAGTACAAAAAAACCACAGGTCTGTATTAGTCATAGATCGGTAAAATTGGTTCATGAGAAATAAACTGAATACCCAGACTATATTGTTGATAGTACAATGGTATATTCACCAATAGTTTACCTCCTAAAGCCAGCCATAGAGCTTAGAATCTATTCAAGTTCAGTCATCCTCGTTCCAACGTCACTACCCCATTTATTGGGTTTGTATTCTCAGGTCATCCACCATTGACTCTCACAGACCTTGATGCAAATTCTATCAACAATACCTAATGAAAAAGCTGCCACAACAATCCCATATTTGATGCTGCCCCGCTACTTACATGTATGCCTTACGGATAACGTATACATGTGCCACACCCTGCAGGTAAAACTTGTAAACACTCAACCAAAACAGAAATCCCCCCTCCCCATACTTGTTTGTCTTTAACTCAAGAACTACTAGAAACCTCTCGCTCAAATAACGACTAATCAGTACAGAAAATCCTTAGCAATCCAGCCATACTCTTAATTTGGCCCTAAAACAGTGACAATGTGTACACATTTATACAACTTATGACAAATGATACCGAAACAAATTTGCACTTTTGTACAGAGCTCTGCAAGTTGAGTGTGAACATTTTGTTTCTAACGCTTTTTCATCTCTTCCGACAAAAAATTCTTAAAATTGATTTCTTAATAAAAAAATTCACCATTTCCTTTACTGCATTTTTTGCATGTTCTTTGAGGTTCAGTAAAGGAAAGGGTAAAAATATCAGCAACAAAACTGGAAATTATTTTTATGAAATTTTTGTTGGAAGATTGCATTGGAGATGAAATGTTCACACTCAACTTGCTCGTACACTTTGTCTACACATTATCGCTATTTTGTGCCAAATAAAGAGTATGGCTGGATTGCTAAGGAATTTCTGTACTTGTCATTATTTGAGCAAAAGATGCGCAGTAGTTTTAGAGTGAGACAAAAAGTATTGGAGGATTTCTTTTCTGGTTGAGTGTATACAGGTGTCATGGCGATATGGAACTATTGCCTGTGCTTTTCATTTCGTTTGGAGCACTCGCCTGTTAAGCGAAAAATACTGTATTTAAAGGCAAACCATGGACCACAATGGTCCGTGAGCAAACTCTAACAAGTTTTTCTTTGGTAATGAGTGATTGGCTCACAGCATTAGCAGCCTACATTGCACATGTACATGTACATCTCACGAATAAATTTGCACACGGTTAAAGATATAGTCCATCATTTATAATTTGCGCATTCCGTTCATTTGAAGCAACACAAGTGCTCAAAATCTAAAGAAGGATGCTGAACAACTGACCTGATGAAGTTTCAGCTCAGCTTCAGCTGTATATTTCAAGGAAAACAGCATTCTATGATACTCGATTTCGAATCAAAAGTTGCTAAATCATGTTTTGAATCAAGTCTGAATTCAGCGTCCAAAACCGTTCTCACTGAGCGGATTGCAGCTACGCGATGTCGCGCACCGATCAGACGAATTATAGCAGCTGCGCACGCATGTGCATCGTGTCAACGCTTGCAAGCGCTTCGCTGAATAAACAAACTACAAGTTAACGGAAATTTCCAAAGGTGCTTCTTAAGACGTTGGAAAGGCCCTCTTTTGCTTACATCCATAACCTATTGTTATACTCCATTTAATTATAGCATTTCCATACAAAGGTACCTATTCAAATTAAATGGGAGACTACCAATATTTCCTAATGCCAGGTACGAATTTTATTACAAAGATAAACAGTAAACCAAGATAGAATTTGCTGACAAGCACACGGTGTACTGTTGAACCTGCCTGTCAGTCAGCTATCACAATGATACTGGGCTGACCCCCTGGAACTACCGATAGGAACAATTTCAACCAACTTAATCAGTCCAAATTTGCTTCTTCTTATTCTTGTAATTACTCAGTAAAAATGTTACAGATAAAATATTTACAGCTTCTTTGATGTTTGAAGATTCCTTTGCAGAGCTCTATGTTGAAATGTATGGGACTCTTGCACCCCCTCCAACAATAACGTTTTACTTTTAAGCTTTTTGCGTCCAGTTCCAAAACGTTCTGAAAAGTCTAAATTTCCTCTTTTGTAAATTTCATTACAGAGGGGCAACATGCAGTACAAACTACAATTGAAAGTTGTAAAATGTCTGTTTTGTCTGAAACCGTTTTGTTATCAAACGAGTCCTATTTACGGAATAAATCAACATCTTTTGAAGTATATTTCAGCAGGGTAGCCTTTTCATCTGTTTGAACTGCTATTCTTTTAGGGCCCTGACATGCAGGCCTACGGACGCACGTTCATACATGTAGCCCTTTATACCGGTAGGCCTATCTGATGAAACAAAACTTGTATATTGTGTCGAAGAGAAATTACCACTCCTCCAAAATATAGTACAGGTACCTTAATTGGTCTGTACATGTTACTCATAACAGTACAAAAAAACAAACATAGATCGCGCATAGATCGCGTAAAATTGGTTTCTGAGAAATAAACCGAATACCCAGACTATATTGTTGATAGTACAATGGTATATTCACCAATAGTTTACCTACAGTGAGCCAGAGTGCTTAGAATCTATTCAAGTTCAGCATTCCTCGTTCCAACGTCACTACCCTATTTATTGGGTTTGTATTCTCAGGTCATCCACCATTGACTCTGACAGACCTTGATGCAAATTCTATTAACAATACCCAATGAAAAAGCTGCCACAAAGAATCCCATATTTGGTGCTGCCCCGCTGCTTATGCCTTACGGATAATAAATACCACACCCTGCAGGTAAAAGATACAATGGCGATATGGAACTACATGTACATGTATTGCAGGTGCCTTTCATTTCGTTTGCAAAACTCACCTCAGTGAAAAATACTGTATAGGCAAACCACAGGCCCCAATGGTCCGTGGGCAAACTCAGCATGTTTTTCTTTGGTAAATTGGCTCACAGCATAAGCAGCCTACATGTACATGTACATGTACAATGTACATCGCCTTTTATAATTTGCACGCAGTTAAAATAGAAAATACATGTACTTTTTTTCATTACAACTTACAAGTAGAAAATCCATTAATTAGGATAAAATATTCCCACATCACAGTATACTCACCAATTGTTCTAATTTAACTTCACTTTTAAACATAATTGTAGACAAGCTCAGTAGGCATCTCAAATAAACTTAAAGTAAATTGATATAGAACCATCATCACACGATATTCACTGCATATTATCAAGAAATTATGCACTTAGGGCCTACACGAACTGTTCTCTGTATGTTGTCCCTTGAACACTGCTCATAGTACGTGATGTGGTCTGAATAAGATTTCATTCCTACATGTACATGTAGACTTGGATTTAAAAAGCTTAAAATCAATTATTTAACTTTGACATGTTTGACTTGAATACAATGTAGCTGGATTTCTGGAAAAAGACCAGACTCAAATTGGACTCATTCTGCTTGGCTTCGACTCATGGTGGCCTAGCCTGTTACTCAACAACAGCCAAAAAAACAAACACACTTGTATTTAATAGCCATAGAGCGCCTAAAATCAGTTAATGAGAAATAAATTGTACCCAGACTATATTGCTGATTGTGTAGAATTGTATATTCACCAATGGTTTACCTACAGCGAGCCAGAGAGCTTAGAATCTATTCAAGTCCAGCATTTCTCGTTGCAACGTCACTACCCCATTTATTGGGTTTGTATTCTCAGGTCATTCACCATGGACTCTCACAGACCTTGATGCAAATTCTGCCAAATACCCAATGAAAAAGCTGCCACAAACAATCCCATATTTGGCGCGCTGCCCCGCTATGTATGCCTTATGGATAAAATACACGTACATGTGCCACACCCTGCTAGTAAAACTTGTATACACTCAACCAAAACAGAAATCCCCCCTCCCCATACTTGTTTGTCTTTGTCTACTAGAAACCTCTCGCTCAAATAACGACTAATCAGTACAGAAAATCCTTAGCAATCCAGCCATACTCTTAATTTTGCCCTAAAACATTGACAATGTGTACACATTTATACAACTTATGACAAATGATACCGAAACAAATTTGCACTTTTGTACAGAGTTCTGCAAGTTGAGTGTGAACATTTTGTTTCTAACGCTTTTTCATCTCTTCCGACAAAAAATTCTTAAAATTGATTTCTTAACATTTTTTCACCATTTCCTTTACTGCATAAATGTACTTTGCATGTTCTTTGAGGTTCAGTAAAGGAAAGAGTAAAAACATAACCAACAAAACTTGAAATAATTTTTATGAAATTTTTGTTGGAAGATTACGTGAGAGACGAAATGTTCAAACTCAACTTGCTCGTACACTTTGTCTACACATTATCGCTATTTTGTGCCAAATAAAGAGTATGGCTGGATTGCTAAGGAATTTCTGTACTTGTCATTATTTGAGCAAAAGATGCGCAGTAGTTTTAGAGTGAGACAAAAAGTATTGGGGTGATTTCTTTTCTGGTTGAGTGTATACAGGTGTAAAGGCGATATGGAACTATTGCCTGTGCTTTTCATTTCGTTTGGAGCACCCGCCTATTGTGAAAAATACTGCATTAGGCAAACCATGGACCACAATGGTCCGTGAGCAAACTCAACATGTTTTTCTTTGGTGTTGAGTGATTGGCTCACAGCATTAGCAGCCTACATTGCACATGTACATGTACATCTCACGAATAAATTTGCACACGGCTAAAGATATAGTCCATCATTTATAATATGCGCATTCCGTTCATTTGAAGCAACACATGTGCTCAAAATCTAAAGAAGGGTGCTGAACAACTGACCTGATGAAGTTTCAGCTCAGCTTCAGCTGTATATTTCAAGAAAAACAACATTCTACGATCTCGATTTCGAATCAAAAGTTGCTACATGTAAATCATGCTTTGAATCGGGCCTGAATTCAGCGTCCGAAACAGTTCTCACTGAGCGGATTGCAGCTACGCGATGTCGCGCACCGATCAGACGAATTATAGCAACCGTGCGCACGTGTGCATCCTGTCAACGCTTGCAAGCGCTTCGCTGAATAAACAAACTACAAGTTAACGGAAATTTCCAAAGGTGCTTCTTAAGACGTTGGAAAGGCCTTCTTTTGCTTACATCCATAACCTATTGTTATACTCCATTTAATTATTGCATTTCCATACAAAGGTACCTATTCAAATTAAATGGGAGACTACCAATATTTCCTAATGCCAGGTACGAATTTTATTACAAAGATAAACAGTAAACCAAGATAGAATTTGTTGACAAGCACACGGTGTACTGTTGAACCTGCCTGTCAGTCAGCTATCACAATGATACTGGGCTTACCCCCTGGAACTACCGATAGGAACAATTTCAACCAACTTAATCAGTCCAAATTTGCTTCTTCTTATTCTTGTAATTACTCACTAAAAATGTTACAGATAAAATATTTACAGCTTCTTTGATGTTTGAAGATTCCTCTGCAGAGCTCTATGTTGAAATGTATGGGACTCTTGCACCCCCTCCAACAATAAAGTTTTACTTTTAAGCTTTTTGCGTCCAGTTCCAAAACGTTCTGAAAAGTCTAAATTTCCTCTTTTGTAAATTTCATTAAAGAGGGGCAACATGCAGTACAAACTACAATTGAAAGTTGTAAAATGTCTGTTTTGTCTGAAACCTTTTTGTTATC